>CM060923.1:561831206-562291206 GCA_030737875.1 Allium sativum
AAACAACAAATTTCTAGGTCGGAATTTAGAAAAAAAAAATCATAACCCTTACATAACAAGTAGATGCTACACTTTTTATGATTATTTACGCAAAAGTTCAAAAACTTTTTTACATTTTAGAATTTCATGTTTTTGTCTAATTTTGTCTTTCCTACAAAATTTGATTTATGCATAAACATAGATTTGGGAATGACAATTTATGTATGTTCAAACATCTGTTTTGTATAAAAATAGATGGTTTAAATATAGTAAAGCGCATGTTACTAAAATTTTGTTTATATGTAAATCTGATATGAAAAGTAAACATTACCAAAAAGGAATTTCAAGTTTTGCATAAAGAATTTTCCAAGCGGAAATTTATTTTATAGGATATTTAGATTTTATAATCACATGTAAAGCGTAAGGAACATTTTGGATGGTTTGTTTGTGTGTTTCAGCGGTGCATTAGTGGCGACGAGGCGAAAAATTGTTAATGATAACAAGAAAAAGGCTGTTTTAACCGTGGAAACATTGTTTTCACACCCTATCGACGATGTGTACAAGTTATTAATTATGTCTTTTTATGTTTTAGAGCTTATTTTAAGCCTCCTTTGCGGTCTACAGTTGAGAATTTTTGGAGTATTTTGGAGCTTTTAAGGTAAAATTCCACTATATGATGGGAATTGGAACACTTATAAGAAAAAAGAACGTTAAATTTCTCCGCTTTGATTTATTTTTTCTTGACATAGGAGAAATTAATAGGAAGCCATTAGATGCATTGGAGTATTGGATGGAAGGGTTGGAATGCAAAATGGATGCCTCACACTTGTATTTGTGGTTGTGTAAGAGTTATGGATTAAAAATGTTCTCAAAAATTTGCATTTATATAGAACTGTCATTATATTTAGGATGTTTTGCATCATGTTTTTTAAAGTTTTTTTAAAATTAAATGCATACACTTATGAGGATCCAATTTAGAACCATTATGCATGCATATTTTGTGGTTGCAATTCATTATGTACACTATGCACATGTGCATGTTGGTTGAAAAAATGGATGTACATTAGTTGGTTGTGTAATTTACAAAAATTAAGTGCTAGCACCATAACTTAGTCATTGTAAAATTTTGGGATGCAAATTCTTTTAAGAAGAGAAGAATGTAATAACCCGGAATTTTAGCGTAAATAAATTAGTTATTTAGTTAGGTTCCAAAAATGAAATATCTTCAAATGATGGAATTTGACCATAAAACTTGCACTGTTGTGTTCATTACGGAATTTTGGTCAACTTTCTTGTTTGGAGTTTCGCGAATGGAGTCTATATGAAATAGTTACGAACGAAATACGAAAACGAACAGGAAATAAATTAAGAGAATCTATTAATATTTGTTGCTATTTATGACTAGCCTTCACTGGGCGAATTGACCCAGGCTGGTCAACCTGGTGATTGACCCCCAGTATGTGTATTTGCCTAGTGGCGCCTAGAGTTGGTGGGTTTATTTTATATATTAAAATGCATAAACATATAGATATTTATAATATTAAATCTAGTGGTCTAGGGCCTTTTTAAGACCTATAAATTAAGGGTTAGACCCCCATTCTTTTGCATACAATTCTAAAGGCAGTGGGGAAACTCTGTAATTTTCCTCTTCTTTCAAATATCTTCTAAATCAAATTTAAACATATACAAACTTAAACAAACATAGATTGGAGAAGATTAGAATCAGATTCATATGGAAAAGGGATGGTGCTACGAATAGGCTTTCTGTCATTCAAATTTCCTTCTTCTTTCCTATTTTCTTGCAAATCTACAGATCTAAAAGAATCCCCATTTTGGAATAATGATTGATCTATAAGATTTTGGGAATTGTGGGCCTAAAGGTTTATTCATATTCAGATTTGGATAGCTTTCAGGCAAGTGAGAAATTAATATTTTACACACAATTGTAGGCAATAATATAGTTAATCAAGTAAGACTAAAAATTAAAACATTATTCAAACCACAAATTTATATTTCAGATTTTGATAACATTCATAAACTGATCTAATAGGCATTATTTCAGATTTTACAATATTATAAATGTGAAGCATAGATTTAAGATCTAATACAAACGAGATAATGAGTTATTGTAACTTTGTATATAAATTTCCCACTCACCTGAAAGCATCTAAATCTAAAATATGAATAATCTTTTAGGCCTAAAGTTCCCAAATTCTTATAGCTATATAGTTATTCTGAAAAGGGGATACTTTTAGATATGTAGATTTGCAAGAAAATAGGAAAAGAGTGGAGAATCCGATAAAGAAGAGCTAAGGCGTCAATCTATATCCTTTTCCACTTGAATTTGATTACCCTTCCAGATTGTGTTGTTTATATTTGATTTTGATTGTATATGAACCTATTTTTGTTTTAAATTTTATTTGAAGAGAAATAAAAATGGCAGAGCTTCGCTGCTACCTGCAGATTGTTGTTGAAAAGAATGAGGTCGTACACCTTTATTTATTGGAGTTGAAATGGCCACAAACCATTAGATTTTATTTAAGTAACATCCGTCCGTTTATATAATAATATATAATAAACTAAACCATTGACCCTAGCCATCTCTGGGCGTTCTGGCAGCTGGTAGGTCGACTGCCTGGGCTGCCAATTGCCTAGTGAAGGTGGTTAAATATGGTAACAAATATTTATTTATTATGGTTTATTTATTTTTCGTCCGTTATCATATTTTGTATGTAACTTTTTTATATGGACTCCGTTCGCAAAACTCCAAACATGACAGTTGACCAGAATTTCAAGACAAACGCAACAGTTAAAGTTTCGTTATCAAATTCCAACATTTGTAGACATTCTTAATTTTAAAATCTAATCAAATAGCTAATTTATTTATTGTCAAAATTCTGGGTTGTTACATCTTTCTTTCATCCTTCCTTCCTTATCTTGCCAAACCATATTATTATTCTATTGCTTTGTAGTTTCCTTGTCTCCTCCTTTTTCGTGCTAGTTTGCACATTAGATCTCGCCTCGCTATGACTCCAATATGTAACCCCAATTTCTTCTCTCCGATCATTTCTTAGCCCATAATACCTACTTGCACTATCCTATCTTTCTTGTGTCATTTAAGTGTCATTCTTATGGAGAGAGACCATTCGGTTAGATCAGATTAAGCATAAGCTTTCATCAGTTTAAGGTTAAGAGAATTAGTCATAGCATTTGGACTGCACTGATCCTTTGCCTCGAAGTTCTTGAGTAGGGTTGTTGTCTGTGCTTCATCTGGCTTTGCCATATCTTGCTGGAATAGATTTTTGACGAAGGCAATCGTCATTTCGGAGGTGAAAATTAAGTTGTCTTTGAATTTTTTTTTTTGAGGTGGATCTCGATGAGATTTTAGAGGCATTCGTGTTGTACGTGGACTTGAATGGTCTTTGGTTTGATCGGCTTTGGAGATCTTGCAGCGGATCTCTTATTCCTAAATGTCGATTTTAAAGTTTGGAAATCTATGATCGGACCACCCATATATATGTGTGATTTATTCAGCACATTAATCAAAAGATGGGGAGTTACGAGTAGATTTGTCTTATGATGCGAGAACCAATTTTTTCTTTGATCGATGGCATAACCATCATTCAGTACGCATCATATTTGATTCAACTTGTTGTCCTTGTGTGTTATTTTGCGGAGTTGCTTTCTGTATTTTTACCTATCAACTTTTGTCTTTAGATAATGTTAGCTGAATCTCTATGAATGTCAATTTGTGATAGGTTACTTCTGTCATCGCAAATTCTCTCTTTGAAGAGATGGTGATGAGGGAATCCCCTAACAACACAAACAATGTCTGTAACACGAGATTGAGCATTTTGCTACCATGATATGATTGGTCGAAGGTTGTGGAAAAGGTCCGAGCTCCAGCCACAAGCTAAGACGTCTCGTTGTTTGTAGGCAATATTTTGGAGTCTTGGTGTTGTTGTCTTTGTTAGTTTTCTCTTTTAAGCAATCTACTCTTGGCTTTGAGGTAGGTCGTGTTGTAACTGTTAGTATTGTTGTTTCTGTAAATCGCATGATGATTAATGAGATTATGCGTTTAAGATATTTTATGTCATTCACGCTTATCTTTTTTAACTGGAATCTCATTCTCTTATCTAACTAATAGTTTCTTTAAAGCTGGAAAGTATATAATTCTGTAATAGATAAATTTTAGTGAATTACTGATTTTTGCGTTGTTTCATCACAGATATATTTAATGTTTGTCGCTTGTTCCTTTTGAGCTAAAATTTTATTTTTTCATTTGCTAGTTTCTGTTCTCGTTGTGCAAAGATATCATTAACCATTTCGAAAAAGTGTAACAATCCACCCGAAATATGACTAAATTTCATCCCAAAAAGGCCAATCGAAACTAAGAGCCATTCTAAACAGATCGTTGGTCCATATAAGGAAATAGTATAACAGATATAATAGAGCATAGTAAAACAAAATATATATATCACACATTAGAAGGGATAAAATATAATAACTTAAAATAGATGTACCTTTAATTAAAGCCATAATAAATGTCGGTCACAACGTGTACTAATTATAATGGCCCATAACACCTAGACCTCACATTAACTAGATTTACTTGTAGACGATGGATATGCTGGTCGGTTCCAAGCAGACTTCTACTACAAGTAACGCTTAACCTCGTGCCTATGTGTCATTAATATTAATTAAGTCATTAACTCAAACACATACAAATTCTTACGGGGATATTCAAATTCTATTCCTAATTTAATCATATTTATTGTTCAATTAAGACATGTTTATATTACGTTATATATATATATATATATATATATATATATATATATATATGTATATGTATATAAGACGTAAATTTAGTGCATGAAATTAGCATCCTTACCACGTCTATGAAATTTCAATACCTATCCAATTTAAAGGTGTACAAGTCATTTCCCATATTTTCTTAACCATAGCATACATGTACATACTAACATATGACAGTAAAATGGGAAAAACAATCATAACAACATATAAACTTGCAAATCAGGTTTTGACTTGAATACTGCAACAATGAAAGATAAACATAACATCATATACCAAATATACATATATATTTGTAATCCCTATTTTTAATAGATCTATTTCTTATGTTTTTTTATACGCCAAAATTTAATATTTATATATATTACAAATAATACGTTCAAATGCTCTATTTAGAAAATTAGAGATTTAAACCTATTAGATTTACAAATCTGTCCAAATCTTAACCTTTTCCACAAAATCAAACATATGGATTTACATGAAAATAGAACAAAAAGGAATACAAACAACATAGAAAATCATAAAACAAGAATCATGTTTTTCTTTTATTATTACAACAACCCGAAACCACAAATACAACTAGACTGATGATTTCTACGAACAATAAAATACAGGGAATTTGGGGGATGTTTAATATTATATTTTTGTTTAGATCCAAATTCTCTTAGGCATATAGATACAAATTTACACTACAAAACAAAGAAAATAGAAAACAAATGTCATTTCCACTAATAGTGCTAATCAGGATAAAATAGTGGAAATCTGAATGGTGTTTGCTTTTGGATCCAATCCCTCATATAAAACGTTCTCTAGTTCTTCTAAATCTATATATAAGAATCAAAAGATTAGATTATTATATATAAATCTTTGAATTCTAGAATATAAAATCTAAATCTAATCCTAAATCAGAATAGAGAAAAAAAGAAAGATAGATTAATGATTTAGAACAATAACTAAACTTTTCTCTGGAATTTTAATAGCAGAATGGAGGCGCAAGACTAAAATGAGGTATATATAAATAAGTGTATTTGTGGTTTTGGGTTTGTATTTGGAAATACAAACATGATTCTTGTTGTATGGTAAATTTCCCACTCAGCTTAAAGTTTGTTATAAATATTTATATGAAGATACACAAAATTTTATTTATACAAAGTCCTACATATATTTGTTATATTTATTATAGGTATATTTGTGGTATTGTACATATTTTAGATTTGTATAGTAACTACTTATTCAAAACTATATTTATCCAAATATTTGTTATAATATTTCTGTGAATAGACATCTCATTGTTTATAAATAATATTTTAGCGTTTTGGTGTTGTTGTTTTATTGTTGTCTTTGTTCTTTTTTCCTTTCTAGTGATTTTCTCTTGGCTTTATGGTAACTCATGCTTCTTCTTAAGCCCACAGCAAGTTACCCAATTGAGTAGCTTGCAATCTTTGTTAATGGAGTCCGTTCTTCCTTCTTCCCCTCCTTTCCTTTCGAATTATCCATCAAAATACAAACCTTTTCTCCTCCCTCGTTCATCTTTATCTTCTTCATCTTCTCGTTCTCGTCCTCGTCCGGCTGTCGCATCTTCTTTATGTTATCCTCGCCATGATTCTGGCTGTCCTTCCAACTCTCTTCCTATTTCAAACCGCATCCTTCCTTCGTCTTACCTTGCATCATCTAATATTTTATCCTCTTGTCATGCCTACTCTCACTTTAATCGTGATCCATCTAGTGCAAAATTCTCTCAACAAATATATGATTCTGCTCTTAATCTCTCTCTTTCATCTTTCTTATCTCATCCAACCGTTTTTCTGTTCTTTCTGATCATCAAACCGATTTGACACTTAAGTCTTATGCTCAGGTAGCGGCTTCTCCACCCTCCTCTCGGCCAAAACCTTCTCCCAAAACGAAGTTCAGATCACCACTACCAGACTTCATCTCCATTTTTCAAACCATTTCATATTTGAAAAAAGAGAAAAGATGTCTACAGTGTGCATGCAAAGGGTACGTGGCAAGTGCGTGTAGGGATCCAAAAATTTGTTTTAAATGTGGTTCATTTGGTCACTCAGTGTCTCGATGCTCAAAGAAAACTAATAATGTGGTGACTGCTTTGGCTTCTGCACACAAAGCCGTCAGTAAAAGTAATAATCACCAAGTATGCTGGGTCCCTAAGCAAAACAATTACTCTGCACAAATTTCACATTAGCCATCGCTTCGTATAATCACCCGTCGAGATAATTACCACGTAAATTCAAATATTAAGCATTTTACTGAACCTAATTTTCATCGCTCTTCTTCATTATCTCCGCACTTTCAATCTTCAAAACATATCAACATGGAGGATTCCTCGAAATGTATCATCACTAAGTCTCTGACTAGAAAGTGGAGTGTTGAAACACTGCACCAAGCCCTGGAAGTTAACCTTGAACATGACTGTTAGCCTATATCGATCATCACAAACAACTCCTTTTTAGTACATTGTCCCACTTAGGGTAAAAGAGAACATGGTTTACTTCTGAAAATATTGACCAATACCAGGAGCAACTATAAGTTTAAAAGCATGGGATGAGGACGAGAGAGAGCCTGAATCCTCGTTAGAAACTGAATCATGGGCTTAGGTGGAGGGTTTCCCTGAATTCCTTAAATATAATGATGAAGCAGTGAATTTTTTTTTTAAAACCAATGGGTAGGGTTCTCACAGTTGATGATTGCGACTGGTGTCACTTTGATCATAGAGATTATCTGGTGAAATTGCAGTTTTATGAAGGAATAGGCTCAAAAAGTGAATTTGCTGCACGTTTTAACAACAAAATTCATATTATTAAAGTACAACGCAGAAGCATGAACATCCGGGTACATGACCAAAATTTCTTATTATTGGTAATTAAGAGGAGCAAGTGGTGCCTTGTATACATAATTTTCAAGATTTTAGCACGGAGGATAGGTTTGGTGCTATGATTGCAGAAGCAGTGATGTTACCACCATTACCATCCATTTATCGGGAAGTGAACATGAATTTTAACTCTCCATCTTCGATAATCATGAGATTGAACAACCAGAGAAGGATGAAATGAATCAGGAAATGCATGTTGATCAGAATCCTCCTTTCAACCAAATAATTCCTCGCCCTAATGATTTCTCTATGATCCCTATTCAGACTATTCCATTTGATATTATCTCAATCCCTCCACCGCAATCCCCTCCTCATCAGCCTTGATCAGATGATCAAGACTGGGCTCAGTATCTCTCTCCTATCTTTGTTCGTCGAAGTGGTAGATGCAACAACGCCGAAGTCACTGGTAGTTTTTTTAGCTCCTGTTTTTTTTTCTTATACTAATAAACATTTGAACAAAAGAATATCAGGTTTCACGGGTGTGAGTTTACGTGATTCACACTATAAAGCCATGCAGGCTTTAAAACAAGAGCGTATTAATAGACATTAATGAAAGTAGTCACATGGAATGTACGGGGTTTGGGGGACCATTCAAAATGTCATGCTATCGATCTAGTTTTGTCCCCACTTAATCTAGATGTCCTTTTTCTCCAAGAAACTAAACTCTGTGATCCATCAAATTATCACTTTAGATTGATTGGTGGTTCCCTATTGTCTGGGTGGGCTTATGTCAATGCAGTTGAAACTAGAGGTGGCCTTTTTACTGCTTGGAACAAATCTGTGTGGTGTCTGCATCAAATCTTTTCCAATCAATTTGCTTTGCATGTCGCTCTTAGTCACATTGCCTCCTGCACCATCTATTTCTTTTCAAATATTTATGGTCCTCAAGATGCTCATGAAAGAATAAATCTTTGGGATCATTGTAAACAATTTGCTAACCGTTTTCATGGACCATGGGTAACAGGGGGTGATTTTAATACCATTAGAAATGTTTATGAGAGAAAATCTTGCATCATTTCAGCAGAGACTAATGCTTTCAATTCATTCATTTTTGATTGTTGCCTCATTGATCCCCTATTTGTAATCGTTCTTCCACTTGGTCAAGTCATAGATCTAATCCTTCTTTAGCTAAGCTTGACCGATTTCTATTTAATTCAGCTTGGGAGGATCTTCACCCTCTATCTTCTGTTTCTCGTCTTGCCTATATTATTTCTGATCATTTCCCAATTATTCTCGATTCAGGTTCCATCTCTAATTTTAAACATCCATTTAGATTTGAACGTTTGTGGTTACTTGAACCATCCTTAAAGGAATTTGTCAAAACAGTTTGGGAGCATTCTTTTCAATCCCAATCATCCACCCATAAAATCATTCTAAAATTAAGATCCTTGAGAAAACTAATTAAACCCTAGGCCAAATCTGTTTGGGGATCAATTCGCTCCCGTATTCTAATATCCAAGATGCTATCTTGAATCTCAACATCTTGGAGGAATCTTGTCCTTTAAATGATGAGGAATGTAGCAAATTAAAGAACCTTGAATCTGAATTAGATAGACTATTCAAGCAAGAAGAAATTGGTTGAAAACAAAGATCCAAGTCTAAATGGATTGATGAAGGGGTCAAAAATATGGCTTACTTTCACAGATTTGCAAATGATAGGAGATGAGCGACTTGCATTCCAGAAATCACTCATGAAGGTCATTTGTATTCAAATCAAGATGACATTCTTCATCTCTTTTCTAATTTTTATCACTCCATTCTTGGTTGTTTGTCCGCTGCCATTCCATTTATTGATTGGAATTTGCTTTACTCTTATCCAGATGCCATTTCCATTGACCAACCATTTTCAAAAAAATGAGATTTGGGCTGCTTTAAATGAAATGCACAATGATAAATCCCCAGGCCCAGATGGTTTTGGGCCTTCATTCTTCAAATCTTTTTAGGCCGTTGTGAAAAATGATATCATGGCCATGTGTAATGAATTTTATGATAACCCTAGCCTTACCTCTCATCTAAATTATGCTAATGTTGTCCTTGTTCCCAAATTCTCTGGTGCTAATTCTCTCTCCTCTTTTCATCCCATTAGTTTGCTTAACACCACTTTTAAAATTATCACCAAAACCCTTGCTAATTGTCTTCAATATGTGATTTCTGATATTATTGGTGCTAAACAACCAGCTTTCATTCATGGATGTTGTATTATCGATTGTATTCCAGCTACTCAGGAGGTAATTCTTATTGTCACAATACTGCTACACCTGGTGTCCTACTCAAATTAGATTTCTCTAAAGCTTTTGACCCTGTCAATTGGGAATTTATTTTACAGATGTTGAGACATAGGGGATTCTCTCAGCGTTGGTGCAATCAGATTGATTGTATTCTCAAGATAAGCCACTCATCCATTTCTATCAATGGAAACATGAGGGGTTTAATCAAATCCAATAGAGGGCTTAGGCAGCGAGATTCACTATCTCCTCTTATTTTTGTGTTAATTGCAGATGTATTCAATCAAATGGTAAAGAGAGTGATTTCAAATAACTATTTTGATGGAATTAATCTTCTAAATTCATCTCTTGCAATTTCTAACCTCCAATTTGCTGATGATACCATCATCTTTTCTTCTCCTGATCTTAACCATATCCACTGTCTTAAAGTTGTGCTTTATGTCTTTGAGCTTATACCAGGTCTTTCTATTAATTTTTCGAAGAGCTCAATAATAATGTTAGGTAAAGCTGATCATTTGTGACCGTTTATCTATTTTATCCTTAACTGTTCCATTCATAATTTTCCAATAATCTATTTGGAATTCCTCTTGGGTCTACTAAGCTTCATAGATCGGATTGGTTGCCACTCATTCATAAGATTGAAAAGGGCTTATCCTCATGGAAGGCTAATTCTCTTTCCTCAGCTGGTCGTTTAGTGTTGGTTAAAGCTATATTAACTGCTTTGCCAATGTATTGGATGTCTTCTCATAAACTCTCTAAATGGGTGATTTCAAAAATAGATTCAACTAGAAGTGATTTCTTATGGAATAGGAACAATGTAAAAAAATTGGTTATTTGGCACACTCTGTATTTACATACTGATCAGGGAGGTTTGGCTATAATTAATCTCTTTAATTTCAATCTGGCACTACTATCAATATGAGTACGACGCATTGTATCTCCAGGCTCATTCATATGGAAAGACTGGATTCTTTCTATATATTATTCCTACAATTCTCATCTTGTTTTATGCTTTCTTCCCTCTATCAAGCCGTCTCCATTCTGGTCTGGTGTAATTTCATTTCTTCCTCGCATTAAAAATTTGTTTCATGTAAGTCTGGGTAATGGTGAATCTTGCTTATTCTGGTATGATATTTGGCATGGTCAGCTTCCTCTTTCTCATGTATTCCCGTCTCTCTTTCCTTTGATCTCTAATGTGAGTTCTTCTGTGGTGAATTTGGTTCATAATGGTCCTTCAACTCTTTGTCCTTCATCTATATTTGATGTTCATGTTCTTGATAATCTCCTTGATGTCTCCAATCTGATTTTTCAAACCCAGATTTCTCAAATTCTTAATAGCTATGTTTGGGCTTTATCACCAAGGAAGGTTTTTCAGTTGCCTTTGTGTATCATTATCTCAAATTCTCTGGAAGATCTTTCTTCTATTCAGGATTATGGAAATTTTGTCTGCCTCCAAAAATTATATTCTTTAATTGGTGCCTTATTCATGGAAAGGTTTACACTAGAGCAAAGTTGCATAAGCTCAATCTGATTATTGATACTTTCTGTGTTTTTTGTTCAAGTCATGAGGAATCAATTCATCATTTGTTCTTTGAATGTGATTTCTCATTCCCAATTCTAGCTGCCACTAGCATTCATCTGCTAGGTTTTATTCCTAGCATATCATCTGTGTTCGATTACTGGCAAAGTTGTGCTATTAATGTTGCATTAGACTCCTTTTTATCAATATATTGTTGGTGCATATGGAAGGAGAGAAATGAAGTTGTATTTAACAAACAAGTGAAGCATTTTGAAGGATTACGCAGACTTATTATTTACTAACTATTAGCTCGCTTTGTAGTCGGGCTACACAAAGCTAAGAGATTGCTCAACGAAGAAGTTTGAAGAAAGAATTTACATCAGATATCCGGATCGGATTGGAGGGGTCTGACACAAACTCTTTGGCTGTGCTATGACAAACCAGAATGAAACATGTTGAAAACACAACCAGATCGGATCGGAGGGCACCGATCAGAATCCTCTATGCAGACCCCGATCCAAATCAAAGAACAAGGAGCAGCAACGGTTGCAGCGCACGATCTATGAAAAGGCGGAGCAGTTATGTCCACATTCTCACCATGTTCACCCACTAACCTGATGTATTGTCACTATCTTATCCTATCCGAACCCAACTTTAATGGGATGGAGGCCACGTATATCTGAACCAAAGCCATTCCAGGGGGATTTTCCACCTATAAATACACCTCCAAGGCTCATTTGAAGGGATGTTTTGGCATTTTCAGAGTAAAAACTTCCTTGTAAACCCAAATTCATCACCATTTTCAAATTACAATCATACTTTAAAGGATATTTCAGAGGATATTGAGTGAATCCATTCATTGTATGAGTGAAATTGAGTGAAAATCACTGTTGTATTCACATTCAAATCATCAATCCAAAGAGTAGAACGTGGACGTAGGCTATTTAACGCCCAACCACTATAAATTATGTGTTTTCTTCCTTTTTGATTTCATTTCATTAAAAATTATTGGTAGTTTGGGTGTCAGAGCCATTTTTGGATCTAACATTTTGCTGCTCTCGTTGAGAAATCTTTGAATTCCCCGCTTGTTGGGATTATCGTTCTACTATTTGGACCATCAAGTTCAAATAAGTTAATCCTCTGTTTCCGACATTTTTAAGTATTTGCTGATTAATCGCTGAAGAATTGGATATTATGGCTAAAGGAAAAGGCAAAGAAGTGCAAGGCGCTCGGGATACTGAAGCTAATGAATATTCGCAAGCCATGATTGTAACGAGGTCGAGGGGCAGAGCGCTGACGCAGGTCGATCCGATCCGGTTGCTCCGAATAGAATGAATGGCTCGACCCCGAACCGAAGCAGAGACGCCGATGCTGCTCGAACCCCCTCCGAACCGAACCGATTCATCTTCCCTATTCCGATCCAATCCGAGTATGGCTGAAGCTGGTACCTCTACTCGAGCACCCACCAATGCTTCGATACCAGCCGCCACAACTAGTGAACAACCCGTTTCATCTGCACCAGTTACACACAAAGACTATTCACGCCTCCTTGATATGCTTGAAAGTAATAGGGATGCTTTGGAAGCTCACAAGCGTGATAGTCTTCGTATGCAAGAGAACATGATCACTATGAGTAGGGAAATCAATGAGCTTCATAGGCAGAAGACACCCTCTCCAACTCGCCGCCTTGCAGCAGACCAGTCATCTCTTCGGATGAAGAGCGCCCTCATGAAAGAAGGCCACTTGAGCGACCTCAAAATCTTGATTAGTTGACGTTTGGATCTTTGGGATCCCGTGAAGATGCTGCTCATGTGTTGGCACCTGACGATCCGAGCTTGAGAGAACCTATGTTGCTGCCCATGCGTGGATCCCGCGTTCTACCCAGGGATCCTAATATTATTAATCCCACACAAGGACAACTTCCTCAACCCCTTCCTCCCATGAGTGACTAGGAGTGGAGGGAACAGAGTAGAGCAACTGCCGCTAGAAATATGAGGACATCCCTAAATCAGGAACGTAGAGGTCGTCCGAACATTAGGGATAGAGAGCCTGAGCCTACATTAACAAATGCTGATGTATGGGCGATGGTGCGCCAAATCATGTCTAAAAGGCGATACTACACCAATGAGGACTGGGGCATTGAATGAAGTCACACCCCCTTTACGGGTGATATATTGGACTTCCAATTTCCTCGGCGATTTAACTTACCACAAATGGATGGGTATTCAGGGAGAACTGACCCGGGACAACATCTGATGAGATATGCATGGTTCATGAATGCCGCAGTAGCTCTGGACGCTGTAAAATACAAAGCCTCCCCGATTTATCTAGAAGACGTGGCACTGATGTGGTTCACCCGACTCCCTTCTAGGTCGATATCAACCTTTAAAGAACTAAGTGAGCACTTTATGAACCAGTTTCGGCTTTATGCTCGATAATTTAAAAGCGTCATTGAATTGTCAAGGATTAAACAGGCTCCAGGTGAATCTTTAAAATCATATTTAGACCGTTTCAGCTTGGCTGTTATCGAAGTCAACGACCCTCATGAACCTACCATTTTGATGGCCTTAATAGAAGAAGTTGACACAGAATTTGGGGATTACTTTTCTGGAAAACCACCCCCTACTAGGGAATTGTTTTACGAAAAGCTAATATTTTCTTGAGACGAGAGGAAGCCCATGAAAATAGAAAAAGAAAATCTCAAGGGGCTTCTGAGGAAGATATTCAAAGCAATGTTGCAGTAAAGCAGTCTGGTGATAGCTCGAGAAGAGTCGAGGTGAACATCACCAACAAGAACAAAGGTAATAACAGTAGAAATGGCAACGTCAATGGAAGAGATAGAAATCTAGGGAACAATGCCAGTAAAAGACCACGATTCCAAAATTTTGAGAATTATTAGCCGTTGAGTGACACATTGGAAAACATTTATCTGGATACATACAACATATTGCAATATAAAAAGCCACCACTCAGAAACTCAACCGAAAAAAAGATTGCTACGGGAAAGTTTTGTTTGTTCCATGGAACACACGGTCATTCAACCAATGAATGCCATCATTTGAGAGATGTAGTTGAGAAATTGTTGCGGGAAGGGAAGCTAGACGAGTACAAGGTTGCTCCATGGGACAGGGGGCAAGGAGGGCAAGCCTCGAACCAAAATTAGCCTACTTCCAAACCCACAACCCAATAGAAAGGTAAAGGGATCGTTATCAATACCATTATAGGCAGGCCCTATCTAGCTAGCCATAGTTTCAAAGCAATGGATCAGTACGTTAATGCTGCCAAGCACATTGAAGTAGGAGAACGCAGCAACCTCGAAGACATCACTCCAGTGAAACAACAAATGACGATGTCAGACGACGTCATATCCGTAGTAGAGATGATACCCGAATTCAATCACCCACTGAAGACCCGTTGGTAATTACCACAGCCATCAGCCTCACTTTAGTCCATAAGGTATTGTTTTATAATGGAAGCTCGGTTAATTTCCTCTTTAAGAAAGCCTTTGAACAAACGAGGCTCGAAGCAAAAGACTTAAGGCCCTGCGAATGATGGATACGGGCTTCAATGGGGCATCAACGGCTCCGATGGGATATGTAGAGTTACCAGTGAGTTAGGACAAGGAGATCGCCAGAGAGTGAGAATACTACCATTTGTAGTTTTAGATGTTGAGTCACACTACAATGCCTTCTTGGGCCGACCGACCCTCGCAGAGTTTAGGGCATGTATTGCACCTTAGTGCTTACTGCTTAAATTCCCAACTAACGCAGGAGTTGGGGTGATGAGAGGTGACCAACCTACTGGATGAGCTTGCTACATGACAGAGTTGAAGATGCTTATGAAAGGGTTGAATATAGAACCCAAGGGTTCTTCTCCCTCCTCAAGGGAAAATTCAGCATAACAATTAAGGGGTCCAGCCTCAAGAGAGTTGCCCGGAGATGCACTCAAGGATATAGATCCCAGAGAGGATAGGGAACTAGAGGACCTAAAGGTGACTCCCAATGAAATGACAGTGGACATCACCATTGATGATACAGATTCGACAAAAGTATTGAAGATTGGATCGCATCTAAATCCATTTCGAGCGAAAGAGTTGGCTGACTTTTTAAAGGAAAATCTGGATGTGTTTGCCTGGACTCATGCCGACATGTGTGGGATATCGCATGCTATTATGAGCCGTTCTTTGAGTATCAACCCAAAACACCCACCGGTCAAGCAGAAGAGGTGGATGTTAGTCCCAGAGCGGTCAGCAGCCTTGAAGGAAGAAGTGGAAAAATTAAAGGATAATGGATTCATCTAGGACTCAAAATATCCCGACTGGATATCGAATCATGTCCTAGTCAAAAAATCTGACGGGAAGTAGCGTACATGCATTGACTTCTCTGACTTGAACAAGGCTTGACCGAAGAATAGCTTTCCTCTTCCCAGGATTGATCAACTAGTGGACTCAACGGCCGGACATGAGCTCCTATCCTTTATGGATGCCTATTCGGGATACAATCAAATTCCCATGCATATACCAGATCAGGAGCACACAAGTTTCATCATAGACTTGGGGTTATATTGCTATGTGGTAATGCCATTTGGATTAAAGAATGCAGGAGCCACATATCAGTGCTTGGTCAACCGCATGTTCTATAATCAAATCAGAAAAACCATGGAAGTTTATGTTGATGACATGCTTGTGAAGTCTAGACAGTCTCCCGATCATACAAAAGACTTAGCAGAGATGTTTGGCATTCTGCGAAGGTATGGGATGAAGTTAAACCCTCTATAATATTCGTTTTGGGTCGCATCTGGGAAATTCCTCGGGTTCATTGTGAGTTCTCGAGGGATTGAGGTAAATCCTAGTCAGATAGCAACGATAAGGAATATTGAAGAACCCACAAAGATTAAGGACGTTCAAAGTCTGGCAGGAAAAGTTGCCGCATTAAGCAGGTTTATCTCTAAAGCCACAGATAAGTTTGTCCCTTTCTTTGATTTGATAAAACGGAGGAAACGGAACTTCGAGTGGACTCCCGATTGTGTGGAGGCTTTTCAAAATCTATAAGACTTATTAGAGAAGCCTCCAATATTTTCAAAATTTGTGGAACATGAGGATTTGTTCGTCTATCTGGCGGTGTCATCTCATGCTGTCAGCACAACATTTGTGCGTGAAGAAGACAAGGTCCAGAGGCGTGTATACTACGTAAGCAAGAAGCTAGTCGCTGCAGAGCATAACTATCTAAGAATAGAAAATCTTGCTTATAGCCTCCTGATTGCTTCCCGAAAGCTCCGTCATTACTTTCAAGCTCATTCGATAGTTGTATACACTGATCAACCTTTAAGGTAAGTGTTACAAAGACCCGAAGCATCAGGGCGATTACTTAAGTGGAATATCGAGTTGAGCCAATTCGATTTGAATTTTCAACCACGGAAATCAATAAGGGGAAGGCCTTAGACGATTTCATAGCAGAATTCACGATACCCGCAAAAGAAACGGTGGATGATAAGGTTGTTGCTTCTGAACACGAGTTAGAGCTTAGTCCGTGGAAGCTATATATGGATGGGGCTAAAAATGATCGAAGATCCGACGCCAGAGTTGTTTTAGTCCATCCTGAAGGACGATCCCTTTATTATGCTCTGCGATTGGAGTTTTCTGCCACTAATAATGATTCCGAGTATGAGGCCCTGATTGCCGGGCTGAGACTCGCTAAGGAGTTAGGAGTAAGAACACTGGACATATTCTGTGACTCCAAGATAGTTGTCTGCCAAGTTCGGAAGGAATTTGTGACCAAGGGACCTCGGCTCGTTACATATCTAGGAAAAGTGGAAGAGCTACTAGGCAACTTGGAACATTACAATATAACACACATTCCAAGAGAGGAAAATCAGAAGGCGGATCGATTGGCTAAGCTAGGAGTTCTAACAACCCAGAGGAAACTGAGATGATTCCGATAGAGATACTAGAATCGGCAAGCTTCAACTTAATGGAAATTGAACTAGTCTTGGAAACTGATCCAGGGAGGGAGTCATGAATGATATCAAAAAAGAACTTCCTCAAGAGCGGAATTCTCCCATTAAAGAAGAGTGAAAGACGAGCTGTAACCCGTAAAGCTACGAGATACGTTTTATAGGACGACATCCTTTATCACCAAGGGTTTTCGATGCCCCTATTACGGTGTATAGCACACGACGACATCAAGCGTGTACTGCAAGAAGTACACGAAGGTGAGTGTGGGGACCACACCAGGGGTCAAACTTTAGCACATAAAGTATTGCGGTACAGATATTTTTGGCCTATCATAAATAAAGATGTGGCTGATTACTCATGATGCTACGACAAATGTCAAAGATTCGCCAAAATTCCCAGAGCACCTCCAACCCGGCTTAAGTCAATGGTAGGCCCATGGCCGTTTGCTATGTGTGGAATCGATATTATTGGAGTGTTACCCGTTGCCAAAGGAAGAGCAAAGTATGCAAACGTCGCCATGGATTATTTCACGAAGTGGGTGGAAGCCGAACCCTTAAGCATGATCACGACACATAAGGTGATAAGTTTAGTGGTCAGAAACATTATCTGCCGATTTGGGATACCGATGACCATTATAACTGATAATGAGACGGAGTTCGACAGCGCCGAATTCAAAAACTTTTGTCAGAAATACAAGATCGATAAAAGGTATACCGTTGTAGCTCACCCGTAGACAAATGGGCAGCTTGAAGCAATAAACAAAGTCGTTAAATCTATTCTTAAGAAGCGATTGGAGTGGGCCAAAGCCAAGTGGTTGGATGAGTTACCGCTAGCTTTGTGGGCCTACAGAACGACCTTTAAGATGGCAACTGGCCATACTCCCTTTTCACTCCCCTTCGGATCAAAGGCAGTGGTCTTGGTGGAGCTCGAAGTCCCCTCTCATAGGGTGACATACTATGATCCAATGACGAATAGAGCACTCCTCCTAGAGTCTCTTGACATGGTTGAAGAGAAAAGAGACGAAGTTGACTTGCGTGCCTCAAGACATCGACACCAAGTAGCACGTTATTATGACCGAAAAGTTCGATTTAAGACTTTCGAACCAGGGGACTTAGTGTTAAAACGAATCTTCCCGCCTTCAACCCAATTGGGTCCAAAGTGGGAAGGACCATATGCCATCCAACAGAAGCTTGATATAGGAGCCTTCAAACTAACGACCGTGGATGGCGAGGAGATTCCCAGAGCTTGGAATGCTCAGCACTTGCGGCAATATCTGAGCTAGATATGTAATATTTTCCTTTTGTTTTTATAGACCATGTAAAAAGGCACAACTTGCCTTGAAAAGTCAGTTTATATGAACAAAAGATTATAAAGTGAATGTAGGCTACGACTTAGCTGAACCACTACAAAAATATCGTATGTCATTTACTTTCCTGCTTTAATTTTATCTTCTATGATTATTCTACCATGATTATGAAATACTAAAACATTAAATTAAAAAATTGGAGACCATTCGTGTGTAGGAGCAAACAAATTGACCGTTTGCATAATAAGACAGAAGGAACGGGAAGACGACATTCCTAACTCTAACTCTCATGAATCGAGAGAGATTATAAAGGATGGAAAGACGACATCCCTTAAGGCACGAAGGTGCACCCCGATAAGAGACCGCCTTCAATAATACTCTAATCTGGTTAAGAGACAGGAGAGTATAAAGAAGCTAGAAGGATAAGCATCATCGACAAAATAAATTTAGCCCCACCAGAGAGTCGGGGGCAACTGAATGTAGAATTTAATCAATCTCGAATAAGCCTTAGTTAGTCAATCTATTCAAGATTGATTGGGGGCATATATATACACATGTTCCCTTATTGATGGCTTTATTGTACAATTATAATATGACATGTTGTTTATCAGAATTCTGACTTAAATAATGAATTTGCAGACATTTGACATTGCAGGAAATAAGTTATTTTATTCACAAGTACGTGGATTTACAAAGGACAATTAGATAAAAGATGCGAGGGCCGCGCTCGCTATAACAACAGCGGACCAGGAGATAAAATGACAAAGGACAAAGCCACTATTCATTTGGGCTTTGGAGTAGACTTTGCTTTCTTGATAGACTTACGCTTTTCTTTCTCCTCTTTGTCAGCTTCACTAATGATATGTTTTTGCTTCTTCTTCTCCGAAATTGAGGTACTGGAGTCCGCGGATTTCTTCCTAGGAATTGGAGCACTGGGGTCAACAGAAGGTATTTTAGCAAGTTCCTCCGTAATTGATCTAGTTAAAAGTTTGACAACTAACCTTGATCCAGTATGCACCACAGCGAGAGGCTTGAGACTTTCAGGGTCTGTTTCTTCGACTTTCATCGGTATGCGCTTGTCATGTTTGGCCTTTATCTCGGCCAAAGTCATGTCATCGGCATTCCCCGAAGCTCCAGTCACAGCAACATCATACTCCTCTTTATGTCCCTCCTTACCATCATCTTCTATTAGAGCATCTATCATTTCCCCATGGTCAGAAGTATCGGTGATGGGGGCACTGAAGCTTTGTCAGTAACCTTCTCTCTCTTGTCCTCGGCTCCTCTTCCAAGTTCAGAGACATTGACTTCATCCCGCTTCTCCTGAGTTTCTTCAGTAGACCCTTCACATGGGGTCGTCTTCTGTGAGTCGCTGATTTTAACAGTTGACTTGGTACCTACAGGACGAGAAGTAATAATTATTAACTCAGGAGAAAACGCGGGACTTTCAATTGTTTGTCCAATAATGTGACGAAAGGTCGAGACAACTTTGGCAAATTGAGGTGAAAAAGTAGAAATATCCTCAGCAAATTTCTCAACTTGAGTAGCAGGAACATCGGGAGTCAATCCAATAATAGAAGGTAGGGAAGAAGCCTTGGGGATCTCTGGCCTTTATGGGTCATACCCCTCTACTATAGCAGTTTCAACTGTGGTAGAAGAAGAACCAGTTTCAATGGTATCCTTTCCCTTGGCTTGACGTATTTCCTCCTCCATAGCAGCGACAATAAGTTTACATCCTTCAGCTAAGCGGGTTGTTTCTTCACCTCTTAAGTACTTCTCCATCAGCTTGTCCTCATCAATTGAGTCGACCCCAAGATCTGCTTTCTCCCACTCGACCAATTGGTCCCATGCATACACGAGGGGAAGAGGATAGTCCTTAAGCTAAGCAAGATTTCGGTAATGAATCACCTAAGCAAAAAACCCAACCATAGTTTCACCGCTCTCATATAGCTCTCTTTGAGCGTCTTTCAGCTGTTTGTTGACTTCCTCAATTGGATGCAAAGCTGTATTTACATTTCCTTCAGCAAGAGCTGCCCTTGTTTCAGCTTCCAATAACTTATCCTCAAGCTCTGCATTCTTTCTGGCTAAATCTGCTTTCTCTTAAGCGAGACGAGTATTCTCAAATTTGGCATCCTCAGCCTACTTCTTTAAATCTATCCGCTCCTGACTATGGGATTCAAGCTCGGAATGATAGCAATTTCGTAATTCCTCGAGCTGCTTCTTATAATTATCTATGTCGCGTTGTACAAGAGCAAGCTTAGCTTGGGCATCCTCCAGATCTTTCTTAGAGTTTCCGATGGCCCTCGCATCATGCTCAGCAGCGTCAGCCATGGTTTTTACATCTGCCATCAGACCACTAATGATTTAAGAGAGAGTCTTTGCATACTTCTTCATTTCTTTATATTGTTCATCCACGAAATCTATAGTAGCCTTGATATCGTTGGCCCAATCAGGTTTTACTGGTTTGAGTTTGATAAAGTGCATGTGCCCGAAATGGTGTTCGGGAAATTGCTGCCTCAGAACTTCCAGTCTAGCCTGGTTCTTGTCATTGAAAATAACCGGCCTTGTGGCAGTTATGTCAACAGTGCGACGAGATAGCTTCATGGTGGGTCGACTCCTTCCTGCATCCTTCCCCGATTCTGGTCGCTTCCCTTTTGGATCAGGAACCCATCTTGAGGTATCGTCTTGAGGAATCGTGCCCTTAGATGGAACAGGAGGCTTAGCGTTGTACTTATCTTTCTCATGATGTGAAGGATGGCTCTTGTGTTTGTTTGAACCTTTGTGATGTGGGGATCAAGAACGGGAAGGTCGATAAGGCTTTGGAAGTCGATCCCTTATGTCGTCTCTACCCTTACTCTCATGCCGATCATGCTTCTCGTCGGGATCCATTGGTGGCATACTCAAATGAACTTCTCGCATATGATATCGCTGCCTCACCATTTGACCTATAAGAAGAAATGAAGGAATATTAAAGTCAGCGTTAACATAAAACTCAAGTGCTGTGATGTGTGGTACTAGAGTGCAATGTGTTTCCTAAAGTGGTGATTCCCCCCAGACAGACCAGAGCCCGAACTGAGGCCAGTATGAGTAGCCTCCTTGGAATTTACTAGAGTAACTTCTTCCTCAGAAGTAAAAGCAAGAGGATTGGTCGCAAAGTCATCTGTAGTATAAAAGGTCTCGGGCAAGGGAAGATTTCCTATATCCCGATATATAGGGTCATCAACTGTAGTCTTATCTCCTAAAGGAATGAACGATGGTAACTCCTTTGGAGAGATTGGCCTTTCAGGTGTAGCTACGTCTTCAGGAGTGAAATATTTATCTTTGTCCTTTTCGGCTATGTTCGCCAGTTCGTCATCCTGAGTCGAAGGAAGAGAACGGGAGTCCTTAAGGGGTACAGTAGGATTTTTCGAGCAATCTCCCGCCTCGGGAATAATATCAACTAGGGTTATGTACACGTAAGGGCCTTCTCCATGCCCTATGCTACGGATTATGGCAAGCAGACGGTGCCGATGCAGATATTCATCTACCAAATGTAATAACCGGGAAAATCTGAGCCAATTTAAAATTTTTGGCAATTTTAATGAATTTTGAATATTTAAAATGAATTATTTTAAATATTAACGATGAGAAATTTATTTTGAATAGAAATAGAACATATATTTATATAGATTATCATTAGAATATAAATATTTATTTTTATTTATAAAAGGAATTGAAAATGGCGCGGTAGTTCGAAAATTCGATTTCAAAGTTCAAATGAATGTACAGGATTCAAAATAAACCGGATTTTAGCGAAACCAAAAATATTTGAATCTATTTGAAAATATCTTTCCAACGAATCCAAAAAATCAAAATTTCATATCGGGGATAAAAAGTTATGCCCAGTTGAAAATTCAGAATAGTCGCTATGGAATTTTGGCCCTTAAAAATGGAAATTTTGCAAACGACCTCTGTTTTCGACGAAACCACTTTTGTTGGATCCGGGATGTCTAATTATTGCTAGGTTTCAAAATTCATAATTTTTGAAAGCAATATGTGAGCGTGGCAAATGAAAATGCGTTTGACCAGTTTTAGTTGATTTTAATCGACTGGAAAATGGCCATTTTCCAAACGGTCTCAGAATTTAATGAAATTAGTCCTATTAGGACCGTATCGTCAATACGAAGCTAGAAATATTTTTTCTAGAATTTTTAGAATTCGTTTGTGACCCCGGAAAATTGAAAAGTACGTTTGAATTGAATATATATAGATTTATATTTTAATTGTAATGAAAACTGATCGAAACGTTAGAATTGGTTATGGAACATATCCCGTTGTGTTTGTAGTGGGGGTAATTAGCTACGGGCGACAGTCGGTGGGTTTCGTTTGGTGGCCGAAATAAAAAGTTGCTTTTATGGAAATAAATAAAATAAAATAATAAAATATATAAGGGCCACCCTCTCTCTTTAACACGTTCTCAGTCAAACCTAGCCCCCTCCACAAATTAGAAAACTCCCGCCGCTTCCTCTAATCCCATCACCGCCGCCTGCGCCCGTCCACCCCCACCATCACACCACCTCCTGCACCCTCCCCCACATTCGTCCGCGCCCCCAGCACCCCATTCCCCTTCTTCCTCCTCTCTCCAGCTCGAATTCAAAGCCTAATCCCCCGCAGTCGACGTGAGTCACCACTGACAGCCATCCCCCTGGCTTACCACCGCCGCCGCCGCCTGCTGAAGGACACCCGAGCCTTCCACGTCGGCCAGCCCCTCCCCCTGCTTTCTCTTCCCCTCTTCTACCCAAAACCCATGCAAATCTACATAAACAGCCCGCCGCCGCGTCTCCCGGACCACCTGCAGCCTCCGGCGCTCCATCCCCACCCCTATTTCAGCCCGGGAAGTCTCTATTTTATTTTTTTATTTTTTTAGATAAAAACCGGATTTTTATCATATGAGAGGTGTTATAAAGCTCGGATTTTTATCATATGTAAAGCATTATAAAGCTTGGATTTTTATCATATGAGAAGCGTTATAAAGCTTGGATTTTTATCATATGAGAGGCATTATAAAGCTCGGATTTTTATCATATGAGAAGCTTTATAAAGCTTGGATTTTTATATAAGTGAAAGCGATTTAAAAGTGTGAATTTTATATATGTAAAGCAAGAAAATAAAAATATGATTTTTATATTATAGAGATAATAAAAATATGATTTTTATATAGGTAGAGAAGTAAAAATATAATTTTTATGTATGTAGCGAAGTAAAAATATAGTTTCTATGTATGTAGAGTAAAAAAAACATAATTTTTATTATATTACTAGCAAGATAAAAATATAATTTTTATCATGGAAGTAGCGGTGTAAAGGAGTGATTTTTACATATGTGATAGAGATATAAAAGTACGATTTTTATATATATAATAGAGAAGTAAAAATTTGATTTTTATATACGTAAAAGGTAGGATTTTTATAAATGAAAAGGAATGATTTTTATTTATAAAAAGATTTGATTTTTCATCAAGCAAAGGTAAGATTTTTAAATCATATGAAGATGTGATTTTTATTTATATGAATACCATATAAAAATGTGATTTTTATATATGTAGTGAATACGGACAACGAAAGTGACAAAAGGAAACACGGCGAAGATTTCCTACATATGAAGAGTCGCGGTGTTTGGTTTAGCTAATCAGTGAGAATTTCTCACTTTAATTCTTGTTGTCTAGTTAAAATTATATACTATGATGCAGACGGTGCTTAGCAGCACCCGACACCCATTGTCCACAGACCATGGACGACTTGTTTGATTTTGTTGTGTGGTGAAAATTGATTGTTATGTGGAATGAATGAAAATAAATATTCATTTGTTGAAAGAAATTATTTATCGTTAAAAATATAAATTCAACGTGAAGGTGAATAAATAAATATTCATTTACAAATCGAACGATTTGTTTATGTACACTGATTTGACTCATATTGTTGGGACGATAAATTTTACATGTCGCCCAACTGCACAAATAATATTCAGTGTTTGTGGATTGAAACCCCACACGGGGTTGGGATGATATTTGACGTACACTAATCCCAATTGTTTATTGGTATGTCGATCGTTTGATTGACAGACTGTGTCAGCGTTAATTAGTTATATTTAATGCTTATGCAGTTGTGTGGTGCACTCTGCATGATGGTTGATTATTTATCGTTGCGATTATATACATGTGTTGTATGGAATCCATATAATTAACATTATATGGTAATTGATTGGGCCTCATTCCAATTTGGAAAATAAAGAATATTATAAAATAAAGATTCATGTGTTGAATAGAATAAATAGTCACGTGTTGACGATACTCATGTGTTGAGAATATTCATGTGTTGAAACGATTCATGTATTGAACGAAATATTTTATACAATAAAATTCACATTTTTATTGTAAGTAAGAATGAATAAATATTCATGTGTTGAATAAAATATATATTCATTTGTTGAAGAATATATTCATTTGTTGAATAGAATGACGAAGTTATTGAAATATATAAAGCCGTGTTGATTAGATTTGCGCTATTTTGACGCGAACGATATTTATATCGATTATATTCATTTTTACAATGAATATAGAAAAGGAAGTGATTTCAAAATCTAATATTTTGAAAATATTATCATTTATATATTAATGATATGGAATATTCAATTTTGATTTAAAAATGAATATGAAGTTGAAATTGTTTTGAAAATGAATTTAAAACGATTTATAAAATACGTTTTAAATTGAAATCGATGAAATATATATAATATTTATATTATATATATTAAATGGCTAAGTAGAACGCGTCGCGCCGCGGCAGTTCGCGAATTTCGACCATTGACTTCGAATTGACGTTACGGAAGATCTGACCGTCGGATTCTCCTGAAACCGGAATCGTTGGGTTCGTATCGAAAAGAGCTTTCCAATTAAAATTAGAAATTTGAAATCTAATTGTTGGATTTGGAATTATGTCCAAATCAAATTTGGAAATGGTCGCTGTAAGTGCAGTTCGACGGCCGTTATTGGAAAACGACTGTACGGGCCTTGATAAAATTATTAAAAATATCAATAATTTGTGTGAAATCATAATAAATGATTTAGAAAGAATATGGGTGAAAAATTCCATATTTGAAAAGATAAAAATATATTTTTATCGAAATGAACTAGTTTTGAACTAGATTTGAATTGGTTTTAAAAATAATCAGAATTTCCAACATACAAATTAGAATGGATTTGAATCGAAATTATCTTCGGAATATTTCGACGTTGGGTTTCGTGATTATACAGATATGGTTGTGGAAATTTCAAAGATATATTTATATCTTTATTTCCAATACGATATTTGTTGATTTCAGAATTTGATATTGAATATAAGCCGATATATTTTCTATTCAGAGCCTCGTATTTAATATCAAATGAGATTTTGGGTTCGTCGTGAATGGTGTCTTAAATAACACCGTTCTTGAACCCAGTTTAGAAAAGAAAACATCTTTTAATTAAGATTCAGTGAAATTGTCCAGTTAATCAGTATTTAATTGGAATTGAATTTAAATTGGTTTTTGGGTTTATCGTGAGCGGTGTTTTGAATAACACCTGTTCTTTAACCCTATTAATAATGGAAAGTGATTTTGGGTTTATCGTGAACCGTGTTTTGGATGACATTGATTCTTTAACCCAGTTAAAGACAGGATATTGATTTTTGTGAAAATTAAAACTAAGTGGATTTTTAATGAATCTTTAATTAGATTAAAGTGATCGAGGATGGATTATCACCAGTTTTGCTCCAATGCGATAGTTAAATCTTTAATTAAATTTGAACGTGAAATGGTAATTAAAATTTATTGATAACACTGTGGTGTTAGATATTGAGTATTATCAGTTTTGCTCCATGGGATGAATAGTTTGGGATTGGGAAATAAAATAAATAATTACTTCGGTGTGGTTCGTTAATCCCGACTAGTTTGGAAAGCCTTAACACTGTTTGAAATGATATCCAAAGGATGATTAAAGAATAAATTTAGAAGAATTTATCTTTGATAAAATTAATAGGAACCTTTCCCTAAGAATGTGAATATTTGAATAAAAGAATATTCTGAATTGGAATGAGGCGTATGTTGCATTTGTGTAACACTTGTTTATTATATACGCGGGTTATTTGGAAAGGCAGGGTTTATACCCATTCTGAATAACCGATTCGACGATAAGTCGAAGATGAAGACGGTGGTTGAAGACCGGAGGTCTTCACATCGTTTGGATAATTACTGATGATCTTGATTGGGATGTACACCAAAGAGGAGGGAATCAGTTGGTGATCGTCTAGACGTACTTGGAGATCGATGGATATGCGAGGAATAAGGTTCCTTCGGTTTCGTTCAGACCTAGAACGAACTTGTAAATGGACTGTGTGTCTGACATTGGACTCTATTATGTGTGATTGATTTCTATTAAATATATATCTATTTGGTAGCGGAGAATTTATTCTCTTGCTTAATGCCCTTCTCTTAGACGTACGAGCTTAGAGGTTATATATCGATAGATATCAATCGCATGGCATGAATTGCCTGTGTGGCATGCCTAAGTGGCAAATGATCAAGGCTTTTATTGAAAAGCAAAGTCTTGTGGTTGATGATCAAAGCATGGCCTGTGTGGCATAACTTTGTGTATGGCGTAAATTCGCGAGCCTCACACCTCGGTATGAGTCAAAAACGAGATTGGACTGCAGGGAGAACACGACGTTTCTTTCTAGCTATGGGTGATGTCAGTGACCTACCAGCCCTGACATTTACATTATTTTTCACCTGTGTGGTTGTTGGAATGCGAGGCGCCTCAGATATAGGTCTGATAGGACCGGGAAACATATGTTCAGGAATAATTAATCCTCAAAAGTAAGAGAGGACCGGCCCTGAAGCATCCAGGATCGCTGTGTGGTCCTGAGACATTTGCTAGAGTGTCTCGAACGGAGAGAAGCTTGCCCCTTGCCTCGACTCATGATGGAATCCAATTTCCAATATGTGATAATTCGGTTTTAGTTGTAGAACCTAGTATGGCGACATAGTAGATGGTAGCTATGCCGTCTATGATTGATACTTATGATTGAAATTGTTTTGACACTATACACTTATAGTAATTTCAAAATAATCTGTTTTAAATGTATCAAGCATTATTTGGCTATTATAAGGTAAAACCCTATCCTCCGGCTTGCGTTGCATTGTGTGATGGGACCTAGGTCTTATAATAGCTTCATTTTTCTTTATTTAGCATTGTGCTGTTTGTTTTATGCAATGGTATTCTTGGGAGGAAACCCGTTCCATGTTATACGGCGTGGTCCCTCGATTTATCTAACTTTAAAAATAAAGATTAATAACTGTTTTTAGTTCTCACACAAGTCACATGACTGACCTGGAGTTTATCTGGGTGCTCTTATTTTCTGCACGGGCAGCTAGTAGTTTTGGTTTTGCAGATTTATATTCACAGGGTCCTGGTTTATAGCTGAAGCGATATTCGGTAAGCTCTGTATCCGTGTATTTCTTTCAGCTGAGTGTTGTATTATTTTTCCGCTGCTATGTATTTAAATGTAATTTGAATCTCTGATATTTATCAAATGTGTAGTATTTACTCATACTCTGTATATTCTTATATTCTGATGGAATTGTTGTAATAAGCAATGAAATGTTTTTCTGTTTGCGTTCTGATTCGTCTTGTCCTCAAAGCAATTCGTTCTTTCTCTTCTCTTCGGAGATTGGGGAAGTTCGGGTTGCCATAGTTGGTATCGGAGCTTTGGTTTACAGAGCTCGAGAACAAGACACATTAGAATTAAACGAAAGAATTCATCAGAGATTGGACTAGTAATGTCCAATAAAAATGGCTCGTTAGAGATGGGATTAGTAGTATCCTAGAGCGAGTCGAAAGAGTGTTATTTTTAAAATAAAAAATGAAAACAATATTTGTTTAGAAAATTTAAACCATTTTGTACGATTTGACTATTTTATTTGTATTGAATTTGGACAATCATGTACATAAAGATTTTGCATATACGCGTCATGAACGTATATTTGAAGTTTTAATATACTGGATAGATATAGAATCACGCTCTAGTTGCCCGGAGATAATTCTGGTAATGCGGTCGCATTATCATATTAGTGTTCGAGTTTCGAAAGGTGTGATATCTATATATTTCCATTGACTGGTGTGAGAACCAAAGCTTAGATATGGCTTATTGTTGTGATTTGGCATCAAAATTATGATTTTCTATATATATATCAAAATTATGAATCTGAAACGATAATCCACTAATTGATTGATGGTTATGTTGTTTGATTATTGGTTTCATTTACTAAAATTTTGAACCGTTTAGCCTAATGGAACCAAATTTAGAACTGAATTGAAAATTGATAACAATTGCATGCATATACATATGTATCCATTGAACAGGTCATAGCAAGGAGGCTAGAGCAGAGAAATAAAATTGTTTGCCCGACAAATAGGTACATGTTTACAAATTTATTGGGTTTGGATGATTTTATGAGCCGATTGGCTAGCCGCTTGGCTTTTTCTTTTTCTTTTGGATTGGTGAGGGCCATGGGAGGCTATTTGAAATATCCCGAAGCTCCCGGTGCAGGGGATGTTATGGCGAAATTTTTCGAAAATTTAGGGTGTTAGCCAAATTTTTGTAAAATTAGAAACTGAAAAATTGAAGAACTTAGCCGTAATGAAAATAATGAAAGTTGAGTTGGTTTGTAAAACAACATTCAGCTTCGTTCCTTTTCGGGGACGAAAATTTTTAAGTGGAGGAGATTGTGATAACCCGGAAAATCTGAGCCAATTTAAAAGTTTTATTTTGTCAATTTTAATGAATTTTGAATATTTAAAATGAATTATTTTAAATATTAACGATGAGAAATTTATTTTGAATAGAAATAGAACATATATATTTATATAGATCGTCGAAATTTATTTTGAATAGAAATAGAACGTATATATTTATATAGATCGTCGTTAGAATATAAATATTTATTTTTATTTATAAAAGGAATTGAAAATGGCGCGGTAGTTTGAAAATTCGATTTCAAAGTTCAAATGAATGTACCGGATTAAAAATAAACCGGATTTTAGCAAAACCAAAAATATTTGAATTTATTTGAAAATATCTTTCCAACGAATCCGAAAAATCAAAATTTTATAGAGGGGATAAAAAGTTATGCCCAGTTGAAAATTCAGAATAGTCGCTATGGAATTTTGGGCCCTTAAAAATGGAAATTTTGCAAACAACCTCTTTTTTCGACGAAAACACCTTTGTTGGATCCGGGATGTCAAATTATTGCTAGGTTTCAAAATTCATAATTTTTGAAAGCAATATGTGAGCGTGGCAAAGGAAAACGCGTTTGACCAGTTTCAGTTGATTTTAATCGACTGGAAAATGGTCATTTTTCAAACGGTCTCAGAATTTGACGAAATTGGTCTTGTTAGGACCGTATCGTCAATACGAAGCTAGAAATTTTTTTCCTAGAATTTGTAGAATCTATATGTGACCTCGGTAAATTGAAAAGTACGTTTGAATTGAATATATATAGATTTATATTTTAATTGAAACGAAAACTGATCGAAACGTTAGAATTGGGTTATGGAACATATCCCATTGTGTTTGGAGTGGGGGTAATTAGCTAGGGGCGATAGTCGGTGGGTTTCATTTGTTGGCCGAAATAAAAGGTTGCTTTTATGGAAATAAATAAAATAAAATAATAAAATATATAAGGGCCACCCACTCCCTTTAACACGTTCTCAGTCAAACCTAGCCCCTCCCCAATTAGAAAAATCCCGCCGCTCCCTCTAATCCCATCACCGCCGCCTACGCCCGTCCACCCCCACGATCGTGCCACCTCCTCCCCCCTCCCCCACGTTCGTCCGTGCCCCAACACCTCATTCCCCTTCTTCCTTCTCTCTCCAGCTTGAATTCAAAGCCTAGTCCCCCGCAATCGACGTGAGCCGCCACCGACAGCCATCCCTCTGGCTTGCCACCGCCGCCGCCTGTTGAAGGACGCCCGAGCCTTCTCCACGTCGGCCGGCCCCTACCCCTGCTCTCTCTTCCCCCCTTCTACCCAAAACATGCAAACCTCCAAAAACAGCCCGCCGCGGCGTCTCCCGGACCACCTGCAGCCTCCGGCGCTCCATCACCACCCCCGTTTCAGCCTGGTGAGTCTCTATTTTATTTTTATTTATTTATTTAGATAAAAACCGGATTTTTATCATATGAGAGGCGGTATAAAGCTCGGATTTTTATCATATGTAAAGCGTTATAAAGCTTGGATTTTTATCGTATGAGAGGCTTTATAAAGCTTGGATTTTTATCATATGAGAGGCGTTATAAAGCTCGGATTTGTATCATATGAGAAGCGTTATAAAGCTTGGACTTTTATATAAGTGAAAGCGATTTAAAAGTGTGATTTTTATATATGTAAAGCAAGATAATGAAAATATGATTTTTATATTATAGAGATAATAGAAATATGATTTTTATATAGGTAGAGAAGTAAAAATATAAATTTTTTGTATGTAGCGAAGTAAAAATATAGTTTCTATGTATGTAGAGTAATAAAAACATAATTTTTATTATATTACTAGCAAGATAAAAATATATTTTTTATCATGAAAGTAGTGGTGTAAAGGAGTGATTTTTACATATGTAGTAGAGATATAAAAATACGATTTTTATATATATAATAGCAAAGTAAAATTTTGATTTTTATATACATGAAAGGTAGGATTTTTATAAATGAAAAGGAATGATTTTTATTTATAAAAAGATTTGATTTTTAATTAAACCAAACAATCCTTAATGGTCAAGAATTTTTGGTCACCGTAGAGTAATCGATTCAAACGATCAAATTGTATTGGAAGCTTCTCTTGTGGAGGATTAGGAACTGCAAAGAGAAAACAAGCAGTGCTTAATAAATGGAAGATAAAAGTTGGAACTGAAACTTGAAAAAAAAATCTAAGTCCCTACTTGATTTAATCTATCTTCTGGCACACTCAGGTTGTTTCTTGATATAAAACCGTTCGGGTTTTGGATCCCCAGCATTACTACTAAACGGGACGGTGATAATTTTCCTTTTCGGCACCGATTTAAAATATACAAAGGACAGGATGTCGTTATTTCGATGCTTGAAGTTGTAAAAGAAATGAACATCTTCGAAAGTCAACTCTTTACCAAGAATTTCCTTATAATCTATATACAGAGTGTACAAATAGGCGTAAGAGTTGGGAAGAAGCTGCATGGGGGCAATCCTTAATTGTCTCAAGAAGTCGACGATAAATGGTGGGAATGGAGGTATTGCTCCGACAAGGCACATTAATCTGGTAATGGCCATATACCCCTACGATGGATTATGAGGACAATCTGTTTTGGATGGCACCTCAGTATCTCTTCGGAGAATCCCGTGTTTTAAACATATCCCGGCAAGTCTGCCATTATCAATCATCGATTCAACCGAGTCTTTAGGCGATTCCAAGATAACTGCATCCCTGAATTCGTAGGGAGCACGGTTATCTCCTATCCCTCCTTCTTCCTCACCGAGATAGACATCACCTCCAGAAGATGATTCACTATTATGAACTTCCATCTCGTAGTCTGGGCCTTCACTATTCCATCCTGAATCTGAGGTGGAAGATACATCCTTGACAATTGTTTTTTCAGATGATCTCACAGCATCTCTCCTGTTCGCTAATCTAGACGAGCGTCTTTCTGTCATGGTTGCTAAGCTATTGAAGAAGCAAGAATGGGAGTTAGAGTAAAATTTCCTGTGTCCCCCTGTGCGTATGTGTAAGCTAAAGTGTACAAGTGTGAATAAAATAACATGAAATAGCTGAGTAAAGAAGTGCAGGGCAAAGATGGATAATGCAATTGTGTATTTATAAGCAGTCCAAAAGTCAAGTCAGAGAGGCTTTATCCTAACTATCCATAGAGGTATAAGTCACATTTAGTGTTGATTAAGTTGATTATAGCATAATTGTGTTTCAAGACACAACATGGACAGTCGGATCAGTCATGTACTATTGAACCGGATCGGGTCCGAGCATGCATTTCTAAAGCAAGTTGAGCCAGACAAAACATACTAGAGGCAGGTCAGTTCGTAGCTCTGGATTAGGCCATATCGAATCGGTTCAGACAAATAATAAAGAGAATGGAACCAGCTACGGGATGGAAAACCCATTCAGATCGGTTGGCGCCAGACCGAATCGATTTATCAACCCCTCTGAAAGTTAAGACCTATCCGCTCTGCCCATCGTCATCTCTCCTGATCCGATCTGATGGTGTGTACCCTATCCCAAGCATCCTGATGATAACTGATCCACCTCCCACCGATCCTGCTCCACTTTCTATTATCCTTCTTCATCTTCTCCATTCCTTAATCAACGCCAAGCCCACCTTCTTTCAGAATCTCACTCATTTCTATAAACTCCACCACAACGAAACACCTATGGACCCGTATGTCTAACGCTGACTCCGACCTCCCCCACAGCCATCTCGAGGTGACGGCAAGACCGCCGATAACGATGGCGAGGGGATGGGAAGCGACGCATTGGATTTGATGTCATGGCAAGCGAGATCTTTTAAATTACCCTAAAATCCAAACTAGATGCAGTTGAAATAGGACAAATCAGAAATTGAGATCCCCACCTAGTGATTCGATCTTAAAACTGAAGGGAATTAGGAAATTTGGGGGTAGGTTTTTTTGTTGAGTAACAAAGAAGACGAAAAACTAAAATGACAGGAAAAGAGGGTTTTTAGCAAATTTATATGGAGTATAGGAGCTCTTTGTATTCTTCGTGGGCCCCCCACGGGAGAAGCCCTCACCCCTTCATCTCTGTGAGCCTGTGCGGGCTCATTCTCAGTCAGGCCGGATGAATACGAGATCCAAAGAACAAGCTAACTTACAAAGCTAATCCAAAAGATGAAGTGGTAATTCGATAAATATGCATTATCAAAATTTACTTGGAGGAGCTACTTAGACGACAAATAAAGTTATCCAAGTTATTTTGAACAATGAAAACGGTTTATGCATTTGTATCACATATTTATAGATAACAAGAGATGCAACCACTACAACAAAAACACCATATTACAACTTTAATTTTACAACGGTGGTAAACACACCGTTGTAATAAATGGGTTTTTACAACGGTGGTAAAAGCACCGTTGTAATAAATTGTTTTTTACAACGGTGGTATAAACACCGTTGTAACTACAACAAAAATACCATATTACAACTTTAATTTTACAACGGTGGTTAAAGCACCGTTGTAATAAATGTTTTTTACAACTTTTTTCCAGAAAAGTTGTAATAAATTTATTTTTAACAACTGTTTTATTTTGACAGTTGTAATAAAAGCCTATCAACTTTTATTTTTTGACTGTTGTAATATATGACTATATTTTAATATTAATTATTTTCATTATATAATTTTTAATAATTAATATTTACAACTAATTAGTAATTATTAATTAATAACCTATATATTAATATTAAATAATTAATTAAAAATACTTCAATAAATAAATAATTCATGCTAATAATTAGTAATTGACAACCAATTAGTAATTATTAATTATTAATCAATAAATACATATTAAATATTTAATAAAAAATACATCAATAAATAAATAATTCCTACTAATAATTACTAATTAACAACCAATTAGTAATTATTTAATAATAATCAATATATAAATATTAAATATTTAATTAGAAATAATTATATATAACTACTTCATTATTAAGTACTAGTAATTAATTAGTAAGTAATAACTAATGAGCGGTTAATAATCAATTAATAATCAATAAGTAAATAACAATTAATAAATATTTAATTTATAATTAATCATGACTATTAGTAGTAATTAATATTTAGTATATAATATTTTTTAATAAGTAATCGTTGTTGAAAGTTTTTCCAAAATCTTTTGTCAAATATGATCCCTACGGAGGGGGGGGGTCCAAGGGGGGTGGCAACCCCCCTAGGTGGGGGTGCGGGGGCAACGCCTCCACTAACGGGGGTGCGGGGCAGCGCCCCGTCCGAAACGGTACATTTTGTATACTTTTGAATTTGAATCTTACTTAAAATTTAATACTTAGAAATTAAGATTAATAAGAAATCTTTAATTAATAAGATTAGTAAGTACTGTTAAATAAAATTATTAATGGAAAGTGAATTTAGAAGCTTTCCTTGCAAAGAATAAAACAATTAAAAAAACAAAACAAAAATCTGTTGCCCACTTAACACAAATGATGAAATTTGGGCGGGCGACCGAAATTTTGGCTCCAAAGCTTCTCACTTTCGTATTTCTCCTCACGTGGGCCGACCACTCGTGCTCTTCTCTCACATCGATCCCCAATTTCGTTCCTCTGGAAAAAAATTACGTCTTAACATCGATCCCCATCTTCTTCTAGCCGCCTCCTCCCTCATCGCTTCAGTTCCATTATCCGCTTTGCTCCTCTACTTAAATCGATTCTTCTCTTCAAACCTCTCCAAGCTTTTCCTGGTCCTATCACTCTACCCTAGTTGCTCTTCTTCCTTTCTCGAGCGTGATTTCTCTCAGATCTGTTTCGGTCCAGATCTATCGGAGTGGCTTTGATCTCCATCTATTGGAGCGGCTCGGCGCGGTTCAGATCTTCAAACGACTTTGATCGACAGCTAGTTCTTTGGATTCCGCTTTGTCTGGTGGTTGTTTGCAGTGGATTCTTTTCATCGTGCTGGCGAGGTAATGTTGATTTTCGCAGTAATTCTTGGGTTTCAAAAGTGTCTGTGAGGTCGATGTTCAGTGGTTTGCGTCCCCTTGAGGGTGAATAGCATTTTTGTTTATGTTCTTTGGATCTGTTATCATTTGGTTTAAGGTGGTTGTTGCTGTTAGTGTGTCTGGTAGTGATGCTGCTCTCTGGAGCACTTGTCTGTGATTTTAAGTCATGCTTTTATTGAGCTTATGTAATATGCTTATGCCATTGGTATGGGTAGATCATGGTTCAGCTTACCTATCATCGTACTGCCACGGCAATAGCTATAAGCTATGGTGGTAGTTTGTTTATTGGTGTCTCTGATGTGTCTTATTATTCATTGGCAGTTTTGTTCATTGGTGTCAAAGATGCAATGCAATTTTGGGATGTGCTTCTGCCATTTATGCCTGGCAGTTTTGTTCATTGGCAGTTTTGTTCATTGGCACTCTTATTGTTCATTGGCAGTTTTGGTTCTCTTGCTTTGCTGTTCAGTTAAATCTTGTTTCTCTTGGTACATGTCTAAGAATCTATCTATGGAGGATGAAGTTATCCTATCAGGTATGCCATGTCTCTTGACACTGTCTGCTATAGTGTGTAACCGTGTATCTTTGAGCTATGTAATTGTTCACACCTTTCGCTGTCCTTTACCTTTTGCATAAAAAGTCAGTCTGAATTAAAAAAAAAGTAGTAGAACATAAGTTTATTAATGTAAGGATACATGAACACAGATGGAGTATAACACAGTGTCCAATAATTCAACCTTGCAGAGTGTTTACATATAGATTTGCGTTGTTGAATCTGAAGGGAACTCAATTTTGACAAAAAAGTGCTTAGGAATGAATGCACAGAGTAATAAGGATATTTGACGATGAGCATGATGTTGAAATGGATGATCGATTGGGGATGCTGGAGCATAAAGACTCGGTGCATGTCAGTGTGTATGTATATTTATACGAAAGTGTGTATGTAACTGAGTGTATTGAGTGATCAGTTTGTAGTGAGGATTGTATGTATTGTTATGACCATATTATGTAAAAGTGAGTTGTACGATAGTGGATCAGAAAGTTGTACTAATTCAAATATTGAAATAAAATATTTAATTGATTATTTCAGATCAGTGTAGTATCATTTTATTCAATATAAATATTTATTTTTATATGAAATGTAATGTATAACGAAACAAAAATCGTATTGTTATACTTAATTGTTGCAGGAATTACTACAACGGTGGAAAAAAGTTGTAATATGTACTACTACAACAGTGCAAAAATGTTGTAATATGTATTACTACAACGGTGGAAAAAAGTTGTAAAATATACATATTACAACGGTGTTGCAACGGTGTAAAAACGTTGTAAAAGATATGAGTCTATTACAACTTCTTAATACACGACGGTTTGCCCACCGTTGTAAAATGTATATTACAACGGTGTTCCACCGTTGTAATAGGGTCATTTTGTTGTAGTGAACTTGATGAAGCAACACATCTCTATAAGTGAATAGATGCAATTATCCAATGATGCTGATTCAGATGTCAACAGACAGATTATTTCGAAGCACACTTCATCTCTGATAAAAACGCACTTCAAGGGGGGAAATGTTAGCCTGCTTTGTAGTCGGGCAACGCAAAGCTAAGAGATTGCTCAACGAAGTAGTTTGAAGAAAGAATTTACATCAGAAATCTGGATCGGATCAGAGCTGTCTGACTCAAACTCTTTGGCTGTGCTATGGACGAACCAGAATGAAACATGTTGAAAACACAACCGGATTGGATCGGAGGGCACCAATCCGAATCCTCTATGCAGACCCTGATCCGAATCGAAGAACAAGGAGCAGCAATGGTTGCAGCGCACGATCTATGAAAAGGAGGAGCGGTTATGTCCACGTTCTCCCCATGTTCACCCACTAACCTGATGTGTTGTCACCATCTTATCCTATCCGAACCCGACTTTCATGGGATTGATGCCACGTATATCCGAACCGGAGCCATTCCAGGGGGATTTTCCACCTATAAATACACCTCCAAGGCTCATCTTTTGGCATTTTCAGAGTAAAAACTTCCTTGTAAACCGAATTTCATCACCATTTTCAGATTATAATCATCCTTTAAAGGATATTTTAGAGGATATTGAGTGAGTCCATGCATTGTATGAGTGAAATTGAGCGAGAATCACTGTTGTATTTACATTCAAATTATCAACCCAAAGAGTAGAAAGTGGACGTAGGCTATTTAATGCCGAACCACTATAAATCGTGTGTTTTCTTCCTTTCTGATTTCATTTCATTAAAAATTATTGGTAGTTTGGGTGTTAGAGCCATTTTTGGATCTAACACTAACTTTCAATCAAGGTCAGGTCAATCTTCCTCAGCTAGATTTATGCTCTCTCTACCAGTGAATAATATTCCAGCTGAATCAGTGGGTTCAAACCATGGAGACTCGAGTCCAGATCTGCATTAACTTGGTCATGTCCGCATGGTTTAGTAATGTCTTAAATGGTTTCTCATTTTGTCTTGTATATGATATTGCTTTATGACTCTGTGATGTTGTGTACAGTATCTTTAAACGCTGGTTACTTGGATGTTTGTGTGCTATTATCTCTTTCTCTAACTATTAGCCACCAGTTGGGCTTGTCAACTGGCTTTTATATATATTAATATAATGCTTAATCGGCTGTGTAGTCTCGCGCTACACATCCATCCTACTTAAAAAAAACACTCATGCTTCTAACTGCTATTTTTATCTTTGAAATCGCACGACGACTAATGAGATTCTATTTTAAAATATTTTGTGTCATTTGCGTTTATATACTGAATGGAATCTCATTTTCTTGTCTAACTAACAGTTGATTTTTGCATTATTTCATCATGGGTATATTTATAATTGTCGCATGTTCCTTTTAAGCTAATTTTTTAAATTTGCTAGTGTGGTTTGGGTTTTTACAATTTTTACGTGACCGACTTCCTTCAATGTCAATATGTGATGTGGATCATTTGAGCTTCCGTGAAAATATATTTTAATTTTTTGCGATTGTTATTTAAAAAAAAGAAGAAATAATTTTCCTCTTTAAATTTCATGTTTTTGCCCATCCCACAAAGTCTGATTTATGTATAAACATAGATTTAGGTATGGTAGTTTACATATGTTTAAACATCTGTTTTGTACAATAATAGATGGTTCAAATATAGTAAAGCGCATGTTACCAAAATTTTGTTTTTATATAAATTCGATATGGAAAGTAAACATTACCAAAAATGAATTTCAAATTTGCATAAATAATTCTTCATGTGGAAATTTACTTTAAAGGAAAATTCTCGATTTCATAATCACTTGTAAAACACAAAGAAGATTGTGGATGGTTTGTTTGCACGATTTAGCAATGTATTAGGAATGATGACATGTTAAAAATGATAATAATAACAAGGAAAAGGTTGTTTTAGCTGTGGAAACGTTGTTTCCATACCTTATCGATGATGCACATAAGTTATTAATTAACTCAATTTATTACATTATAGACCTTATTTAAGCCTCATTTGCAGTTTACAGATGGAAAGTTTTGGTGTATTTTGGGCGATTGAGGAAAATTCCCACTGTAAGATGGGGATTGAGACATGAATAAGCAGAAGAAACATTAAATTTCTTTGCTTTGATTTACTTTTTCCGGGCTTAGGAGAAATAAATAGGAAGCAATTTAGATATGTTAACGAATTTGATGGTAGGATTTTGATGCAAAATTGGTTGCCTCACACCTCTATTCAAAGAAGTGTGAGAGTTATTGTAATGTCCCATGGTTTTTAACTAACATTTGCTAGACAATAAATTTTTGATTTATATCAATAACTAATTAAAATTTATAAAATTAAATTTAATACTTGAAAAAAAATCCAACTAAATTCCTTTGTTTCTATTTATTACTAGTTTGACTTTAGACATCTCTAACATATGAAAGGAACGGTTATACTTTGTGTCTTCATTTATGTCAACCAATCATAGTACATTCAGTAAAATATTTCTACGTCATGTACATGTATGCATCCTGGTTTCACATTATGGCTTGTACAAATCCAAATGTACTTAGTAATATATTCATATATTTCGTAGGCATTAGACAAGGAAGAGGACTGCACCACCTAGGAACTAGGAAATGGACAGAAATAGGATTGATTTATACATTCATGTGCCTCATACACTAGGAACTAGGCTAGAAAACTACACCAGCTAGGGTTAGATCGGAATATATACACATTGGCCGAAATATTTTATGTATTGAAGAATTTCAGTTTTTACTAAAAACTTGGGAATAAAGTAAGCATTTATAACAAATTTATGTAAACTCAAGACCATGTGGCCACCTGAATCTGTTAGTTGTAAGGGTAGAAAACATCTTAGCATAAGCTAAGATATTTGCTCATTTCTTTTCATTGATAAAAAATAGAGAGCAAGGGATATTGTTGACACAACAATGGGTACACAGGGCATTTAAGGTGATATTACTTTAGAAGCCATTTCTTTGCATTATTTGTACTTACAATACCATCTGCATGTTCTTTTAGAACTAAAGTATTTCGACAAACGAGAAAAATAGCTTTTTTCCGTCACTACAGCTAGTAGAAAGCTTTCTTCTTTATTTTTCAATCAGTTGAAAATCAGGCTGAACATTTCTGCTCATTTTCCTTTTCCAGACATTCATTAAACAACATAATATTTTATAATTTTTATACACCTATAAATAAAAGCATATACACATGCACTCCCTCACCATAAACAAGGCTATTCAAGCAACCCAGTAAGAAGGACTATAACCGAGAACACCAAGGCTGTGAACAAGTGAGTAAACGCCATGTTTGTCTTTACGTTCTACTGAAATCAGAAACTAAATTAGTGATGATTTTATACTTTCATGACCTGTTTGAGTGGGGTTAAAGGTGATTTAGAACCTTGTTTGTTTGAATAAACAATGGGACTCTGCCTAACTAAGTTTGTACTATTAACTATACCATGTTTACCTGTTACTCTTTAACATTGTTAACCAATATGCTCTGTTTTATTTATGGAATGCCTGCCTTCGTTCTATGTGTAGTTTAAACCCAGAATGTTTTCAGGGAAATTTAGTTGTTCTAGTCATTAGAAAAAGAATACATATATGTTTAAGTTAATTCAAATAAATTATACTAGTTGAAAAGTTATACTATATGAAAGTAGAAACAAAGTAAGCCAGTTCGTTATTTGACCGTATGTTCGTAAATGAATTTCAATTGTAATATGTTTCCCTGGAAACAAATGGAATTTTAGATAGTGTTGACATAAGTATTGGGTATGCATTTTACTGTGTGCCTGGATCGAGTGTTGGATGTTTGGGTGAGAGCATGGTCAAGGAGCTAGCACCACGTGGCCGAAAACTGGAAATATTTTGGTTAGTGAAGGGAAAGGCTACAGGCCATGTTTGGTTAACAGTCCGTGCATATTGTGTTTATAGTTGAGTGGCATAAGAATTTTCTGATAAGGCAAGCGAAGGCGGGTCGAAGTGGTTAAAATGATTGAGGCATGGATGGCACACGTATGGAGTTAGTGAAGACACGTGTGGAGGGGCTGACATGGGTGTGCATGTGCACACTGAGCTGTGCATGGTGGTGCTGTTTTCAGGATACTGGAGAAGTGAAGGGGCTGTACTTTCAAGCAACCAACCATTGCAAGTAGAATCAATTAGAACAAAATAGGAGATAATTTAGTGGAGATAATTGTAAAACCAAATAGACGTAATTAGTTTAATGAATTCAGTATGAACACCTAACGATTGATTGATGTGAGGTGCTGTTACCATGGACTAATGTTCAAACTCCTTATCTTATAATACATAAACATGAAGGATATTTACATATATTAGTTTTTGTTTGATTTAGCTTGAAGTAAGAAATACTGTCAAAGTTTCCAAAAATAATTCACTACCATTTGTTTTAGTCAACTATAATGTTGCGAATTTTTTTAAAATGCTTCATAAAAGTGTGTCCACCCGACTTGCCCTCCTCAAAAAACTAAACTGATGAAAGGATTTGGGGAGTTGGGTCTGTAAAACATGCAAGCGACATGGAAGCCTATTCACTTTTCGCTGGAAGCGGTGGCGGTAGGTAATAGGGTGGTCACGGCAAGGGAAGAAGGAAGTTTCATGGTGTGCACTGGAAGTGGGAGAATTTGTCTAACAGCAGGTCTCGGTGTAACTTTATTATAACCAGGTGGAGGGTATTTTTTGTAGGATCAAAATAAACCCTAGAGGGGGGGGGGGTGAATAGGGTTTATCACAGATTTTCACAGAGTAATTAAATAATCACAGCACAGATCAAAAACAGAATAAATGCGGAAAATAAATAACACACAGATTTACCCAGCTTCGGCAAAACCCTGCCTACTGCTGCATTCCCCAAGGTTTCTACTAGGAGTTAAAACAATCTCTACGCTTACACTCCTCTGTAAACTCACGACACTCGCTCCTAACTGTTCTTAACCCTACACTCAAAACCCTGCACTGGTTTTTGTCCCCAAAACCAGATTTCCCCGAATTACAATCCCTGTAATTCATCTCCCTAGTTTTAGAGATAAACTAGAAAACTCTAGACTGATTACGAAGTTGAAAACAATAATAAAAAATTAAAATGGAGACCCTAGTTTAAAACAAAACCCTAGTTTTGTTTTATAAAAATCCTTCTTAATAAAAAAAAACTTAGTCTTTGATATAGACTTGGCCGGCCCCTTGTATTTGCTTCACCACTTTATTTTTTGCTCGATCTCTTTCCTTAAAAATGGCGGCGGCTCTTGAGAAATTCCTAGGGTTTCTTCAATCTTTCCCCAAATCTCTGCGCTTGAGTGACGGAGTGCGATTCTCTAATGCTCGACTTCGATGTTGCTTTCAGATGCTTCGATTTGGATCCAAGTTTCTGGCTTGTCCTCTGGTATAATTTTTAAATCGAATTTCTCTTTTATTGTGCTTGAACTTGGATGATAGAAAGCCGATGATGATTGGGTGTTATATAGGAGTAAAATCCGATATTTGTGCTTTGATTTCGTGAATGACTAGATCTGATTTAGTCATGATATTTTCGTGAATTTTGGGCTTTTGAAAATCAGATTTGAATTGATTTATTAGGTTTGAAACATCCAATATTTTTGGAATATACTGCTAGATGAGAGTATTGACATTGAAATGGCCTCCTTGATTTCTGGAACTTCGAATCTGCTTTCCCTCTGATATTTTCAAATTGATTTTAACCTCATATTTGTTTCAATATTCTGCTGCCTTAAAATTTGAATAGTTGCTAGATAGATTTGAATTTATACTACACTTTGATTTGCCTTTAATTGATACTGGCCTTGATTTAAAAACTGTCGTGAACATTGAAATGAAAAATGATTTCTTGCCCGAAATTTGCATGCTTGCCTTTGTCGATTTCTGGAAAAAAAATTGTCAAAACAGTTTGTAACTTAAACTTGATCAAGTTATGCTCTCTCACTTTCACTTCTGCATGAGTACTGCTCTTGCTCATTTTCAATATACTTGCCATGTGCTTGATTTGTTTTGTACCCTTAATGTGCTTGTAACTTGCTCGGCCTGCTGGTTTGTTTTGTTGATATATCATTGTATTGAACTGCTTAGAACTGAATAGAATAAATACTACATTGATCTTGTATGCTGCATGCACTTGTATGGACATATGTGCATTACCATGTCTTAGCTGATATTACACTTGATTTATGTCGACCTTGAACTGATGTTTACATGATCATCCCTTGTTCATAATATTTGTGCTGTTCGACTTGTTTGTTGTTCTGCCTTGTTCACCTTGCTCCTTGACCATACTTGCTTATTTGGCCTGTGTTATGCTCGACTCTTAGACTGTTGCTAAAATAGACTGATTATTTCCTGTCTAGTGTGAGTTGAGTATTGCCATAAATGAAACTGTTTTGCACTTTGAATAGTTTGCTTGACCTTGTAGAATTGATACTGAGCATAACATTTTGAATTCTGGGATCTTTGGCATTTTGAGAACAGACCACTACACTTGACATTTTCAATACTGCTTAAAAACTGATAAAAACAGATATTTTGCTTGTAATTTTTGGATGGCAAGTTACATCTTGTAGTTGTTGCCATGTCCACTAGTTTGAAAACCTGGAATGCTGTCATTTTTCTAGGCTGAGACTAAACCATTTTGTTGTGCCAATAATGCTGGTTTTTTTTTTTTACCCAAATGTGCTGCACCATTAAGTAATCTGCTATGTGATTTATTTCCTTAATATGTCATCTTGGCTTGAATGTTGTATACTTAAACTTGTGTTACCCCTGACCATAATTACATGCTGCGCCATGCCACTTAACCATGTTGTGTACCCTGTCCATTATTCATGTGTACACCTTTTTCTTTGTCCAATGTAATGCAGTAACACTTCCTTTGAACTTTACTTGTATTGCACACCGATTTGCACTGAGTAGAGAAGGTCCACGTGGCTACTCCTCAGTTACACACTGATTGGCGAGGCAGTGCACACGTGTATACACGTGTGTACATACAGCCATCAGACGAGTTTTTCTGTCCCTGCATATCAGACCAAGTCTAGAAAAAATGATGAGAAACACATCGTAAATCTGAGGCAAATAAAATTTAAAAATAAATTTTTATTTGCTTTTATTTAATTTTATTTTTGTTGTAGTCTACTGTGTGTGTTCTTCTGTATGTGACAGGTATGAAGATGGACCGACTGAAAGCTGTGAAGACAGAAGACTGAAGATGAAGACAAGAACAACGTTAGTGTGTGTATATGTAAGAAACAATGTTTGTACAACTGAAAGAATATGTAATGAGGAGTTTCTGTATTGATTATTATCGTGAATAAAAATTTTACCACTATTTGTAATAAACAGATTTGATTGACATAAAATATTATTTTTGTTGTTCAATTCAATCTATCTATTTTTATTTTGTTTGAATCTTTTAATAGTACAATGTCTGTGATGTGTTAAATGTGTCATGACAAAAATATTCAAAAATATTTGAATGTGTAAATAGTGGAGTGTTGTATATGTACTATTTCAAATGTTGAAAATAAAATATTTATTCGAATAAAAACACTGTTTGGATATTCAATTCTGTATAGTAGTGTTTTATTCAATAAATATTTATTTCTGTGTGTAAAATATAGAATAGTACTATTTACAAACACATTTTAAAATATATATATATATATATATATATATGTTTGTTATCATCAAACAAAAATCACACTGTTATACTCAACAATCTCCCCCTTTTGATGATGACAAACATACACAAGATTTTGAATGTGTTAAATGTGTTTGTACATGAAATATATTACTTCCCCTATTTGTTTGCTCCCCCTGCAACTGAACTCCCCCTATATATGTGGAAAAATATGAATGATGAAATCCAATTGACCATTCTCCCTCTAGATATTTAATTTCCAATCTTAAAATATTTTTGAATTAAATACTCATCAGTCAAAATCTTGACAACTCTCCCCCTTTTGTTATCATCAAAAGGATCATAGAAATCGAAACAATGATGAATATGGACTAAAAATATAAATTCAAATCAAGAGAGAGAATATATATCGTAAAACCCATTTAATCAAACAAAAATCATAATAATCTTTAAATCAGAAGCAAATTTCACTTTCAGAATGAATGGATTTACGATGGATTTTATCGAATGAGGAGAGTTCAATAAAAATTGAATATTTGAATATGAATTTTAAAGATTTTAAATATGCTAAAAAAAATGTGTTAAGCACTTTCTAACCACGCATAGCCCAAAGGTCTTTTAAATGGGGTTAGTAGTAACTTAACTTTATCCTCTCTAATGAGTTCCATCCATGCACAGCCCAAAGGTCTTTTAAGTGAGAATGGAAGCACATAGAGATTAAGGTAATTCACTCACGCATAACCGCGAGGATTTTTAAATGGGAGTGAATACCAAGGATAAATTATTATTATAATTTTTTTAAATTTCAAGAATAATTAGAACTCCCCAAATTAAATAAAACCATGATGAATGACAGAAACATGGTAGATATAGAAGATGGTCGTGAAATAAGCTCTAATTCAAAGATATTATAAAATTTGTCCAATCATCATGTGATTTAAAATAATATCTCCTCTAGTTATGAATTATACCATAGTCACAACTCATCACAGTTTCATAAATCTATCAATAATTTTGATGTCCCAAAACCGTTCAAATTAATCAATAATTTCAATTTTTGTATAAATAATCAAAAATAATTTTAAAATTGAAAATATCAATTTCAAGAGGAGTTTTTTTTTAAATATCAATGCAAGTTTGAAAATCAGTATCAAAAATAAATCAGTAGAATACGAAATTATCTAATTTTTCTAATGATGATTGTTCCTAGACAATTTTGAAACAACTTATATATTTAATTCAAATTGTCTATGAATTTTAACTAACTCCAGTTAATGATTTTCTAACTTATCATTTATTCACCAACACACTTAAAATGAATCAAATCAATTTCCTTATCAGAGCAGCACAAGATTATTTTCAAAGCAAGAATCACAAGTGACATCCTCAGAGAATTTTTAAACAGGCATAAGAACCATTCAACGATCAAATCTGAAAATAATTATTTAAAATCACAAAAAAATCTTTTTTTTTAAATCTAGGAAATTCAACAATAAATAATGGAATGATTTCAAAACCAGCCAAGTAATCAATAAAGAAAAATAAAAGAAATAAAAACTAAAAAAGGAAAAATAAACTGAAAAAGGAAATAAAATTACGAGTCTTAGAGATCATACCTAACTTACCATAATCGATGTGAACCAATGAATCTCCAACTCTGAATCTATGGCTAGGGAACTTCAAACAATTCAATAAAGTGGAACAACTTGAATTATATCTCTTTTAAGCACAGTTGTTCCTTAGCCTCTTACGATACCTAAATGTTTATATGATCGAGTGGTCTAACAAAAGTTGTTTTACCACTCTTATCTTTGTTTACACGTTTTGGTACCCAAACCCGTTTATATAACAATCCATTACTATTCACTAGCGTACCCTTTGGAACCCAAATTTTTTTAGATTTGCTTAAATTTATTTTGTTAATTTTTGGAATCCAAACAGATTTAAATGAATTGTTTTTAAACGAGTTATCAATTTGTTTATGATTTAAAAACCCTTTGAAATTATTAAATTTCAAAAATTCAATTTGATCGTTTTCAAAGCCAATTAAAGGATTTTAAAATCATTAAAATTTTGTTTTTCAACTTGATTAGATTCAAATCCAAGTCCCTTTTTATTCTGAACAAAAAATTGATTTTTTAACAACATATTCAATGATTTCTCTCCTTTAGAAAATTTAGTCAAAGCTGACTCAAGTCGTTGAATTTTAAATTTAAGATCGCTATTTTCTTTCATTAAATTTGAACAACGATTGATAGCGATTTTCCTCTTTTCAGCATCAGTTTGTTTTAAAATCAAATTTTCGTTTTCAAGTGCTTTGATTCTAGCATTGGACTTGGAAATTTCAATTTCAAATAGTTTTCGTTTTTCAAAATCAAGTTTTTCAGATTCTTTAAACTTTTCAATCACCTTTTCAAAATCAAGATTTTCATTTTTCAAATTCATGTTTTCACTTTTAAGTAATTCAAGATCAGTTTTTAATTTCAAAAAATCATTACTCAAAAATTGACATTTTTCACAATCTGAAAACAGTGAATTCTTAACCTTTTCAAGTTTTCTTTCTAAACTGTTATTTTCTTGAACTAGTTTTGACCTATCAGATTTCAATTTCTTAACTTTTAGTTCAAGAGAATCAACAGTTTTCGTGAGATCGTGACACATTAAAATTAAATCTTTATAAGTAAAATTTGATACCTCACTAGAATCCTCTTCACTACCTTCTGAATCAGATTGTGCCATAAAACACAAATTAGCTTCTTCTTCATCACTTTCAGAAGCTTCTTCTCCTTCCTCGTCATCCCATGTAGCAGCAAAACCCTTCTTCTTCCTTCTGAACTTCTTCCTCTTTTCATTTTTAAGCTGTAGGCAATTTGGTTTGATATGACCGGGTTTCTTGCAATTGTAGCAAAACACTTCATCGTCTGAACTATCTGAACTTTCGGACTTGTCGGTTTTTGAATTCTTCTTTCGTGGTTTGTATTTTCCTTTGGCCCACTTTTTCAAAACCATGGCTAGCTCTTCAGCGGGATCATCATCATTACTTTCAACAGAATTATTTAGAGCGATCGTCTTTTTCTTTGATTCAGAATCCTTTCGTTCTTCTCTTGCTTTTAACTCCATCTCGTAAGTAATCAGATTTCCGATCAACTCTTCCATGCTTACTTTATTCAGATCTTTTGATTCTTGTATCGCCGTCACCTTAGCTTCAAAATTCATCGGTAGCACTCTCAATATTTTTCTGATCAATTCCACTTCGGTATAGGTTTTGCCAAGAGCTTTTGCGTTGTAAACTAGTGACGAGAAGCGTCCATACATCTCTTTTATATCTTCATCTCGTTGTATAGAGAAATTTTCATATTCGTTGCTGAGAAGAGCGAGACGAGATTCCTTCACTTGAGATGTACCTTCGTGTGTGACCTCCAACGTATGCCATATTTCCTGCGCAGTCTCACAATGAGAAATTCGATTAAATTCAGTTTTATCAAGAGCACAGATTAAAGCATTCATCGCTTTGGCATTTGTTGAAAATATTTTTTTATCATTAACATCCCACCTGTCTTTTGATTTAGGAATTTCAACACCACTAACTATAACAGTGGGGGATCTATAACCCGTTTCAGTAATATCCCACACGTCATAGTCGACTGAATTCAATTAAATTTTCATCCTAGCTTTCCAATATGCATAATCAGTTCCATTAAACATTAGTGGCCTAGCTATGGACTGACCCTCAGAAAACGCGTTATTGGACAGATTCATGACTCTAGAGTTAAAATAAATAAAAAAATTCCTGCTCTGATACCACTTGTAGGATCAAAATTAACCCTATAGGGGGGTGAATAGGGTTTATCACAGATTTTCATAGAGTAATTAAATAATCACAGCACAGATCAAAAACAGAATAAATGCGGAAAATAAATAAAACACAGATTTACCCAGCTTCGGCAAAACCCTGCCTACTGCTGCATTCCCCAAGGTTTCTACTATGAGTTAAAACAATCTCTACGCTTACAATCCTCTGTAAACTCGCGACACTCGCTCCCAACTGTTCTTAACCCTACGCTCAAAAATCTGCACTGGTTTTTATCCCCAAAACCAGATTTCCCCGAATTAAATCCCTGTAATTCGTCTCCCTAGTTTTAGAGATAAACTAGAAAACTCTAGACTGATTACGAAGTTGAAAACAATAATAAAAAATTAAAATGGAGACCCTAGTTTAAAACAAAACCCTAGTTTTGTTTTATAAAAATCCTTCTTAATAAAAAAAAAACTTAGTCTTTGATATAGACTTGGCCGGCCCCTTGTATTTGCTTCACCACTTTATTTTTGCTCGATCTCTTTCCTTAAAAATGGCGGCGGCTCTTGAGAAATTCCTAGGGTTTCTTCAATCTTTCCCCAAATCTCTACGCTTGAGTGACGGAGTGCGATTCTCTAATGCTCGACTTCGATGTTGCTTTCAGATGCTTCGATTTGGATCCAAGTTTCTGGCTTGTCCTCTGGTATAATTTTTAAATCGAATTTCTCTTTTATTGTGCTTGAAATTGGATGATAGAAAGCCGATGATGATTGGGTGTTATATAGGAGTAAAATCCGATATTTGTGCTCTGATTTCGTGAATGACTTGATCTGATTTAGTCATGATATTTTCATGAATTTTGGGCTTTTGAAAATCAGATTTGAATTGATTTATTAAGTTTGAAACATCCAATATTTTTGGAATATACTGCTAGATGAGAGTATTGACATTGAAATGGCCTCCTTGATTTTTGGAACTTCAAATCTGCTTTCCCTCTGATATTTTCAAATTGATTTTAACCTCATATTTGTTTCAATATTCTGCTGCCTTAAAATTTGAATAGTTGCTATATAGATTTGAATTTATACTACACTTTGATTTGCCTTTAATTGATACTGGCCTTGATTTAAAAACTGTCGTGAACATTGAAATGAAAAATGATTTCTTGCCCGAAATTTGCATGCTTGCCTTTGTCGATTTCTAGAAAAAAAATTGTCAAAACAGTTTGTAACTTAAACTTGATCAAGTTATGCTCTCTCACTTTCACTTCTGCATGAGTACTGCTCTTGCTCATTTTCAATATACTTGCCATGTGCTTGATTTGTTTTGTACCCTTAATGTGCTTGTAACTTGCTCAGCCTGCTGGTTTGTTTTGTTGATATATCCTTGTATTGAACTGCTTAGAACTGAATAGAATAAATACTACATTGATCTTGTATGCTGCATGCACTTGTATGGACATCTGTGCATTACCATGTCTTAGATGATATTACACTTGATTTATGTCGACCTTGAACTAATGTTTACATGATCATCCCTTGTTCATAATATTTGTGTTGTTCGACTTGGTTGTTGTTCTGCCTTGTTCACCTTGCTCCTTGACCATACTTGCTTATGTGGCCTGTGTTATGCTCGACTCTTAGACTGTTGCTAAAATAGACTGATCATTTCCTGTCTAGTGTGAGTTGAGTATTGCCATAAATGAAACTGTTTTGCACTTTGAATAGTTTGCTTGACCTTGTAGAATTGATACTGAGCATAACATTTTGAATTCTGGGATCTTTGGCATTTTGAGAACAGACCGCTACACTTGACATTTTCAATACTGCTTAAAAACTGATAAAAACATATATTTTGCTTGTAATTTTTGGATGGCAAGTTACATCTTGTAGTTGTTGCCATGTCCACTAGTTTGAAAACCTGGAATGCTGTCATTTTTCTAGGCTGAGACTAAACCATTTTGTTGTGCCAATAATGCTGGTTTTTTTTACCCTAATGTGCTGCACCATTAAGTAATCTGCTATGTGATTTATTTCCTTACTATGTCATCTTGGCTTGAATGTTGTATACTTGAACTTGTGTTACCCCTGACCATAATTACATGCTGCGCCATGCCACTTAACCATGTTGTGTACCCTGTCCATTATTCATGTGTACACCTTTTTCTTTGTCCAATGTAATGCAGTAACACTTCCTTTGAACTTTACTTGTATTGCACACCGATTTGCACTGAGTCGAGAAGGTCCACGCGGCTACTCCTCAGTTGCACACTGATTGGCGAGGCAGTGCACACGTGTCTACATGCAGCCATCAGACGAGTTTTTCTGTCCCTGCATATCAGACCAAGTCTAGAAAAAATGATGAGAAACACACCGTAAATCTGAGGCAAATAAAATTTAAAAATAAATTTTTATTTGCTTTTATTTAATTTTATTTTTGTTGCAGTCTACTGTGTGTGTTCTTCTGTATGTGACAGGTATGAAGATGGACCGACTGAAAGCTGTGAAGACAGAAGACTGAAGATGAAGACAAGAACAACGTTAGTGTGTGTATATGTAAGAAACAGTGTTTGTACAACTGAAAGAATATGTAATGAGGAGTTTCTGTATTGATTATTGTCGTGAATAAAAATTGTACCACTATTTGTAATAAACAGATTTGATTGAAATAAAATATTATTTTTGTTGTTCAATTCAATCTATCTATTTTTATTTTGTTTGAATCTTTTAATAGTACAATGTCTGTGATGTGTTAAATGTGTCATGACAAAAATATTCAAAAATATTTGAATGTGTAAATAGTGGAGTGTTGTGTATGTACTATTTCAAATGTTGAAAATAAAATATTTATTCGAATAAAAACACTGTTTGGATATTCAATTCTGTAAAGTAGTGTTCTATTCAATAAATATTTATTTCTGTGTGTAAAATATAGTATAGTACTATTTACAAACACATTTAAATATATATATATATATGTTTGTTATCATCAAACAAAAATCACACTGTTATACTCAACATTTTTGAGTGAACTTCTAAAAAATATGAACTGGCATGGAAACCTGACCATCAGAGCCGTGATGGAGGCATGATATCTTACGGCAATAAGGGGGTGGGAGTATTGATGTCTAAATATGGAAGGGGGAGGAGCATCAGGGAGTAGAAACGAAATATGATGGGAAATAATGGGTGCAGGTCTCTGCATTGTAGTTTAGAACTGCGAGTGGTTTATTTTCATGGGTTATAAAGGCCACGTGGAAAACGCAAGGGGAGAAGTGCGTGGACTTTAAGGAACGTTAGGGTTGAAGATATTGGGCCATGTGAGAATCAAATAAGTGCGTGGGCCTGGTAACCATAAAATGTTTCCTTGTGAAAACATTAAAACATGGTTTTAAGTTAATATGGTAGATTTAGACAATCATGGTGTTTTAAAATCCAAGGTAGAAATAGTTATAACATTGTAATAAGCCAAACAAATAGGAAGTGAATTATATAATATATATATATAATCATAGTTGTAACACCCCACGTCCATTAATGTCACTGTCAAAGGGAATGCATTAACTTTCATGGAGTATTATTGGTGTATAGAACAAAATATAACAAGACAGATACATATATTGGTGCTTGAAAAAAAAATTAAAACAACTTTTATTGCAGTGGAGAAATAGTTTGGTTACAACAAAATCAAAAACCAACAATAAAACCAAGTACACTTAATATCCATCTTGAAAAATTATTTTTTGAGTACATAAAGCAAAAAGCATAACCCCAACATAAGTAACCATAAAAGAGATAATCTGAACTTTACTTTTAGCAATCCAAGCACTTCCAAAAGAGAGAGAAAGAGATCCAAATAAAGCTCCACTAGCACTAGTCCCTCCCTGAGAACCGGGGGGGGGGGGGAGGGAGGAAGAAAAGAGGCAAAAACAAAAGGGGTCAGACATAAAGTCTGGCGAGTCCAATAACTTTAACAATATAATTATTAAAGTAATTAGGATAATGCATAAACTAGTAAAATAAGGAATGACTGTGAAACAACTGGGCATGACAAAGCAAACAAGAGGAATAAGATAACGTTAATTTGCGCCTCCAACACTATAGGATAATTACTATACTGCACCATTACTAGTCACCCTAAAAGTTGATCCCGCCTACTGAACATAATAATCATAATGGTAGTTTCGCGTACCCCTAGCTGTCTTCATAGGTGCCGCCTTCCCCTATCCCCACTAGTTGTACCCGCTACCCCCATGCGATCGGCTCCCTAACTCGTAGATACCCGTGCTGGTCCCACAGTGGGGTGTATCACTCCCCAAAATGGCAACCTGATACCACTAAAGATGCACGACTTATATCTATATGATGCAACAACGTCTTACCTACCAGCCCGGGCCCACGCACGCACATGACCCCATTGGACTTGCGTTGCCACCATTAACCCGTTTTGACCTCTTACAATCAAGCCCAGTAAGCGTGTCCCATCCTCGATCTAATTCGAGCTCACAAAGATACTTAATGGGTTACTGGTTTGAAAGGGTCCCCCATGCTTGACACAAGCTTTCCACCTATGCTTGGTCCCCACTAAGATTTCCCACTTAACCCCTTCTTATTCATGTCTTCTTACATGTTTCAATTTGATTAAGTGTTTCTAATCGTATTTCACATATCACCCATGTCACCCACTTAACCCCGATGTCCCACCACATGTTTATCTTGGTTAAGTGTTACTTAATTCATTATAACCATAACCTAGCAAGACCTCCCACATTAGACTACCGTTTGCGGTTGCTGGATTTGTCGGGCGGGCCCGGGCAGTATTAAACCACAAATGAGTCTAACCTCGTGTCTTTACAACTGTTACACATTTAATTTATGCCTTCGACCTCTCACATTAGACTACTGTTTGTGGTTGCTGGATTTGCCGGGTGGGTCCGGGCAGTCTTATACTAAAAACGAGTCTAACCTTGTGTCTTAGGCGTTTATTATTACACATAATTATTTCACCCCCATATGAATTAATTATCCCTATTCAAATTGTCAATAATTTCCAAATTAATCTATGTCCAAAATTGTCACCTAAATTATGTCCATACTTTTCAGGTATATAAATTATACCAATTAGTGTCTCAAATTAAATATATGCCTTTAAAACCATTTTATGCTAATTCACAATTTGCATAATTAACATTTTCCCGTTGTCCCCACACTATTCGTACATTTTAATATGAAATATGTTAGACTCGCAAATAGTCTAACTCATAAAAAGAAAAGAAACATCACAACTTGCATAACACATAAAATAGATCTAACTTGCAAATAAGAATTATAACATAAGTTTGCATAGCCAATAACTTGCATAGCCAATGGACATATAGAACATAAATTTTCATAAACTACCATGGATCTAAATATAGATCTTAACATGAAATTGTGAACTTGCATATAAGAATATAAGTTTCACCTAAACTTGCATATATGGATATAGGTTTCACCTAAACATGTGAATATAGTTTTCACCTAAAAAATGTGAATATAGTTTTCACCTAAACTTGCATATGGATTCCAACAAACTTGCATATGAATTTAAACATGCAAACTAATATCACATGTTTTACATATAAACTAGCATATGTACATACTTGATTCACATAAAAATTTGTGTATAATTCGCATACAGACTTGCATAAGATTCATATACAACTAGTATATGTAAAAGTAGACTTGCATAAGATTCACATACAACTAGCATATGTCAAAGAAGACTTGCATAAGATTCACATACAAACTAGCATATGATTTACATCCCAAACTTGCATATAAACTGATGTCATAAAATGAATCAATTTAAACATATTTGATTAGACATATGAAATAGATCCACCAACATAAGTTAACAAAACTGTCATATGTTCACCAACAGACGATAACAAAGTTAAGTAACATCACATGATTCAACAAACATGTTCTCATAATCCAAATTATAACTCATCATAATTAATTAATTTATTACTTTAATTTATTAATTATTTGTGAAAGAAATTGTACTCATAAAGATGGATTAGAGAAGAGAATAATTCGTTCGTCGTTTATATTAGAATTCTGACTTGCAATTCTTAAGCTTTATGAAGAACTATTCTAGCAGTAGCATGGTGGCTATGAGACTAATTTAGTTTAGGTTTAGGGCTTGAGTCTATGCATGCTTATATAGAAGTTTAAATCAACATAAGCAGTTAGATTATCATAGGTGCAATCACAACCGTCCAGACTAGATAGAGTGATCCAGAATTGTCACCTATGCCCTAGTGACTCAACAATAGGCCAAGAAAGACTCAGCAACAAGTCAGAATCGTCACAGTTCAGATCTACCCCGAGGGGTAGGTCGACCTGTATAGGGGAGGTCGACCCCCTAGTCGACCTGGCATGGGGCGGGAGAAATCCCGCCCAGCCCTCTTCCTCGTTTGAATATTGAATTTTTATCTCTGAACTGTTTTAATTTATATAAATTTCTGAAACTTCTGAGGGCCATAACTTCTTCATACGAAGTCTGATTTTTGAAAACTTGGACTCTATTCCAAGCAGAATTTCGAGACGAACGTAATGGCGTAACCCATTTCCCTTAATTCTCGCTTTAACCATTAAGTATTCTTTAAATTCGTTCTTTTAATAGTCACAGAAAATTCAGGGTGTTACATTCTCCCCTCCTTATAGGATTTCGTCCCTGAAATCTTCAAGCCAAGAAGAATGTATATCCTATCATCCAATCATTCATCTACTCAACCATCAAACATAGGCATCCATTGTCCTTACAAGATTTCTAATGCTGTATGAACATATGCAAAAAGTGTGTGTATATGTTCCTTATCCAATGAAAAATCAGGCGGTCTACTGATTCAGTTGACCTCCTTAATGCAAATCATGATAGTGCCATGCATCCATTATGTATGCGAAAGAATCCTAATGATACATATTTATTGTACATGTGTGCACAACCATTCATCAAAATGCAACATCCATATGATAACACAACCATTATATATCCATTAAATATGCATACACATTTATATGCAATATGAAAGTGACTGAGCCGATCTAGTGCCTAGTGTGTGTGTACATGCATCCACGAGCAGCCACTAGCAACCACTTGCAACCACTCGCAACAATCAATCATAACATGTTTCAAATACATGTTTACATCCATTGGTTTCTACCTAAGGATAAAGAATAGGACCAAGGAGATATACTTAAAAGATAGATATAAGCATAAATAAACTTATGGAAAAAGAGATCAAGGAGGTACCCTTAAAAAGAAAAGGGTAGGCTACGCGTATTTTTCTCTCAGTTTCCCAAGTCGCATCATCCTCAGGGTCACTCCATTGAACTTTAACAAGATTGACTTCATGGTTGCGTAGCTTTTTGACTTCCGTACCTAAGATACGTGTTGGAACTCTTCTCACAGTCGCTTCTCATTCCACTTCTACTACTGCTAGTATACTTGGCTCCACCACTTCCACAGACTCATGTAAGCACTTTCGTAGTTGAGAAACATGAAAAACATTATGAACTCCAGCCAGTCTTTCGGGTAAATCTTCTCTATAAGCCATTGTCCCAATCCTTTCAGTGATAGGAAATGGTCCTACAAATCTTGGTGCTAGCTTTCCTATGGACCCAAAGCGAATGACATTCCTCAAAGGAGATACTTTAAGGAACACCCTATCTCCAACCTCAAACTCAAGGTCGGTCATCTTTTGTCTGCGTAGGACTTCTGTCTACCTTGTGCAGCCTTCATCCGTCTTTTTATCAAGTCCGCCTTTTCTGAGATTTCTCTAATCATGTCTGGCCCAAGTACGAACTTGTCTGTAGGCTCCTACCAACAAGTTGGTGATCGGCATGGTCTTCCATATAAAGCTTTGAAGGGCGCCATGCTTATGGTGGCTTGGTAGCTATTGTTGTAAGCGAATTCCACCAAAGGAAGATGATCCTCCTATGTCCCTCCAAAGTCAAGAATGCACAATCTCAAGAGGTCTTCCAATACTTTGTTCACCCTTTCAGTCTGACCATCGGTTTGGGGTTGATAGGCCGTGCTTAAGCATAAGTGTGTACCCACAGCCTCTTGCAAACTCTTCCAAAACTCGCTCGTAAAGATAGGATCTCGATCACTCACTATGCTGGAGGGTATCCCATGGAGTTGAACTATCTCTTTAAGATAAATGGATGCTAGGGACGAGGCAGTCCTTCTACTCTTAACAGGTATAAAGTGAGCGCTTTTAGTGAGCCTGTCCACTATTACACAAATGCTGGTATTTTAATGATTTATGGTCAGTAAACAATTCAAACGATTCTCCTAGTAGGTAATGACACCATGATTTTAGAGCAAAAACAATGGAAACTAGCTCCAAACCATGAGTTGGGTAGTTCTTTACCTTCAATTGCCTTCCCCCATAGCAAACTACCTTGCCTTCTAGCATCAAGACAGCGCCCAACCCTGTACCGCATGCGTCTGTGTATACGGTAAACATTTTGCTCCCATCATGCAATGTCAGAACTGGGGCTGTTGTTAGAGCCCTTTTTAAACGTTGGAAAGCAATATCGCAATACAAATCCCAAGCGAAAGTTAGGTTCTTCTTTGTTAATCTTGTGAGTGGGGCTGAGATTTTTGCAAAGTCTTTAATGAACTTTCGGTAAAAGCCCGCTAGCCCGAGAAAGCTTCAGACTTCGGTTGCATTCCGTGAAACCTTCCAATCTTGTACCGCAACTACTTTTGCGGGGTCCACAACTAACCCCTTTATGGACACCACATGTCCATGAAACCTCACCTCTTCTCTCTAGAAATGGCATTTGGAGAAATTGGCTTTCAGCTGATGTGCACGAAGAGTATCCATGACGTCCCTTAAATGCAAAGCATGCTCTTCTTCATTCTTCAAGAAAATCAAAATGTCGTCTACGAAGACCACTACAAACTTATTAAGGAACTCCCTAAACACCATGCTCATCAAGTCAACGAAGTAAGCAGGTGCGTTTGTCAAGCCGAAAGGCATGACAAGCCATTCGAAGAAACAATCCGGGGTTCTAAATGCGGTCTTATCAATGCTGTCTTCAGCCACTCTTAGCTGATGAAACCCGGTAGCCAGCTCTAGTTGGGAGAAAACTGACACACCTACAAGCTGATCAAACAAGTCGTCTATTCTTGGAAGTGGGTGCCTATTTTTCTTGGTCAGCTTGTTTAGCTCCCTATAATCATCGCATAGGCGAAGTGAACCATCCGCTTTGGTTGCGAATACTACTAGAGCACCCCATTCAGAAATACTCCGCCTTATAAACCCTTTTTCGAGCAACTCTTTGACTTGCTTACTGAGCTTTTCTCTCCCTTGGAGCCATGTGTCTAACGGGTAGAGCTACGGGTTTTTCATTATCAACAAGGTATATGCAGAAGTCTATCTCCCACTTTGGAGGTAAGCCCTTCACCTCTTCAAATACATCTGAGTATTCACGGACTACTGTAACAGACTGCAAGTTTTCAACAGACGCATCAAGAGATTCTAGGTAGCTATGTATAACAGAATGTATGGGATTACAAGAGATTTCGAGAGTGTTACCGAGGCGAGTCATAAGTCTAACCACTCTCTTTTCACAATCGATTACTGGATAACCAATCCATACCTAGAATCAACCCATAGCCCATGAAGCCAAGAACGAAGGCGTTGCATTCAAACTCAATGCTCAAGATAGACACTCTCAAATCCCGATAAATAATTGAAAGATGAGCCGAACCACCAAAAGGATTTGATACTACTATGGGATCCTTAACTAGACTAGTATTTAGATGTAGTGTTTCAACTAACGAAGCAGACACAAACGAGTATGAAGCGCAAGAATCAAACAAAGTACGAGCAGGTTGATCAAATAGAAAAACCAAACTTTCAACAGAAATGTTTCTACTGCTCTCCTGTCCTGGTGCCATAAGAGCATGAACCTTCCCTCTTGCCTGCCCTGGTGCCATAAGAGCCTGAACCTGCCCTCTAGAAGTAGACCCGGTCCTTTGCCCTTGCCCTTGTCTTCTCGGGCAGTCTTTAATCAGATGTCCTGCCTCACCACAGTTGAAACAACCAGTCTTCTTCTTCTTCCTACAGCCCTTGCTCAGATGGCCTGGTGTTCCACAATTAAAGCACCTTTTCTTTCCTTTGCTATTGTTATCCTTACCCCATTTATTAGGTTGTTGTTGTGACTTCTTTTGATCCCCTTTGTTTTCTGGTGCCTTATTAGCATTAGCGCCTTTCTCCTCTTCATGCATAAGCGCCATGTCAACCATTTTCTCAATAGTAGCCCCGTAGGAATGTGGGTCATAGCCAACCAATGTAGCGGCTCATTTAAACCTTTAACAAATCTCAGGGCCTTCTTTTTTGGTGTGTTCACTAAGTCTAAGCCAAATCTCGCCAACTGATTGAACTTGTTGACGTACTACTTTACTGATAAATTCCCCTGCTTCAACGCCAAGAACCTCTCCATGTATAAATTCTCTTTTGCTCATGAGAGAAATTTCATCTCGAACCTATGCCTGAAATCCATCCATGTCTCCACTGGACGCTATCCATTCGTGACCTCCCACCAAAACGAGGCTTCGTCCTTCATTAACCAAGCAGCTAATTGGACCTTCCTTCCATCTTCTATCTCGAAGATACCAAACAAATCTTTCGCATCCTTAAGACAATTTCGAGCTTCAACAAACGTCTCTGACTCATGAAAAGGTTTTCTGCCCATTGCCCGAAAGTCTTTGCATATCTTCGAAAAAGTATCAACGTGGGGAGGGAGAGGAGAGGCTGCAGTTGGAGGAGGAGGAATGTCTGCTGGGCCGACTGCAGTGGCGCTAGCCTCTAGATAACTTCTGAACCACTTTGGTATCGGTATGCCCTCAGGTATCCCGGGTAACCCAGACATGCTAAAAAGAAAAAGGAAGTGATTCAAAACGGAGAATCGAATGAAAGATATATGGCTCTTGGGGGTTATGTTTTAAAAACAAAATTTTCTCTTGAAAATACCCTCCTTAAAACAAATTTCTGAAAGTATTTCTTTATAAAATGCTTTTGAAAAAAAAAAACAGTTTTTCAAAATCTCTTATCTGTTCTGTTACCTTTGGCTCTGATACCATGTGTAACACCCCACGTCCATTAATGTCACTCTCAAAGGGAATGCATTAACTTTCATGGAGTATTATTGATGTATACAACAGAATATAACAAGACATATACATATATTGGTACTTGAAAAAAAATTAAAACAACTTTTATTGCAGCGAAGAAATAATTTGGTAACAACATCAAAAACCAACAATAAAACCAAGTACACTTAATATTCATCTTGACAAATTATGTTCTAAGTACATAAAGCAAAAAGCATAACCACAACATAAGTATCCATAAAAGAGATAAGCTGAACTTTACTTTTAGCAATCCAAGCACTTCCAAAAGAGAGAGAAAGAGATCCAAATCAACCTCCACTAGCACAAGTCCCTCCCTGAGAACCTGGGGGTGGAGGAAGGAAGAAAAGAGGCGAAAACAAAGGGGGTCAGACATAAAGTCTGGCGAGTCCAATAACTTTAACAATATAATTATTAAAGTAATTAGGATAATGCATAAACTGGTAAAACAAGGAATGACTGTTAAACAACTGGGCATGACAAAGCAAACAAGAGGAATAAGATAACGTTAATTTGCGCCTCCAACACTATAGGATAATTACTATACTACACCATTACTAGTCACCCTAAAAGTTGATCCCATAATAATCATAATGGTAGTTTCGCGTACCCCTAGCTGTCTTCATAGGTGCTGCCTGCCCCTATCTCCACTAGTTGTACCCACTACCCCCATGCGATCGGCTCCCTAACTCGTAGATACCCGTGCAGGTCCCACAGTGGGGTGTATCACTCCCCAAAGTGGCAACCTGATACCACTAAAGATGCACGACTTATATCTACACGATGCAACAACGTCTTACCTACCAGCCCAGGCCCACGCACGCACATGACCCCGTTGGACTTGCGTTGCCACCGTTAACCCGTTTTGACCTCTTACAATCAAACCTAGTAAGCGTGTCCTGTCCTCGATCTAACTCGAGCTCACAAAGATACTTAATGGGTTACTGGTTTGAAAAGGGTCCCCCATGCTTGACATAAGCTTTCCACCTATGCTCGGTCCCCACTAAGATTTCCCACTTAACCCCTTCTTATTCATGTCTTCTTACATGTTTCAATTTGGTTAAGTGTTTCTAATCGTATTTCACATATCACCCATGTCACCCACTTAACCCCCATGTCCCACTACATGTTTATCTTAGTTAAGTGTTACTTAATTCATTATAACCGTAACCCTGTAAGACCTCCCACATTAGACTACTGTTTGCGGTTGCTGGATTTGCCGAGTAGGTCCGGGCAGCCTTACACCGCAAACGAGTCTAACCTCGTATCTTTACAATTGTTACACATTTAATTTATGCCTTCAACCTCTCACATTAAACTACCGTTTGTGGTTGTTGGATTTGTCGGGCGGGTCCGGGCAGTCTTATACCACAAACGAGTCTAACCTCGTGTCTTAGGCATTTATTATTACACATAATTATTTCACCCCAATATGAATTAATTATCCCTATTCAAATTGTCAATAATTTCCAAATTAATCTATGTCCAAAATTGTCACCTAAATTATGTCCATACTTTTCAAGTATATAAATTATACCAATTAGTGTCTCAAATTAATTATATGCCTTTAAAGCCATTTTATGCTAATTCACAATTTGCATAATTAACATTTTCCCGTTGTCCCCACGCTATTCGTACATTTTAATATGAAATATGTTAGACTCGCAAATAGTCTAACTCATAAAAAGAAAAGAAACATTACAACTTGCATAACACATAAAATAGATCTAACTGTCTAATAAGAATTATAACATAAGTTTGCATAGCCAATAACTTGCATAGCCAATGGACATATAGAACATAAATTTTCATAAACTACCATGGATGTAAATATAGATCTAAACATGAAATTGTGAACTTGCATATAAGAATATAAGTTTCGCCTAAACTTGCATATATGGATATAGGTTTCACCTAAACATGTGAATATAGTTTTCACCTAAAAAATGTGAATATAGTTTTCACCTAAAATTGCATATGGATTCCTACAAACTTGCATATGAATTTAGACATGTAAACTAATATCATACGTTTTACATATAAACTAGCATATGTACATACTTGATTCACATAAAAACTTGTGTATAATTCGCATACAGACTTGCATAAGATTCTTATACAACTAGCGTATGTAAAAACAGACTTCCATAAGATTCACATACAACTAGCATATGTAAAAACAGACTTGCATAAGATTCACATACAAACTAGCATATGATTTACCTCCCAAACTGGCATATAAACTGATGTCATAAAATGAATCAAGTTAAACATATGTGATTGGACATATGAAATAGATCCACCAACATAAGTTAACAAAACTGTCATATGTTCACTAACAGACGATAAAAATTTTAAGTAACATCACATGATTCAACAAACATGTTCTCATAATCCAAATTATAACTCATCATAAATAATTTATTAATTATTTGTGAAAGAAATTGTACTCATAAAGACGGATTAGAGAAGAGAATAATTCGTTCGTCGTTTGTATTAGAATTCTGACTTGCAATTCCTAAGCTTTAAGAAGAAGAACTATTCTAGCAGTAGCATGGTGGCCAAGAGACTAATTTAGTTTAGGTTTAGGGCTTGAGTCTATGCGTTCTTATATAGATGTTTAAGTCAACATAAGTCGTTAGATTATCATAGGAGCAATCACAACCATCCAGACTAGATAAAGTTATCCAGAATTGCCACCTGTGCCCTAGTGACTCAGCAACAGGTTAGGAAAGACTCAACAACAAGTCAGAATCGTCATAGTTCAGATCTATCCCGGGGGCCAGGTCGACCCCCAGTTCGACCCCCAGGTCGACCTGTATGGGGGAGGTCGACCCCCTGGTCGAAATGGCATGGGGCGGGAGAAATCCCGCCCAACCCGCTTTCTCATTTGAATTTTGAATTTTGAATTTTTATCTCTGAACTGTTTTAATTTATATAAATTTCTGAAACTTCTGAAGGCCATAACTTCTTCATACGAAGTCCGATTTTCGAAAACTTGGACTCTATTCCAAGAAGAATTTTGAGGCGAACGCAATGGTACAACCCGTTTCCTTTAATTCTCACTTTAACAATTAAGTATTCTTTAAATTTGTTCTTTTAATAGTCACAGAAAATTCAGGGTGTTACAATAATTGTTTTATATTGTAAAATTTTAACTAATCCTTTAGATAATTTAAATATTAATTAAGTAATATTTATTCAACCATTCTTTTCAAACTAAGGATTTGGAAAAATTGATGTATAGATAAATGTTTTACTGCAACTATCGGATGGTGATCGACTGTAAAACAAAATTTATTTTCGAATAAACATTCAAGTTTTATTTTAATCAATTTAGGTCAATGACCGTTTAAAATGGAAAGATGATTTCAAATTTATATAAACATGAATACTGGAATTTATTTTTCAATATAATAATCTATTCCATTTTAATACCACTTGCCCCTAAAAGATATTAACGTCAATCATTTCGAAGAGTCGGGAATTTATATTCCACTTTGATTCGATTTATACGTTCCGTGTCAGAGATTATCGAAGATAATAGAAGACGGAGTTTGCAAAGGCTGTACTGTAAGTCCTAGATAGAAATTGCCTAAGATGGGTTTATTGAATAGTGCCTTCGGTTTGTTCAGTCCCAGGGCAACTTGTATGGACGAATGCCTAATAGAGTAATTGTAACTGATCACATATTTTGATCTCTTCAAACGTATTTATATGGTGGCGGAGGAATTAGTTTCTTTTGCTTTATACCTATAATATATTTTTGGGGAAGTCAGTTAGTGGTTGGCAAGTTTTGATGATGTGGCATTCAAAATAAAGAAAAATGTGATCAGAAAAGGTAAGTCTAGCCTCAAGCCTCACAACTAGGAAATGACAAAAATCGGGCAAGCAACATGGCTATGTGGGCCGCTCCCATTAGGGTGTAGTATCACCTATCTAGAGAAATTTCTTTTGTTTCTTATCCTATCGATTCTGCCTCATTCGAGAAATGGTTGCTGCACACAACCATTGGTGATATACGTTCGATACATTTAAGAAAAATGAGTGGTCGGTCATGTGTGGGCCGGGTTGCAAGAAGTTCTTGTTGAACCCAGTGTATTCCTCTCTAGAGATACACTATCGGAAGGTGGTTCCATGCCTTGTCATATTTGGAAATCCATTATCCCTAAACTCCAAGCGGTTTTGTTTGTATACTATGTATATGGAGCGTGAGATGCAAGCATTCGCTTAGATTCTAAATTATTTATGGAAACCCTAGACACTATTATAATATCAGAATAGTATTGATTATAAAGATGATTTGGATTATCATAAGGTAAAAACTATCCATGTTTATGTGTGGGTCAGTCTTACGATTATCCTTTCTTTCAAAATGTATTTGAAAGTTAAGCCATGTTATTTATGGATTCTCATAAGGTAAAAACCCGATCCGTATTATGGCGTGGTCTTTTGAGATACTTTTATTTCCTTAGACTGTTTTAAAATTGTTTACTCATACTAGTCCCCAGACTGACCTGGAGTTTATTTTCTATGTTTTCCCTAAGCTCTTGGGTACTCATAACACTTGTTATGAGTAGACAAGTGAATCATGTAATAATTGAAGTTGGAAATGCTGGATGGAAACTTTCTGCATGCGAGTTTACCTATTATATCTATGTATAATTAAAGTCTACAAGTTTGGTTATCTATCATGTTTATGTATAAGTAAAGTTGTACTATGAAATGGCACGTATCCCTATGAATAATATACTCTGATGTACTATGTTCTGATGTATAATATTATGTGGTGTTATCTTTTGTTTAAATTCCGCTGTGAGATTATGATGTTTTGTAACAGCCTGCATTTTACATATCGGAATATCGTAAAATATTTTTATTTTATTCTCTGATGGTTGGATCATTCTTGTCTTTTGATATGTTGCTTATGGGGATGTGAGACATGTCCATAATTTTTACCAATTTTGTTTTTGACCATTTTGCCCTTATCAGTCTTGTACAGGGCATAACTTTTGACTCTGGTCGAATCAGAGGATGGGAACTGTGTCATTGGAAAGGAATTTATGGTTGCCTTTCCATAGAGTGGTTACTTAAAGATTTGGCACATCGGCTTGGGCAAAATCGCTGTTTTAAGGGTTTTCAGTTGGTTGTCCAGGTTTTGGGAGTCTAATGGGCTTATTTGGTGAAGGCCCATTTGTGGTTGATGAAAGGGTATAAATAGGGGATGAGGGATATGGGAAATGGTTTAGTTTCTCATTCTCCCATTTGGTGCCTTGTGCTTCTCTTTCCTCTAACACCTTTCCACCATCAGGAATCATAATCTAAGGAGGGAAATTGAAGATTTACACCATTGGAGGCTAGATCTACATTAACTAAGGCAAGGATTCATCAGATCAAGATGTTTGGTGCAAGGTGCTTGCTGTTCAGATTCATATTACATTGATTTTAGCTTGTTTTCGAGGATCGGTGAATGATTTACATCTTCAAATGGATTCAATCAAGTATATGAATGTTTAATCTTGTTTTTCATCAAATTCAAGAGTTTTTCCATAGATCTATGCATTGGTAAGTCCATTTTCATATGAATCACCTCATAATCCAACTTTGAGCTTAATTTATAATTCCTATGCTATTCTATATGATTATGCAAGTTGGATCTATAATTTTGTTCATATGTTCATTTACCATGATTTTGGAGTGATTTGCATAATTTTGGTAAGAATTGTCATATTCATATTGTTAGTTACTCTATGACATGCTTATGATGGTACTGGATGGATTAGATGAGTATATTCCATCGATTGTGTTGATTGGAGGAGTTTTGGTCGAAATCAGAGTTAAATTGGAGAAGTGCAGGTTTTAGGTCGCACAAGGTGCGTCGGTTGCACTATGGTGTGGTTGTCTTGGAAAAGAAGTCAGACCTGGTCGGTCGTAAGTGTGAAGACTAGGGTCGGTCGAGCGAGTCTGGGGTTGGTCTCACTTTCGGGTCGGGTCGGGTCGGTCGTGAAGCCTGGAAGTGGTAAAGTGGCGGGTCATTCGCTCCAAGTTGGGTGGTTTGGTCGCATAGGTTAGTTTGAGCGGTGTGAAGGGTCGGTCACACAGGTTGGTTAGAGCAGTGTGAAGGGTCGGTCGCTCTGGTCGATCGAACAGTGTAAAAGGGCCGTTGCATCGGGCAAATTTTTTGAAAAGTTATATCTTCGGGTACGACCCGGATTTGAGCGAAAATGATTTTAATTTTTTTGGGTAGAAGTGCCTGAACCCGTGCCGCAGCGTAGTGGTGGTGTAACTTTGAAGTGAATTCAAGGAGGAAGGTTTGAAGTGTTAAAAGGTGCTCGTTGATCAGTGTAAAACAATGAATGAGGTGACCACTAAAAGGTTGTGAGTTGGTGGATAATGGTTGCTCGAGAAGGTTGCTTGGGCTATGAAAAGTCGTCAAGTTGGATGACTAGAGATGTGAAGGCCGAGAGGTTATCGTTGTTGTAATTTCTAGCAGGCTCAAAGCAAAGGTACAATGGAGGCACCCAAAAGACCGGTTGTAGGTCGAGTACCTTGGGTATCGTTGAAAGGCCTAGTTGTCAAGGTTGGACATACATACGTATTGTTGAAAGGCGTATGGAGTTTATGCTAGAACTGGAGTTACCATTAGCCCTTGACATATGACAAGGTTGGTCGTCGTTTGATTAATGATGGTTTCAAAGCAGGATTGGCGGTGATAGCTGAAAGAGTCGGTATACGACTTAGGCAGGATTAGTAATATGGATATGCGGTATGTATGTGATAGACTAACTTGTATATTTACAATAGTTATGCTAATGAATATAAGACAGTGAAATATATCACAAAATAAAAAGCAGTAAAGTAAAGTAATAACACCAGGGCTTTTTATACTGGTTCGGAGCACCGTTCTACGTCCAGTCCCAGACCTCTCCCTAGATTTTCACTAATCAACCACCTCGCTTCACCCGGAGGAACAGGTTCACAATACCCGAACAGCCGGACGGGATTTCACGTCTCTCACAACACGAGGACTTCACAACTTGCCTCTCACAACACGAGGACTTCACAACTTGCCCTTCACAACACGAAGGACTTCACACAAGATGAATAGACTTGTAATTTGACAATGTGTGTTCTTAATAACACGAATTTGTCAATTCTTGTACACCCTTCCTATAATCTTATCCTCAAATAGAATTTGAATTTGTGAAGATTTGGAAGATGATATCGTGTTTGAATAAAAAGAATAATATATAGATTCTAGGATTCAACAGCGATATAAGAAGATTATGAGCATTTGATGCTTTAAATGATCAAGAATGAAATCAACAATAGATAGAATAGATAGAAAGAAATTAGTTATTTGAATAGATGATTTCATGTTGTTTTTATAGAGGATAAAGAGTTGCAACCATTAGTGAAGAGAATCATCCCATGTTATTGAGAATGCTCGTTTCTTTGACTTGTCTTTCTTGTATTTGATTTTGTCATTTTCTGACTTCTTCTTTTGCTCTGGACAATCCTTTTGCATATGCCCCTTTTTATGACAATTGAAGTATTTTATATTTGAAGAAGATGGTTTATTTGAACTAAACTTCTTTCTGTTGTATCGACTAGCCTTTTGTTGCTTTAAGAATTTCTTGAATCCTTTTGCAATGAACGCTAGATCTTCATTTTCGGAATCTGAATTGTCCTCATCTTTTTCAGCATGAAAAGCTACAATTTTCTTTTCTTCTTTTTTTCTTTTCTAGCCTGCAAGTTAGCTTCATAGGACATTAGATTTCCTATCAATTCATCTGGCTTTATGGTGGAAAGGTCATTAGCTTCTTTAATGGTTAATACTTTTCCTTCCCTTTCACTAGTCAGAGAATGTAGGACTGTCTAGACAACATCAAAATCTGAATATTTTTTCCCTAAACCAATAAGTGCATGATGAATAGTTTGAAACCGTGAATACATATCATTGATAGTCTCATTTGACTTCATTTTGAAATTTTGAAACTGACTTTTCAGCATGGCTATTTTGGCTTGTTTAACCTTGTTAGTACCTTCATGAGTGGTTTTTAGCAATTGCCAAATTTGATAGGCAGTGGTGCAGATACTAACACGATTATATTCATTTTGATCTAATGCACAAAACAACATATTTATTGCTTTTGCATTTACGGCTGCTGCCGTTTTCTCAACCGGTGTCCATTATGAATACTCAGTTGTTGGGCTCACTATTTCTTTTTGTGTAGCATTCCAAGCATCATAATTAGTTGACTGCATGTAAAATGACATACGTGTTGCCCAATAACTATAATTAAGGCCATTGAAGAATGGAGGTCTTTGTGTTGATTGACCTTCCGTGTAAGTGGTGTTTTGAGTGCTAGAACTAGGGTTATTTGTCATATTACAAGTATATATCAAATAACTGTGTTACGGTTATAAGATGACCATGCTCTGATACCAATTGAAAGAGTCGGTATACGACTTAGGCAGAATCAGTAATATGGATATGCGGAATGTATGTGATAGACTAACTTGTATATTTACAATAGTTATGCTAATGAATATGAGATAGTGAAATATATCACAAAATAAAAAGCAGTAAAGTAAAGTAATAACACCAGGGCTTTTTATACTGGTTCGGAGCACTGTCCTACGTCCAGTCCCAGACCTCTCTCTGGATTTTCACTAATCAACCACCTCACTTCACCCGGAGGAACAGGTTCACAATACCCGAACAGCCAAACGGGACTTCACAACTTGCCTCTCACAACACGAGGACTTCATAACTTGCCTCTCACAACACGAGGACTTCACAACTTGCCCCTCACAACACGAAGGACTTCACACAAGATGAGCAAACTTGTAATTTGACAATGTGTGTTCTTAATAACACGAATTTGTCAATTCTTGTACACCCTTCCTATAATCTTATCCTCAAATATTTGAATTTGTGAAGATTTGGAAGACGATATCGTGTTTGAATCAAAAGAATAATATATAGATTCTAGGATTCAACAGCGATATAAGAAGATTATGAGCATTTGAGAACTTTGAATGATCAAGAATGAAATCAACAATATATAGAATACATAGAAAGAAATTAGTTATTTGAATAGATGATTTCATGTTGTTTTTATAGAGGTTAAAGAGTTGCAACCATTAGTGAAGAGAAGTATTGAAGAGAAATGATATTTGGTGAAAGGTAAAGGAAGCAACTTTGGATGAGAAGAGATGTCTGTATGAAGAGTTGCTTTCAGTTCGAAAATCAATTGACTTGTCAAAAATAACCAGTAGACTGAATTTTGAAATATATATGTACGTTACATATATGTGTGCACGTTTATTTTGCATTCTGCCCAAAAACGGTCGACCGTCTATATTTGAACCGGTCGACCGGTTTCTGGCAATATGCACAATAAATGTGCATTCATATATATATATATATATATATATATATATACATATATATTCATAATATAGAGGTATATGATTATTTGAGGATAGATTTTAACATTTATAACATGGCTAATCCATTAAATAATCAACCTCTAACTTACGTTATCATTGATTCTCTTCTTTTTGTCGATCATGAAACTTCTCCTTGTCATTAATCAAAATGCTATAAAATCCTTGACTCAACATTCTCCCCCTTTTTGATTCATGACAACATAGCTCTGAATATATTGCTAAACTCCTCCTGTATATGTACTCCCCTTGAAATATATATTAAAAAACTGCAAAAAAATATTGTTAGTAACATTACCCCCCCCCCCCCCCCCCTTGTCATTGACAAAAAGGAGTAGTTAAGACACACATCCCATAAAACAGACATAAAATATTAGGATTGTAGCATACAATACAAACCATTCAAACCCAACTAAGTCATGTAGCTAAGAGTTAATACGTACAAAACCAAAATAAAATACAGCACTACTTATGTACAAGTGCTGATTTAGGTCTTAATATAATGTTCATACTACCATAAACAAGTGATAGAAAGAACTAGTGAGATGGTGAATCGGATTGAGTCATATTCCCTTCTTCTTCTTTGTCTCCTTCTTCTTCCTCAGTTTCAGTTGTTCCATGACCACGTCCAGTACTCGTTCCTGAACTTGTGCCTTCCTCTGAAGTTGACCATGTAAAAGTAGGAGGCATTGGACGTTTTCCTGGGTCTTGTATATGCGTAGAGGAGGAAGATGCTCCATAAGATATTGCATCCCAAAGTATACCGAAGAAAGACTTGAGTTTTGAAAAGCGTTTGTCAAGTTTTGTGTTTAAATGATCAATTTTATTGTCCGTACGCTTAAGCCTTGTTTTAAGAAGAAATTGATTTCGTGCGATTTGTTTAAGCGAATCTTTTGTCGAGGAAGATGGTTGAAGAAGCCTAACCTCTTCTGGTTTCGATCTAGCGGGCGATGAAGAAGTACCTTCTTGGTGACTTTGTTCCTGATAATGTTTGAAGGGCATAATACTTAAACACGGTTGAGGAAGCTTCATTCTCTTCTTCGTTGCTTTGTTGATACATCTTTGTTTAGAAACTTTTGATTCGGGAGATTTGAGACCACAATCAAGTATAAGTCGCATGATATATTCATTGTAGAATAAATATGGTCGATTACGTTCATTTACGAGTAAAATCTCATCAAAGACCATACTTATCCAATTGATTTGTATATCTCCATATATAGCATACAAAGGCTTAAAATTCTCCTTATATACCGCATCAAAGTTACCAACTCTTGGTAAGAAAGAATGCGTAATAGCATGATGTAGAATTCGAGCGGTAAGCCGTAAGTTGATCGCTTTTGTACTAAGCTTATGATCTTCAATAAAAAGATGACTCACCTTATCTCGAGTATGAATAGTACAAAAATCGCTAGAGAACTTCCTTCCATTGTTATTTGAACCAAGTACCATTGACATCCTTTCCTTTGAAATAAATATGTGCTCACCACATACAACTGACCATAGACAATGAGTAGAATTCTCGGGTTTATACTTCTCTAGATTTAGATTATCATAGAACAATTTAATCATGATATGATTAATTTCTATGTTGTTCTTATCAAAGTCAAGGAGATTTTGAATATGAGCTTTGATTGCTAATTCTTTAACATCATAGAGAATAAAATCGGAGAATTTGATGAAAGAACCTTCATGAATCGTATAATCTTTCATTTCATTCCATTGCTTGACTGCTATTGGATCCATTAATCATTGTTTGATATTGGAATCAATGGGTTGTAGTTGTGTAGAAGATGATTTCTTCGATTTTTTTTGTGGTGGATCCATTGATTTGGAAGGAAATGAATTTAGGGATTTAGGGTTGTTGAGGATTTGAAAGTTCGAAGTAATAGAAGGATAAATGATAGGTGTGTATGGGAACCGTCGGTTTTTTGTTTGAAATTTTAAAAACAGGAAAAGACATGACCGGTCGACCGCTACTAATTCAATGGTCGACTGGTTTGAGACAGAGACTCAACCAGTCGACTGGTGTGTATCTGGCGGTCGACTGGTTGATAAATAGTTTGTTTTTAACCCGAGACTTAACCGGTCGACTGGTCATATTATATCGGTCGACTAGTTGATTAAAATTTTCATATCAAACCGAAACTTAACCGGTCGACTGGTCATATTGTATCGGTCGACTGGTTCGTTCGAACCTTGTTTTTCCTGTTTTTCTAAGACTTTCCGAAGCTCCACTATTTGATAATATAAATATATTCCAAAACTCAAACTAATCAACCAAAATACATGAAAATAAAAGAATCCCTCAAGATATGAATCCACTTTCTAGAGTAACAAAATAAATCTCATGATATAAAATCAATGAGAAGTGGAGGAGTTATTCTCGGAATCTTCTTTGATATTGGTAACTCTTGGTGTCCATGGCGACCAAGTTTCCTTAGCTCCTTCATTTCGACTATAATTCTTATCCCATGAATTAGGACTCCTTGATGATGAAGGAACATTAGGCAGAGGTTGATAAACTCTATGTTTTTTGATGCCACAGAAAAATGAGGCCATGCGTTCCAAAAGAGTTAAATGATCAAACGCAAGTTTTTGTTCGTAATGGAGTTGACGCTGGAGATCCATCTGATGTTTCTGGTAGTGGTGAATCTCACTTATCTTTTTCTAGTTCATGTGGAGCAAAATAACGCCTTCTTTGCACGTTTGGACTTTGGTGTATGTCCGGGGGTATGAGTACATTTTGGTCTACTTTTTGGTGTCTCTAGAGAAAAATATTCCTCCGATTTAGAACTGGTGACCAAAATGTGGGATCGCTGAGATCGCTGAGCGCATTCGTCGCAAATGTGAGCCATTTAGATAGAATTGAATTTGTTTAAGAGTAGTATGGACTCAAGGATAGGAGATGTAGAAAAGAGACAGAATAAACTCATGTATATAGATTTTTTCTAAATAAAGAATAATGGTTGAAAACATTCAAAGCTTATATACCATAAAAAATGTAAAGCTCATATCTTCTTACTAAAATAGTGATAGGTACTTGATAACTACAATATGAAAAAAGAAAAACACCGGTTTCAGAAATGAACTTAATAATTCAAATATATATAACTTTAAAATTCATACATCAAGTTCAGTTCTAGAAATTAATTCAAGCTCTCTACGCAAAGAAATAAAACTTGATTCAAGTAGAGGCTTAGTAAAAAAATGTCTGCTAGCTGATGTTCAGTCTAGACATATTCGAAACATTTTGTTTCTTTTTCAATATTATCTCTTAAGAAATGATGTCGAATATCAATGTGCTTTATTCGAGAATGATTTACTGGATTTTTTGATAAGTTGATCGCACTTGTGTTACCACAGTATATGATGGAGTTTGATAAATGAATATCAAAATCATGAAGTGTTTGTTGCATATATAGTACTTGAGTACAAGCAAGAACTGCTAATATATACTCAGCTTCACGTGTCGAGAGTGAAACGCAATTTTGTTTCTTACTAAACCAAGAAACAAGTGATTTTCCAATAAAATGGCATGTACCACTTGTACTCTTTCTATCCGTACAAGAGCCACCAAAATCAGCATCACTGTAGGACACTAATTCGAATGGACAATCTTTTGGGTAGAAAAGACCGAATTCTTTGGTATTATTAAGATAACGAATTATACATTTTACAGCTCGTAAATGTGATTCTCTAGGATTAGCTTGAAACCTTGCATATAGACAAACACTCATCATTATATCGGGATGACTTGCAGTAAGATAAAGAAGAGAACCAATCATGCTTCGATATAACTTCTGGTCAGCACTCTTACCATGTTCATCTTTCTCAAGATGTGTAGTTGTACTCATAGGAGTAGGTCTACTAGATGTATTTTCAAAACCGAACCGTTTGATAAGATTTCCACAGTATTTTTCTTAATTAATAAAAATACCGTTAGAAAGTTGTTTGATTTGAAGACCAAGAAAATATGATAGTTCTCCCATATGAGACATTTCAAATTCTTTGGTCATAATATTTGCAAACTCTTTGCAGGGTTTATCGTTTATCGAACCAAAGATAATATCGTCTACATATATTTGGATAACCAACATATCTTTTCGAGAATGTTTGATGAATAAAGTCTGATCGACTTTACCAATTTGAAATCCTGAATTAGTAAGACACCTTCGTAACCGTTCGTACCAAGCACTGGGTGCTTGTTTTAATCCGTATAAAGCTTTCTTAAGTTTATGTACGTGATCAGGATGTTTTTCATGTACGAACAAGGGAGATTGTTCGACATATACATTCTCTTTGATAAATCCATTTAGAAAAGCACTTTTGACATCCATTTGATAAAGTTCGAAATTATGATGACAAGCAAAGGATAATAAGATTCTACTAGCTTCTTGTCATGCAACTGGCGCAAAAGTTTCTTCGTAATCGATACCTTCTTCCTGATTGTATCCTTGTGCTACTAATCTTGCTTTATTTCTATTTATATTTCCTTGTTCATTGACTTTATTTTTGTAGACCCATTTCGTACCAATAACTGACTGATCAGTTGGTCTTGGAACAAGTTCCCAGACATCATTGCGCTCGAACTGATTTAGTTCTTCTTGCATGGCAATGATCCAGTAATCATCAGCAGCAGCTTCTCTTGGATTCTTAGGTTCGATATTTGAGAGAAACGCGAAATGACCCATTTGATTGTGTTGACTTCTTGTTCAAATTTGTGATTTTACTTCTCCAATTACATTTTGGACCGGATGATCTCTTAGAATTCTCGGAGGAGATCGAAATTTTGGTGGAGAAGGTATCACAACTGACTGAGGAACGTCCTCAACAATTTCCGAGTCAGAGTCATTATTTGTGATGATAGGATTTTTAGTGACTATAATTTCGTCATCATTTGATATGTTATGAGATGGTTTATAGAATTCGTCGAATGAGACATGAAGTGATTCTTCAATAGTTTTAGTTCTTTTATTAAATATACGATAGGACTTGCTTCATTCCGAATATCCAATAAATATTCCTTCATCGGATTTTGAATCGATTTTCCAAGATGGTCTTTCGTATTTAAAATAAAGAACTTAGAACCAAAAACTTTGAAGTATGAAATATTTGGCTTTCTTTGATTAAATAACTCATAAGACGTATTCTTGGTGAGAGGTCGAATGGATACACGATTTGAAACATAACACGCAGTTGCTACAGCTTCTGCCCAAAAATGTTTTGGCAAAGTGGATCCATTTAATAATGTTCTTGCACATTCTTGTAAAGTCCGATTATTTCCGTTCTACAACTCAATTTTGTTGTGGAGTTCTAAGAAAGGAAAAATTATGATATATACCTTTTTTGCACAAAAATGTTCAAATTCATTATTGTCGAACTCTCTACCATGATCACTTCTTATGTTCTTAACTTTAAGCCCTTTTGATTTTTGAATTCTTTTGACGAACGATTTGAAATGATTGAAAGTGTCACTTTTGTTTTTCATGAAAATCACCCAAGTATAATGAGAGTAATCATCAAGAACTACAAACACATACCGACTATGATTTATTGATTGAACCTGTGTTAGTCCAAATAAATCCATATGTAATAGCTGAAGTGGTTGTAATGTTGATATGACTTTCTCGGATTTAAATGATGATTTAGTCAATTTTCCTAATTGACATGCATCACAAATATTATCAACCATAAAGCTAATTTTGGGTAGTCCTTTAACTAGGTCATTTTTGGCTAGCTTGTCGATAGTTCTAAAGTGTATATGACAGAAACGTTTGTGCCATAGCCATGGATCATTATCATTTGCTAAAGACACATATCTGAATTATGATTGACATTCATATTCAGAATATAAATATTTCTGTCTATATATCCTTCGAAAACTAAATTTCAATCTTTATCTAAAATACTACATTTGTTATCCGAAAAGGAAATGGTAAAACCCTTGTCGCATAATTGACTGATACTGAATAGATTGTGTTTCAAATTTTTAACTAGCATGACATTAGTAATAAGAGGTAAGTTAGATGTACCGCAATTGCTCACATCGCCTTTGCCGATGATGTAGCCTTTTGAATTATCTCCAAAAGTGACGGAGCTACCATCTGAATGAGTGATATTTGTCAATAAGCTCTTGTCTCCAGTCATATGCTTCGAGCAACCACTATCCAATATCCACTTTCCTCTTTTCTTAAGTGGGACTTGCAAAAAATAAAATTAAGTCCATGGTACCCACTTTTTATGGGGTCCTAAGAGTTAGGTCTTAGGAGTCCAAACCCATACGGGTTCGGTATCCCCTTTATATAGATAATTGGAATTATGGTGCACAATATTCAAAAAATTCTAAATATATTTGTTCCTAATCATATTGTTATTTATTTTAGGAACCCATATTTTGATAGTCTTGACAATTTTCTTTTGAAATTTCACAACCGGTTTTGGTTTGGAATATAATAAACTAAGATTTTTCTTAGCTTCAGTTTCTTGTACTATTTTATTTTTTCTTTTATTGCTAAGATATTTCTTGATATCTTGTTGCTTATACCCTAAACCTTGTTTATTCGAAGTAGATTGTGAATTTTCAATAATTTTAGTCAATTTTTCTCAACTTTTGTTGAAGTTAGAAACATTTGGAGTAACGTCGTCTAACATAGTTTGTAAACTAGCTTTTTCTAGGTCTAAAATCTTGACTTTTTCCTTAAGCTCATGATTTTCAGTAGTAAGAGCATTAATTTTCTCTTTTTGAGTTTCAATTTCTTGACTTAAAAGAGATAATTGAGAATCAATATTAGATGATGATTCTTGAACTTTTTCAAGTTCCTCCTCTAATATTTTCTTCTCGTCTTTTAACATATCTCGTTCAAATTCTACTCTACTTAATCTTCTTTGGCTTGTTTGCATTGTCGTTTCATATCTTTAAATTTAAAAATTAATTCAGCATTAATATCAAGAACTTATTCAAAAGTAGGAATTTGTACCGCATCTTCTGTTGCCATGAAACATACATTAGCTTGTTCATTGTCTGAATCACTTTCGCTATCAGATGAAGATGAGTCTGAATCATCCCATGTTACTGAGAATGCTCGTTTCTTTGACTTGTCTTTCTTGTATTTGATTTTGTCCATTTCTGACTTCTTCTTTTGCTCTGGACAATCCTTTTGCATATGCCACTTTTTAACAATTGAAGTATTTTATATTTGAAGAAGATGGTTTATTTGAACTGAACTTCTTTATGTTGTATCGACTAGCTTTTTGTTGCTTTAAGAATTTCTTGAATCCTTTTGCAATGAACGCTAGATCTTCATTTTCGGAATCTTCATTGTCCTCATCTTTTTCAGCATGAAAAGCTACATTTTTCTTTTCTTTTTTTTGTTCTTTTCTAGCCTGCAAGTTAGCTTCATAGGACATTAGATTTCCTATCAATTCATCTGGCTTTATGGTGGAAAGGTCATTAGCTTCTTTAATGGTTAATACTTTTCCTTCCCATTCACTAGTCAGAGAATGTAGGACTGTTTAGACAACATCAAAATCAGAATATTTTTTCCCTAAACCAATAAGTGCATGATGAATAGTTTGAAACCGTGAATACATATCATTGATAGTCTCATTTGACTTCATTTTGAAATTTTGAAACTGACTTTTCGGCATGGCTATTTTGGCTTGTTTAACCTTGTTAGTACCTTCATGAGTAGTTTTTAGTGTTTGCCAAATTTGATAGGCAGTGGTGTAGATACTAACACGATTATATTCATTTTGATCTAATGCACAAAACAACATATTTATTTCTATTTCATTTAAGGTTGCTGCCGTTTTGTCAACCGGTCTCCATTCTGAATACTCAGTTGTTGGGCTCACTATTTCTTTTTGTGTAGCATTCCAAGCATCATAATTAGTTGACTGCATGTAAAATGACATACATGTTGCCCAATAACTATAATTAAGGCCATTGAAGAATGGAGGTCTTTGTGTTGATTGACCTTCCGTGTAAGTGCTATTTTGAGTGCTAGAACTAGGGTTATTTGTCATATTACAAGTATATATCAAATAACTGTGTTACAGATATAAGATGACCGTGCTCTGATATCAATTGAAAGAGTCGGTATACGACTTAGGCAGGATCAGTAATATGGACATGCGGAATGTATGTGATAGACTAACTTGTATATTTACAATAGTTATGCTAATGAATATGAGATAGTGAAATATATCACAAAATAAAAAGCAGTAAAGTAAAGTAATAACACCAGGGCTTTTTATACTGGTTCGGAGCATTGTCCTACGTCCAGTCCCAGACCTCTCTCTGGATTTTCACTAATCAACCACCTCGCTTCATCCGGAGGAACAGGTTCACAATACCCGAACAGCCAAACGGGATTTCACGCCTCTCACAACACGAGGACTTCACAACTTGCCTCTCACAACACGAGGACTTCACAACTTGCCCCTCACAACACGAAGGACTTCACACAAGATGAGCAGACTTGTAATCTGACAATGTGCGTTCTGAATAACACGAATTTGTCAATTCTTGTACACCCTTCCTATAATCTTATCCTCAAATATTTGAATTTGTGGAGATTTGGAAGACGATATCGTGTTTGAATCAAAACAATAACATATAGATTCTAGGATTCAACAGCGATATAAGAAGATTATGAGCATTTGAGAACTTTGAATGATCAAGAATGAAATCAACAATAGATAGAATAGATAGAAAGAAATTAGTTATTTGAATAGATGATTTCATGTTGTTTTTATAGAGGATAAAGAGTTGCAACCATTAGTGAAGAGAAATATTGAAGAGAAATGATATTTGGTGAAAGGTAAAGGAAGCAACTTTTTATGAGAAGAGATGTCTGTATGAAGAGTTGCTTTCAGTTCGAAAATCGGTCGATAGGTCAAAAATAACCAGTAGACTGAATTTTGAAATATATATATACGTTACGTATATGTGTGCATGTTTATTGTGCATTCTGCCAAGAAACGGTCGACCGCCTATATTTGAACCAATCGACCGGTTTCTGGCAATATGCACAATAAATGTGCATTCATATATATACATATATATATATATATATATATATATTCATAATATAGAGGTATATGATTATTTGAGGATAGATTTTAACATTTATAACATGGCTAAACCACTAAATAATCATACTCTAACTTACTTTATCATTGATTCTCTTCTTTTTGTCGATCGTGAAACTTCTCCTTGTCATTAATCAAAATGCTATAAATTCCTTGACTCAACAATAGCCAGAGTCAGTCATGGATGATTGGTTACTTTGTTTATACCGTCTCATGTAGGTTGTCCAACTTCAAAGGAGATGTTCCCTATGTGTTTGTTTGATATAGGTTTAGGCCTCTAGGGCTTGTGCTTGAAGGATGTTGAATTCGATTTGGATGGTTTACATGAGATATATATATAATCTGGATGTTATGAGTGCTTACCATGATTCAATGGGTGTTCTAGTTTCCATGGATGAATGGTTGAATTGTTTAACATAAAGGCTATCACTGTCCAATGTAGGGAAGACGGGAGTTGAGTTCTTCTCTAGTGTGTGGTAGATTGGTTTGTTAATCTACCTATTCTCATGTACTTTGTTGTTGAAGTTTGTTAGCTGTTTTATCGCTCACTAAGACCATTGTCTGACTCAAGGTTTTATGTTTCCTCTTATTACCTTGGGTTGTTCATCCGGCTGTGGATGTTCAAACTAAGTAGAAGGTTACATGTTATTAGTGAGGACGACGATGCTGTGCGGAGGCGAGCAGGGGGCTGGCGTACCAGTTTTACTACTATCTAGTGTCTTTGTTTCCGCTGTTTGAGTGCTCTATGAGGGTTGTAGTGAGGCCTTAGGTACAAACTTTGGTATTAGTTGGATAACATTTTAGTATGTTGGGAAAGTTTCAAAAGTTTGCTATATGATGCTTCACTACTATTACGTATTGCGTATGTTCTATTATATTTTATCCTTGCGCTGCGAGTTCTACGACATGTTTCGATGTTGTTTACCTACTCTGATGATCGTCCATAGCTGCCTAGCACACTTTTCAGCGCATTATTCCTCTTGTTTAGTGCAGGGGTTATGGGCGGTCGTCACATGTTTTCTTTAGTTCTTTCTTCTATCTATTTCTTATTCTTATATAATGACACAACTTCCGATGTGTTCGAAAGTTTGGTCGTTATAGTTGGTATCAGAGCTTAGGTTACTGAATACCTAGGCTTTGGGTAAGTATTGAGAGGGCGTATCTTCATATATATATATATATATATACACACACACACAAATTTTATAGGAAGAAATAACTTGAATAATATACTTAAGTCGGTATTATCCAATCAAGTTTTGATTATCGACCTGTTATATTTAGGTGATTAAGTATGAGTACCCATGGACAAAGAGGTCGACCTAGTGGGACTACCACTACCAATGGTAATACTACCACTCAGGATCAAGTCGAAATAGTGGAAGAAGTTGCACCAGTTCAGCATAGGTCAAGCTTTGCAACTATCTGTAAGGAGTATACCACATTGGGAGGGAAAGTTTTCAAAGGGACTGAATCTTTTATTGAAGCTCAAGCATGGCTGAAAGCCTATGAAAGGATTTTTAAAGGATTGAAACTAAATGATGAGCAGAAATGCCTTTTAGCTTCGTGGCAAATCCAAGGAGCTACTGCAATTTGGTGAGACGCTCAAACTGCGAACGTTCCCGAAGACGATTTTACCTGGTAAAAATTCAAAGAGGAGTTCGAAGCACAATTTCTTCTTGCCGCAGAAAAACCAAGAATGTATTGGGATTTCATAGATCTTAAACAAGGAAGCATGACAATAGCCGAATATGAAAATAAGTTCAATGCACTTTCCTTCTTTGGACCAGAACTGATCAATACTCCGGTCAAGAAAAATGAAAATGTTTATAGCAGGTTTAAAGGATAACTTGCAAGTCAAGATGATTGGGCATCTAAAGATTCCATTTGTTGACCTAGTGTACATGGTAGTCCTGTATGAGGAACTCGAGCAAAGAAGCCAATAGCAAAGGCTTAAACAGGAGAACCCAGTGGAGAAAATTCCCATAAAAGGAAGTTTAATCCTAATTGGAAAAACAAGGAAAAGGAAAAAATGGGAGAGGAGAAGTCCCAGGATTGTTACAAGGATTTTTTGTGCCACAACTGTAAAGGGAAATGGCACATTGCTAGGTTTTGTAAGAATTCGAAGGTCAAGAAGCTAGAGCAACCTCAACAGAAACCACAGGGATCGGGTAATGCTATTGTCTAGCAGATTTTATGTTGTAAGTGTCATCAGCCTGGACATTTGACCAAAGATTGTCCGCTTATAAAAAAAAGGAACACAACAAAAGGTCTATGCCTCAATGGATAAGCCATCGACCTCTGAGGATGTGAAAATGGAAGGAGTTCTAGAAGGTACCTTACTCTTTTTGAAAGAAGGAGTTAAATTAACTAGGGTCAGCCTAAGAATTGATCGAAAAAAGTTAAATAATATCTAACATATTGATATAAGAAAATAAAGTTAAAATTATAATAGAATTAAAATTTGATATTACCAGTAATTAAGTGCAAACTTAAGTTATTAACTGAATATAAACCCATGATAATTGGACAGGTTGGATTTTTGAAATGATAAATCAAATTTCTAGGTTCCGGAAAGGAGACAACTTATTTAAGAATTAATTAAATAAGGGTGACTGTGGATGGAACTTAACAAAGTTAAGTGAAATTGGACTGGTGAGATGAATATGGATTCGAGTTTAAAAAGAGATTGGGGATAGATATATATGTTCGAACAAGATTGATTCAAATCAACATAGTAAATAAGATTTGGGATTTATTATCCAAATAAAATCAAGGATAATTGGAAGTAATGTGAGTTGATAAGCATTTAAGATATAGAGTTAAGACATTAGAACCTAACTGGAAATTGGATTAGTCAAATGATTTTCTGGGTATCGATTTGATGTTGATTTTGGTCTTCGGGTTTGATACTTAGAAGATTATTTGCATACTAATTTACGACCAGGAAATGATGATATTAACGAATAGTAACACAGGGATGGAAATGTTTTTCGACCACAGTGATAGATATTTCTAGTTATATAAATAATTGTAATGAATGACAAATTGCTGATGTATGTTGGTTAATTATGCAATCTACTAGTTCATCTTTGATTTCGGGGATGAAATTCTTTTAAGGGGTTAGATTGTAATGTCCCGGGGTTTTTAACTAACATTTGCCAAACAATAAATTTTTGATTTATAGCAATAACTAATTAAAAATAATAAAATTTAATTTAATACTTGGAAACAAATCCAGTTAAATTCCTTTGTTTCTATGTATTTACTAGTTCGACTTTCGACATCTCTAACAAATGAAAGGAATGGTTATACTTTGTGTCTTCATTTATGTTAACCAATCATAGTACATTCAGTGAAATATTTCTACATAATGTACATGTATGTATCCTGTATTCACATTATGGTTTGTACAAATCCAAATATACCTAGTAAAATATTCATATATTTCGTAGGCATTAGACAAGGAAGAGGACTGCACCACCTAAGAACTATAAAATGGATAGAAATAAGATTGATTTATACATTCATGTGCCGCATACACCAGGAACTCGACTAGAAAACTACACTAGGTAGGGTTAGATAGGAATATATACACATTGGTCGAAATATTTTATGTACTGGAGAATTCTGTTTCTAAAAAAACTTGGGAATAAAGTAAGCATTTTATAACAAATTTATGTAAACTCAAGACCATGTGGCAACCTGAATCTGTTAGATATAAGGGTAGAAAACTGCTTAGCACAAGCTAAGAGATTTGCTTATTTCTTTTCACTGATAAAAAACAGAGAGCAAGGGATATTGTTGACGCAACAATGGGTACACAGGGCATTTAAGGTGATATTACTTTAGCAGCCATTTCTTTGTATTATTTGTACAAAAACAGTGCCATTTACATGTTCTTTTAGAACTGAAGCATTTCAGCAAAAGAGAAAAATAGTTTTTTCCGTCACTACAGCTAGTAGAAAGCTAGCTTCTTTCTTTTTCAGTCAGTCGAAAATCAGGCCGAACATTTCTGCTCATTTTCCTTTTCCAGACATTCGTTAAATGACATAATATTTAATAATTTTTATACACCTATAAATAGAAGCACATACACATGCACTCCCTCACCACAAACAAGGTTATTCAAGCAAACCAGTAAGAAGATGGACTATAGCCGAAAACACCAAGGTTGTGAACAAGTGAGTAAACGCCATGTTTATCTTTACATTCTAATGAAATCAGATACTAAATTAGTGATGATTTTATACTTTCATGACCTGTTTGAGTGGGGTTTAAGGTGATTTGGTACCTTATATGTTTGAATAAATACTGGGACTCTGCCTAACTAAGTTTGTACTATTGACTATACCATGTTTACTTGTTACTCTTTAACATTGTTAAACAATATGCCCTGTTTTATTTATGGAATACCTGCCTTCGTTCTAAGTGTAGTTTAAACCTAGAATATTTTCAGGGAAATTTAGTTGTTCTGTCCATTAGAAAAAGAATACATATATGTTTGAATTAATCCAAATAAATGTATACTAGCTGAAACGTTATACTATATGAAAGTAGAAGCAAAGTTACCCAGTTCGCTATTTGACCGTGTGTTTGGAAATGAACATTAGTTGTAATATGTTTCCTTGGAAACAAATGGATTTTTAGATAGTGTTGTCATAAGTATTGGGTCTGCATTTTACTGTATGCCCCGATCGAGTGATGGATGTTTGGGTGAGAGCATGGTCATGGAGCCAACACCATGTGGCCAGAAACTCGAAATATTTTGGTTAGTGAAGGGAATGGCTACAGGCCATTTTTGGCTAATAGTCTGTGCATATTTTGTTTATAGTCGAGTGGTATAAATATTTTCTGATATAGCAAGCGAAGGCTTGTCGAAGGGGTTAAAATGATTGCGGCATGGATGGCGCACGTATGGAGTTGGTGAAGACGCGTGTGTAGCGGCTGACGTAGGTGTGCATGTTTACACTGAGCTATGCACGGTGGTGTTGTTTTCAGGATATTGGAGAAGTAAAGGGGTTGTACTTTCAAGCAACCAACCATTGCAAGTAGAATTAGTTAGAACAAAATAGGAGATAATTTAGTGGAGACAAATTGTAAAACCAAATAGACATAATTAGTTTAATGAATTCAGTGTGAACACCCAACAATCGATTGATGTAGCGTACGTGAGGTGTTGTTACCATGGACTAATGTTCAAAACCCTTATCGTATAATACATAATCAAGAAGGATATTTACATATATTGATTTTGGTTTGATCTAGCTTGAAGTAAGGAATACTGTTAAAGGGTCCAAAAAGAATTCACTATCCATTTGTTTTAGCCAAATATAATGTTGCAGAAACTTTTAAAATGCTGCATAAAAGTGTGCCCACCCGACTTTTCCTCCTCCCAGAACTGAACTAATGAAAGGTTTTGGGGAGCTGGGTCTGTATAACACGCAAGGGACATGGAATCTTGTTCACTGTTCGCTGGAAGCAGTGGCAGAAGGGTAATGGGGTTGTCACGGCAAGGGAAGAAGGAAGTTTCAAAGTGTACACTGGAAGTGGGAGGATTTGTCTAATAGCAACTCTCGACGAAACTTTATTATAACCAGGCGGAGAGTATTTTTGGGTGAGCTTTTGAAAAATATGAACTGACGTGGAAAACTGACCATCGGAGCTGTGATGGAGGCGTGATAGCTTACTGCAGTAAGGGGGTGGAAGCATTGATGTGCATGGAAGGGGGAGGAGCATCAGGGAGTAGAAACGAAATATAATGAGAAATAATGGGAGAAGGTCTCGGCATTGTAGTTTAGAAGTGGGTGTGGTTTATTTTCATAGGTTATAAATGCCATATGGAAAACGCAAGGGGAGAAGTGCGTGGACTTTAAGGAACGTTGGGCTTGAAGATATTGGGCCACATGAGAATCAAATAAGTACGTGGGCCTGGTAACCATAAAATGTTGCCTTGTGAAAACGTTAAAACATGGTTTTAAGTTAATATGGTTGGTTTAGACAGTCAAGGTGTTTTAAAATCCAAGGTAGAAATAGTTATATCATTGTAATAAGCCAAACAAATAGGAAGTGAACTATATAATATATATAATCCTAGTTGTTTTATATTATTAAATTTTAATTAGTCCTTTAGATAATTTAAATATTAATTAAGTAAGAATTTATCCAACCATTCTTTTCAAACTAAGGATTTGGTAAAATTGATGTGTCGACAATTTTTTTTTGCAACTATCGGAAGTTGATCGACTGTAAAATGAAATTTATCTTTGAATAAAAATTCGAGTTTTATTTTAATCAACTTGGGTCAATGATCGTTTAAAATGGAAAATGATTTCAAATTTATATAAACATGAATACTGGAATTCATTTTTGAATATAATAATCTGCTCTATTTTAGTACCACTAGCCCCTAAAATATAATAACATCAATTGTTTCGCAGAATCCGAAATTTTTATTCCACTTCAATTCGATTTATACATCATGTGTCGGAAATTATCGAAGATAATAGAAGACGGAGTTATGCAAGAGCTCTCCTGTAAATCCTAGATAGAACTTGCCTAAGATGGGTTTATAGAATAGTGCCTTCGGTTTGTCTAGTCTCAGGGCAACTTGTATGGACGAATGCCTGATAGAGTAATTCAACCTGATCACGTATGTTGATCTCTTTAAACGTATTTATATGGCGGTGGAGAAATTCGTTTCTCTTTCTTTATATCTATAATATATTTTTGGGAAGTTAATTAGTGATTGACGAGTTTTGACGATGTGGCATTCAAAGTAAATAAAACAGTGAATAGAAAAGGTAAGTCTAGTCTCAAGCCTCACAACCAGGAAATGTCAAAAATCGGGCAGGCAGCATGGCTATATGGGTCGCTCCCATTAGGGTGTAGTATCACCTATCTAGAGAAATTCCTTTTGTTTCTTATTCTATCGATTCTGCCTCGTTCAGGAAATGGTTGTCATACACAACCATTGGTGATATACATTCGATACACTCAAGAGAAATGACCGATCGGTCATGCGTGGGCCGGGTTGCAAGACGTTCTTGTTGAACCCAATGTATTCCACTCTAGAGATACACCATCGGAAGTTGGTTCCATACCTTGTCATAGTTCAAAATCCATTGTCCCTAAGCGCCAAGCGGTTTTGTTTGTATACTATGTATGTGGAGCGTGAGATGTAAGCGTTCCGCTAGATTCTAAATTATAAGTGGAAACATAGACACTATTATAATATCAGAATAGTATTGATTTTAAAGATGATTTGGATTATCGTAAGGTAAAACCATCCATGTTTATGTGTGGGTCAGTCTTACGATTATCCTTTCTTTCGAAATGTTTTGAAAGTTAAGCCATGGTATTTATGGATTCTCATAAGGTGAAAACCGGTTCCATACTTACGGCATGGTCTTGTGAGATATTTTTATTCCCTTAAACTGTTTTAAAATTGTTTACTCATACTAGTCCCCTGATTGATCCGTAGTTTATTTTCTGTATTTTCCCTAAACTCTTGGTTACTCATAACATTGTTATAAGTAGACAATTGAATCAGGTAATGATTTAACTTGGAAAAGATGGATGGAAACTTTCTGCATGCAGATTTACCTATTATATCTATGTATAATTGAAGTCTGCAAGTTGGATTATCTATGATGTTTATGTAGTATTAAAGTTGTACTATGAAATTGCATGTATCCCTATGCATAATATACTCTGATGTACTATGTTCTGATGTATAATATTATGTGGTAATATCTTTTGTTTAAATTCCGCTGTGAGATTCTGATGTTTTCTTTAGCTTTATCTTCTATCTATTTCATATTCTTATATAATGACACAACTTCCGATGTGTTTGAAAGTTGGGTCGTTACAGTTATAGATGAAAATATTTTCAAAATTTGCATCCATATAGAACTTCCAGTATATTTAGAATGTTTTGCATAATGTTTTCAGAAGTAAAATGCATACATATAGGAGGATCCGATTTAGAATCATTATGCATACATGTTTTATGGTTGCGATGCATTATGTACACCATCCACATGCGCACTTGGTTGCAAAATTGGATGTACAATAATTGGTTGTGTAGGCGCCAGCCCGTAACTTAGTCATTGGTAAAATTTCAGGATGAAAATTCTTTTAAGGAGGGAAGAATGTAATAACTCGGTATTCTTGGCAATAGTTAATTTACTTATTTAATTAGGCTCCAAAAATGGAATTTTTGCAAATGATGGAATTTTATCATGAAGCTTGCACCGTTGCGTTCTTTACGAAATTCTGGTCAACTTTCATACTTGGAATTTCAAGAATGGAGTCCGTATGAAAAAAGTTATAGACGAAATACAAAAACGGATGGAAAATAAATCAACAAAATATATAATAAATATTATATCATTTATAATCCAGTCTCACTAGACAAATCGACTGAGAGTGGTCGACCCCTCTATTCAAAAATGCCCAGTGATGGCTAGGTTTTTTAGGCTATTTTTATTATATAAATTTTTATAAACGGACGGATCTTTATTAAAGATACTCTAACTGTCTAGGGCCATTCTAACCCCTATAAATAATGGGTTATACCCTATTCTTTTTCACATCATCTTGAAGAAAATAGAGAACCTCTGTCATTTCCCACTTCTTCTAAACCAAGTCTAAACATATACAAAACTAAAAAAACATAAACGAGAGAAAATTAGCACCAGATTCATGTGCAAAAGAGATGGTGCTAAGAATAAACGTTCTTTCATTCAGATTTCCTCCCTCTTTCCTATTTTTCTTGCAAATCTACAAATCTAAAAGAATCTCATTTTCGAATAATTGTGGATTTGTAAGATTTTGGAAATTACAAGCCTAAAAGTTTATTCAGATTTGGATAGCTTTCAGGTGAGTGGGAAACTTATATGCATCGTTTATAATAACCTGATTAGTTCGTTTGTAATATATTTGAAATGTATGATTAAATTTTTTATTAGATTTGTTTATTATTTTTGTAAAATCTGAAATAATAGGTTGTAGTTTGAATATTGAAAATTTGTAGGCCTATTTAGTTTATTATATTATTGCCTATAATTGTATTTAGGTTGTTTTTGTTATTACATGCACCATAGATCTGGAAATTTGTCTCACAACCATTATAAAAATTGTATATTGCAAATCCTTAGCTTTGGTGTTAATTTGTAGTTTTTGACATATTTGATTTAAAATATTATGCCTGTTTATGTTTGATGTTGTTGGGGTTTTACTTGGTTACTATAGGAATGCCTTTTTGTTCTTTTTAATAAAAGGACAATGTCTCAAATCAGCAAGAAATATGTACAAAACAATAAGGAAGGAATGTGTAAATTCACGTATGTTTGTACGTAGTTTACAACTACTATTCCAAAAACATATGTTTCTATTTCTTGGGATTTGAAGTATGTCAATACTCTCTTTTAAATTATTTTGGGATACTTCTACAATAACTGTAGTTATTAACCTTTTTATAAGGAAAACATTAAAATGTCTGTTTTGTTCGTTAGTTTAGACCAAAATATAAATAGTTAATAAAAATAAAGTAAAATATAGTAACTATGTTAACTGCGCTCAAATAAAAATATATATTCGTATCATTCTGAGTCTACATAAATAACGCAAATATATTATTATAATAAATGTTTTTTGAATAGTTTTCATTTTTATGGGAATGTATATGGGAATATAATCCATAATAAACGACAATAGGTATCATGATCGTTGTAGCAATAAATGTAATTGATTTTCTATAAATGGATAAATGTTCATAAGTTGAGTAATAAATACTATAAAGATATTTCATTAGGGGAAATGAATTGAATAGGATAAATATGCCTAAATGGTTAAATTTTGAATTGCGTTAGGAATAGAAATTTTATGTAACAACCCGAAAATCAGAACCAATTTAAAATTTTTATTTTGGCTATTTCAATGAACTTTGAATAGTTAAATTAAATTATTTTAAATAATAACGATTTAAAATTTATTTAATTCGAAGTTAGAACGAATATATTTATTTTAATTTTAAAGGAGTTAGAAATAGCACGGTGTTTGAAAATTTGAATGTGAACTTTGACTGAATGAAAATAAATTTGATTTCAGTGAAACCAAAAATATTTAAATCTGTTTAAAAATATCTTTCCAACAAATCCGAAAAATTGAAATTTCATAGCGGGAATAAAGAGTTATGACCAGTTGAATATTCAGAATAGTCACTATGGAATATAATATAATATATAGCCCGCATAAATGGCCATTATACAAACGACCTCCATTCTCGACAAAACCATTTTTATCGAATCCGAAATGTCAAATTATTGCTAAATTTATTTTCCAGAATTTTTGAAATTAATATATGAGCATGGCAAATTAAACTGCGTTCGATAATTTCTATTGAATTTAATCGACGGTTAAAAAGGCCATTTTTTAAACGGTCTCCAAATTCGATGAAATTAATTTTGTTAGGACCGTATCGTTAGAACAAAGCTATATTTATTTTTTGGGAATTTTCGGAGTTCGTATGTGGCCCCGATGAATTTAAATGTACGATCGAATTAATTAAATAAATGATTTAAACTTTAAATTAAAGAAAACAGGTTGAAAACGATTGTTTGGGCTGACGGGACCTAGCCCATTGCGTCTAGAATGGGGGCAATTGGGTTGGAACAACTTTCGCTGGGCTGAAATTGGAGTTGTTAAGGATTAATGGGCTAAACCAGTAATTAGAACATTTAATATTATTATATTATAAATAATAGAATGAGAAACCCTAATATCCATTAGTGGTAGCCGCTGCATCCGATGCCAACGGCCAGAAACACTCTCTTCTTCTTTCACTAATTTCTTGCAATCCGCTCTATAAAACTTCCTACCACTTTAGAGTTTATTGTAGATATTGATTCACTCTTCAATTCCATACGGGGTTGATCGGAAACCATTGTGTATTCACGACGAACTAGCACCCCGAACACGCGTCGTTTGAATCGCCACCATCCCTCCTAGCCCCGTGCGTGTTGTACGTGGTGGGGCCCCCCTAGTGCGCGCCGGTCCCCTGTCCAGCGTGGTGGTCTCCGATTGTGACGAAGCTCTGTAATTTGGTCGAAAACTTCAACCCTAGAATCGAACAAATTGGGTTTATATGCGGCCTTAATCTGTTGAAGGAAGAAGAGGGTAATTTTTAAATTAATTTAATTTCAAACATTATCATTCTATATTAAATCATAACTGATGCATACGAACTCGGAATTGAATAATTTCAGATCCGTTACGATCGTGAGTCCGAGATCTACACTTCTGGACTGATTAGAACTGATTCGGAGTAGATTAAATTTTGGACAAAATTCGATTCTGAATTATTCAGAATTAAAACACGACTGTGAGATTTCTATTTTTATAATAAAAAATTTAGTTATTTCTCGCTATTTGAAATCCATGTAGTTATGTTAATAAAATCAGATCTGTGATGCTTGGAATTTGAATTTGAATTTGTTGAATGTTGATTGTTGATTGTGATGCTTATGATTGTTAGATCTTGTTCTATAATAGAAATTATTTCTTTTATTTGAATCTATAGTTTGTTGCTAGATCTCGAATTGAAATAAAAATTTTGTTTTTATTTCAGATCTCTGAATATTTATTTGATTTTATAATATATGTTTCATTTTTATTGTTAACATGAAACATAATTTTGTCAAATTTAGATCAATAATAAAATATTCATTTTTATTGTTAACTTGAAATGTGATTTTGTCAAATTTATATTTACAATAAAATATTCATTTTTATTGTTAACATGAAACATGATTTTGTCAAATTTAGATTTACAATAAAATATTCATTTTTATTGTTAACATGAAACATGATTTTGTCAAATTTAGATTTACAATAAAATATTCATTTTTTTTGCTAACATGAACATGATTTTGTCAAATTTAGATTTACAATAAAATATTCATTTTTATTGTTAACATGAAACCTGATTTTGTCAAATTTAGATTTACAATAAAATATTCATTTTTATTGTTAACTTGAAACATGATTTAGTCAAATTTAGGTTTACAATAAAATATTCATTTTTATTGTTAACATGGTTTTTGTCAAAAATTTATTTTCATTATAGTAATAAATTTATAATAAAAAGATTAGGATAAAAAGATTAAAATAAAAAGATAACAAAAATTATCACTTTTGTTTCATAGTTTAGTTGAAACAAAAATTATCACTTTTGTTTCATAGTTTAGTTGAAAAAAAAACTATCACTTTTGCTTCATAGTTTAGTCGAAAACAAAAATCATCACTTTTGCTTAATGGTCTAGTTGAAACAAAAAAATGAAAATAACTTTTTTTCATTTTGTTGAATTAGAATTTTCAACAAAAATGAAAAGACCTTTTTATCATTTTGTTGAATTAGAATTTTCAAGAAAAATGAAAAGAAATTTTTATCACTTTGTTGAATTAGATTTTCCAACAAAAATGAAAAGAACCTTTTTATCATTTTATTGAATTAGAATTTTCAACAAAAATGAAAAGAACATTTTTATCATTTAGTTGAATTAGAAGTTTCAACAAAAATGAAAAGAACCTTTTTACCATTTTGTTGAATTAAAATTTTCAACAAAAATAAAAAGAACATTTTTACCATTTTGTTGAATTAGAATTTTCAGCAAAAATGAAAAGAACCATTTTTATAATTTTGTTGAATTAGAATTTTCAATAAAACTGAAAGGAATTTTTTTTATCATTTTGAGGAATTGAAATAAGAAAATAGGAAAATGTTCATGTTTTAAAATCAAAACATGTCTACATTAAAAATTCACATTTTAATGTAATGTGGGGAAATAGAAAAATGTCCATGTTTTAAAATAAAAACATGTCTACATTAAAAATTCACATTTTAATGTAACATAAGGAAATAGAAAAATGTTCATGTTTTAAAATAAAAACATGTCTACGTTAAAAATTCACATTTTAATGTAATGTCAGGAAATAGAAAAATGTTCATGTTTTAAAATTAAAACATGTCTACAATAAAAATTCACATTTTAATGTAATGTGAGGAAATAGAAAAAAAATTTAAAATAAAAACATGTCTACATTAAAAATTCACATTTTAATGTAATGTAAGGAAATAGAGAAATGTTCATGTTTTAAAATAAAAACATGTCTACATTAAAAATTTACATTTTTTATGTAATGTAAGAAACTAGAAAAAAAGGAATTTTCAACAAAAAATGAAAATAACATTTTATTGAAGATGCATATATTAGAATTTATATGAAAAGTTAAAATAACATTTTATTGACGATGCATATATTTGAATTTATATGCAAAGTTAAAATAACATTTGTTGACGATGCATATATTAGAATTTATATGCAAAGTTAAAATATCATTTTATTAACGATGCATATATTAGAATTTATATGCAAAGTTAAATTATCATTTTATTGACGATGCATATATTAGAATTTATATGCAAAGTTAAAGTAACATTTTTATTGATAATGCATATATTAGAATCTATATGCAAAGTCAAAAAATCATTTGTACTGACAATACCTACATTAGAATTTATATGAATTATTTTCATTGTCAAAACATGCATTGGAACTATATACAAATAAAATATTCCTTTTTATTTGTTAAAAATAGAAGTACAAATAAAAATTATCTTTTTATTTGTCATTAGCAAATATCATGTAAATAAATACATTTTATTTGACATTGTAAACATGTAGAAATGGTTATGCAAATTAAAACATTCTTTTATTTGGCATGTTAAATACGTTAGTGGAATCGTCAATTGGTTTATATTTAAATATAATTATATAAATAAATATAAATAAAAAAATTAAATGAATCGCACGCGGTAGTTCGCGTTTCGGAATCGCAACTTCAAACGATTATACTGAAAGATCCGATCGTCGGATTTTCCCAAAATTGGAACCGTTAGGACCGCTTTGGGAAGATCTTTCCAACGATATAAATTTTGTTAAAATCCAATGGTTAGATTTCGAGGAAAGTGTAGATCAAATTTTGATAAAAATAGCGCCAAGACCACCTATTGACCCGTAGCGTTGTTAAATTAATTTAGCTATTTTTATATAAATAAAAATAGCGATAAATGGTTATTAAATAATATCAACGATATGAAATGGTTTTAAATTATATATATGTGAGAATTATTTAAAAAGACTGAGTTCAATCTCATTTCAAATAATTATACAACGATTTAAATTGAAGATGGTGATTGAAGACCGGCGATCTTCACATCGAATGGATAACTACTGATGCCCGACATTGGTTAGCTCCCAGTAAAGGGTTAAGTGGTAGTTGTCTGAACATACTTGTTGATTTTCCGGATAAGCGAGCACCTCTCTTCCGTATTGGATATACGGGACGAGGAATAAGGTGATTCTGGTTTCGTTCAGACCTAGAACGGACTTGTAAATGGATGTGTGTCTGACATTGGATTTCATTCCATGTAATTTGATTTTTATTTAATATATATCTGATTGGTAGTGGAAAATTTATTCTCTTGCTTAACACCCTTCTCTAAGACGCATGAGCTCAAAGGCTATATATTGGTGGTTATCGATCGCATGGCATGGATTGTCAATGTGGCATGCCAAGATGCAGACGATCAAGGCTTTTGTTGAAAAGCAGAGCCTTGTGGTTGATGATCAAAGCATAGTCAATTTCGGCATAGCTTTCTGTATAACGTTACCTCGCGATCCTCCAGTAAGAGTCAAAAACAGGACATGGGAACGCAGGAGTGCACATGTTTCTTTCTTGCTAGAAGTGGTATCAAGGTTTTAGAATCCTTGACATTTATTTATGTGGTTGATGGATTATGAGGTACCTCGAATTTATTGGTCGTTAGTGACCAAATTATAGGTTCAATAGGACCGAGAAGCGTGTGTTCAGGAATTGTTAATCCACTAAAGTATTTGTGGACCGGCCCTGCAGGATCCAAGGGCTGCCCATAGGTGTGATCCCGGGACATTGCTAGAGTGTCTTGAATCGGTAAGGAGATCGTCCCTAGCCTTGACTCATGACGGAAACCCAATTTCCAATACTACATTACGGTTTTGATTGTAAACCTATATATGGCGACATAGTTGGATAGGGTACTATGCCATCTAGGATTGATACATTTATGAAGTATTTTTAAAACTGGTTAGACACTAATAATAATATTAAAATATTATTTTCTGCGTATCAAGCATGTTTGATCATTATAAGGTAAACTCTATCCTCCGGTTTGCGTTGCATTGTGTGATGGGACTTGAGTCTTATAATGATTTCATTTTTCTAAAAAACATTGCGTTGTTTTGAACAAAAAATTATTAAACTTATGCACTGGCAATCCAATGGAGTAAACCCGTTTCGCATTAGCGGCGTGGTCATGTGATTAGCCATATTGTTAGATAAATTAGGAAACATTTCTCATACCAGTCCAACGGTTGACTCGTAGTTTGATTCACTTTTCAAACTCGGGTGCCCTCTTTTTCACACGGGAAGCCAAGTGACAGGTTCAGTTATTTATGCACATATGCTAGATTGGAGCATGCGTATGGACTGAAGATGAAGATCATTTATCTTTTATTTCTGCTTCGAGACATTTAGACATCCTTTATTTATGATGTACTTGATGGAGTTTGAGACTTATTTCTTTTTGCTGAGGCTTCTATTTGTTAAGTTGTATCCTGTAACTACGCTATTCTGATGTTGTGATGTTGATGACATTCCTATTTCCGCTGCAATGATTTATGTGTTATGATGTTATCTGAGATCCGGTATTGTTGTAATTATGTTATATTCCAATGGTTATCCTTGCTTTTGTACTATTGAAGTTTGGGGACATCACAATTGGTATCAGAGCTAAAGGTTAACCTTAGCTTCAGAGTATAACATATTAAAAACAATTGGTCTAGATAGAATCAGCAGTTTTCTAAGGCGCATAGCTCATTAGAGATAGGATTAGTAATGTCCTAGAATGAGCACAACAGAATAGCACATATTAATAAGTATTACATCATTATCATCTTTCCATTTGTCTCTTCTTTTAACCTTTCCTTTAAAATTATCATTTCTGTTAGTCTGACTTTTTCCTTGATGGTACAGAACTAACCGAAAATGTGCAATAGAGCGAGAACAAGAGCCCGAGGCAGAGGTAGGGCCATAGGACCAGTAAGAGATGAGACCCCCACTGCTCAGGGGCAGCCCACTCTAGAGGCTGTAACACCACCACCTTCACCCCCACGGCCTTTTGACCTGGACAAGGTAGCCAAGAAGTTCAGGAATTTAGGGGGCGTGTCATTCACCGGGTGAGAGACAGTGATAGAAGCACATGCATGGCTCAAAAATTACGAGAAAATATTTGGAGGGCTGGAATTAGAAGACCACCACAACCGCTTTTTGGCATCATGGCTATTGAAAGATGAGGCTGAAAATTGGTGGGATACTGTCATAATTGGAAATAATGAGGACGACATGTCTTGGGCCAAATTCAAGGAACTCTTCAACAAGAAGTTTATCCCTCCACAAGAAGTAGAGTGTCTCCACGATCAATTTGCCAACCTGCAGCAAGGAGATATTATTGTTTCAGAGCACGTGCGGAAGTTTGAAGAGCTCTCACGCTATGCTCCAGAATTAATTGCAGACCCAGTCCAAAAAAAACCAAAGATTCATTAATGGCCTCTCCAGGAACTATCTGAACAGGGTCACAACACACATTAAACTCCCATTTAATGAGGTGATCGAGATGGCTTGTCGATATGAGGACAATGACAGAAATTTGCAGCAAGATCGAGAAAAGAATCAGAATAATAACAAAAGGAAGCAAGCTGTCAAGAAACCAGAGACGAGCAATTCTTCTACCGCCAAGCCTCAAGGGAGTAAAAGGGACAAATCCAAAGTGAGAAGCTTTAGTTGCCAGAAGATGGGGCACTTTGACTACGAATGCCGAGCTCCAAAGAAACCAAGGAAGAATGAGTCTGGACCCAGTCAGAATTGTGGTCAGAATCCTCAGAATACTCAGGAGTGCTTTAACTTCCATAAGACGGGGCACTCTCATGTGTATGATGGAGCGGCTGCACCAGCTTCTTTCGAAGGAGCAGTAAACCTGATGTTTTAGGAAGTACTCTTACTATTAAGAACATTCCTATTATAGTATTGTTTGGCATTGGTGCATCACGAAGTTTCATTTCTAGTGACACGATTAAAAAGTTAAAAATCAAACCAAGAAAACTTAAAGAATCGATTAGAACCCATAGTCCGATAGGAAGTTCACTTATTCTCGATCAGTATTGTGGAGTTCCTGTTTCTTATTCTTACTTCTAGTTCCCTTTTGACTTGATCGTTATGATTTTTTCTGGATATGATATCATACTTGGACTAGATTGGCTAACAAAGTATGAGGCTGAGGTACTATGCATTGAAATAATAGTCAAAATCAAAACCAAATTTGGTGATATTATTGTTGTACTATGCCACGGCTCAACCTCGGATAGGAAAGAATTTTGGTCTTCTCTAGAAGTTACTCCTACTTCTATTGAGAATATTCCTGTTGTCAGAGATTACGCGGATGTGTTTGAAGAAGTTGATAGCTTACCTCCGTGCAGAGAAATCAACTTTAGTATTGACTTAGTTCTGAATGCAAGGCCCGTTGTGCATCCTATTCGGAGAATGACACTAAAAGAAAAAAGGAGATGAGCAATCAAACTAAACAACTTTTGTGGAAGGGTATGATCAAGCCTAGCTTCTCAAATTGGGGTGCAAAAGTGTGTTTGTCCCAAAGTCAGACGGTACCCTTAGACTATGTGTGGACTACCGTGACCTCAATAAGCAAACATTGAAAAACAAATATCCACTGCTGCATATTGATGATCTATTGGACCGCTTGAATGGAGCGCAAGTATTCTCTAGGATGGACCTAGCTACAGGTTTCCATCAACTACGCATTGCAAAAAAGTGTGTTCCTTTGACAGCTTTCAGAGGACCGAACTTATTTTATGAATGGCTAGTAATGTCGTTCGGCTTATGCAACACTCCAGCCTACTTTGTCGATCTGATGAACAGAGTATTCCGGGATGTCTTGAATAAATTCGTGTTGGTTTTCAGCGATCATATCTTAATCTTTTCTAAATCCACTGCTGAGCATGAAAAGCATCTGAAAGAAGTTTTAGAGATTTTGAGAATGAATGTGTTGAAAGCCAAATTCTATAAATGCATATTCTGGCAAGAAGAAGTAAAATTTCTCGGTCATGTTGTATCAAAGAAAGGTATTTCAATAGACCCAGGAAAGATCTCAACCATCCAGGATTGGAAGCAGCCTAGCACTCCTACAGAACTCACAAGTTTCTTAGGATTGGCTGGCTATTATCGGAAATTTGTTAAATATTTTTCGAAACTATCTTATCCATTGACAAAGCTGACTAAGAAGCATACAAAGTTTATTTGGACACCCGAATGTGAGGAGCTTTCCAAGAGCTGAAATTGAGGTTGGCCACTGCTCCCGTGTTAACCATTATAGATGGCAATCAAGATTTGAAAGTCTGGACAGACGCTTATATTGAAGGTATTGGTGTGGTGTTAATGCAGAGAGACAAAGTAGTTGCGTATGCTAGCCGCCAGTTGAAACCGCATGAGAAAAGATACCCCCTCATGATCTTGAGTTGATGGCCATCATATTTGCTTTAAAAATATGGCGGCACTATATCTTGGGTGAGAAGTTCGAATTATATACTGATCATAAATCCTTGAAGTATATGTTCACCCAAAGAGATTTGAATTTAAGGCAGCAACGTTGGTTAGAATTTCTTGTGGCTATGATCTGGATGTAACACCCCGCCTCCGCTAGGGTCACTCGCAAAGGAATGCACTCGCTTTAGAGGGGCATTATTGGTAAACATGCACAGAAATATCACAAGACAGAACATATAAAATAGCGGAAGTAAAATCAAACTTTCATAACATGAACAAATAAGGTCTAAAGCCTTTTACATCAGAGTACATCAAAATCTGTCTTGCAATAGTAAAGAAGCATAAAGACATTTTCATAAATTACTCCCCAAGTAAAAACAGTAAAGTAGCCATTAGCCAAGAAAAGTCCAAGCCATCCATGATGACCTTCAAGCAGAAGAAGTCCGAACTAAACAACAGTATTTCCTCCCTGTAACCTGGGGGGGAACGGAAGAAAAGAGGCGAAACAAAACGGGTCAGTCATAAAGACTGAGTAAGCCCTATCTACTATTAGCATAAAAACTAGTAAAGTTAACTGACATGAGAAACTGAGATGAACATAAGCATGATAACAAGATAGATAAGCTAAATCAAAATAACAGGATGAACTACTGAACTCAGATAAACTAAGGTGTCATGATAAATTACGATGTTAAGATAAAACGAGGTATCACATCGTCAGGTTTCTATCAAGTATAATATCCCCAAGATATCTGTCACGTATAACGCCCCGTGATATCTATCCTGTATTTTAGCTCTGCACCTACCGTACTAGTATCCCCACCGTGTCATGTGTTAACCAAGAATGACCCTCACTCAAAAGTCGTGTAATGGTCCATGTCAACCTAATATATCGCATATATAGTTTACTCAACTTGTATGTTTTATTCCATGTAAATGTTCAGTCCCTTGCCGTAGACCATACGGGCTTTCCCATGAGATTCTATATTACTTTAACATAGTTCCATGATCCTTAAGATCGGTTTGGACTGTTACCCTAAACCTAGCTAGGGTCTTCCAACATGAATTATCGTTTGTACAACTAGGACTTATGCTACCTAGGGCTACTAGGGATTATGCTTACCTATTGCACGTTCTCGTATCTCGATCTTGGTTCAACCACCCAGGGCCACTAGGATTTACGCTAACCGTCAACCGCGCCCTTTTTCCCACGCATTCATCGTGAATCGTTTTTCCATGACTGTATGCACATGTATCACATCGTGCCATCCGAGTCCTGTCACAGGGCAGGTCAGGAAATACAGGACTCGGTCGGGAGCTTTCGATTTATCTGCCGGTGCAGATGCTAAGGTCTGTTTTTCTATCCGTGGCTATGGTCCCACGGGACCCCTCCCTCAACTAGCGAAAGACAAGACAGGATAAATCCTGTATGAGAACACAACACTGGCCAATCCAAGCCTTACCGCAACCATAATTAGATAGCAATTATGGTCTATTGGGTGTTCTCTGCCTTTCCGTACGTACACGCTTGACCAAAGATGGTAGGTAGCCTGACGAAAAATGCTATCAAGGGTACGACCGTGTATCGTCGACTATCCCCTATCCATCCCCGTCTTTAGGTCGCTCGCATAGCAACCAAGGCATACTCTTGGTTCTTTTAACGCAGACCTTAACCTCTCATGAGCCTAGTATAATTACCTGGCAGCTCATAGAGGGATCCCAAGAATATCCTCACGTTCCCCGAAGCCGCTGCTTCGTTACCCAGTTCGCTGGAGCCTTTATCTAAATCAGATACTTGCTCCTACTCGTATACTTAAACGATGACCTACCGTATCAGGTTACTCATCTATCTATGAACTTGTCTAAATTTCCTTGACTAAGAATCATTACTTAGTTATCCTTCAACTAAGGTTTACCACTTAGCCTTATTCCCATTATCCTTGTTAATTACGGTTACCCACCTAATCCTCCGAATTAGGGTTTATATAACAGATTAAGTGTCACTTAAGTTCATGACTTAATCCCGTCTACAAATCATGTCAACATTGGCTAAGTATCCAAGTTCGAGACTTAACCCGTCTAGAAATCATGTCAAAAATGGCTAAGTATCCAAGTTCGAGACTTAACCCTACAAACCATGCTCAGGTTGGTTAAGTATATATTAACTTGACCCTATCAAATTACTTAGTCAAACCGGTCAAGTGTATTCAAGCGATTTATGACTTAGCCTTATCATGTTTTCACGTTATATTGGTTAAGTATGGGTTAACTTAACCTCAATAAATTCACGAGTTAGATTGGTTAAGTATAGATCACTTAACCACATCAAATTAACGAGTTAGATTGGTTAAGTTTAGGTCACTTAACCACATCAAATTAACGGGTTAGATTAGTTAAGTGTTTAACTTAACCCCATTAAACTACCAAGTGGGATTAATTAAGTCTAGGCTAACTTAGCCCCATCCGATTATCATGTTTAGACTAGTTGAGTCTAATCTTAACCCCATCCATTAACTGTATCTTTCGGTTAAGTGTCATTAAGAAAACTTACTTAATCTTACCAAATTATCGTGTTGGATTGATTAAGTGTTGGTTAACTTAAGCCCGTCCACTAGTCGTATAAAAATGGTTAAGTGTCATTAGGCAAATCAAGTTACTTAACCCCGTCCACTATTCGTATAAAAATGGTTAAGTGTCATTAGGCAAATCAAGTTACTTAACCTACCCAACCTTGTCATGTTTTGTTAAGTATCATTAGCCTAATCAATTTACTTAACCCCTTTGTCCATGTCATATTTGGTTAAGAGTCATTAATCAAATTAACTTAACCCTATCATGTGGCATTAATTACTTAATGCACCCCAACCTCTCACATTAGACTTTGTTGTGGTTACTAGTTAAGCCGGTCGGTTCCGGGTAGCTTTACACCACAACTTGGTCTAACCTCGGGTTCAAGCACAACATGACCAACTTCTCACATTGGGTCCTATTGTTTGCAACTACTAGTTAGGCCGGTCGGTTCCGGGTAGTTTTACGTTGCAAACTCAACCCAACCTCGAGTTGGCCACACTTATATTATCTAAGTGTCATGTCCATTATGTTTCCAAAACATGTTACAAGTTTTCAAGCAATTGGGTAGACCTAACTTAATAGGTAAATTCCCAATGGGTAGACCTAACTTAATAGGTAAATTCCCAAGCTTATGTTTCTATGCATACTTACATGTCAACTTCCATGTTATATTTCAAGTCATGTTTTTCAAGTATAAACACATGTCATATTTAACGTTACATGTTGTCATGTTTATACCCATTTACCCAAATCATGTTCATATCATTATGTTTTCCCATAATGTGACCCTAATGCTTTTTAAACTCGCATATACATTCGCAACAACGTAATGGATTAAAAGAAGAGACTTGGCAAAGGCATGAAAAAAAAATGGATATTAAGCCACAAGTTAATCATGGTGGCAAATGAGGCACAAATGTGTTCATTAGCTTGCATGTTACATTCTTAAGCCTAAAAAACATGCATAAACCCAAACTTGGCACATAAGCGAATCATGTTGACAAAAGACATGGAATGATGACAAGTAACTCGCATATATCATCATATAAGAGTTATGACTTCATATGCAAGTTGACATAAAGGGTAAGAAGGTTCTCATGTTGCATAATGCAACATTTCAACATAAAGGTTGTAGCTTTTAGCTCATAAGATCAAGATAATGACTTCATAAACTTGCATGACATGATAGCATGTATCATTCTCAATGATCAAACCCAAACTTGCAACATGAACATTTAACTTCATAGTTAATATCTAAGAGTAGGGAAAGGGCTTACATTGCTATGAAGGCACAAATCGATTAGATGAAAGATTGAGACAAAGCCTATGCATGTAATCATCCTAAAACCCAAAAATGAAAGCTCCAAATCAATCAGAACCCCATCTTTATGAACAAAGATCAAAGCTTTAGCCTTGAAATCAACTTGAGAGGCTCTCATACTAACATAGAAACTCTCTAACACTCTCATGATCATGAAACCTCTCATAGAAATGAAGTGGAGGCTAGGATTTTGAGTGGAGGCCATAAGAGGAGAAATTTTGCCATAGTTTAGTTGCATGAATGAATAATGAGGATTTAGGATAGGTTAGGGTCTTATTTATAGATTAGGCAAGTGTTTTAGGCCATAGGATTAAACCTAGATTCAATCCAAGCCATCAAAGCATGTCTTGGGGAAGAAGTCAAGTGTAGGAACCATCTAGGGCCTTTAGATTAAAGATGAACCATGAGAACCATCCAAATGCAAAATCTGCATTTGAGCGAATCGGCCCACGGGTTGACAGCCAAACACCCTGGATTAACCCCTAGTCGACCCAGCGGGCTTGGGTCGACCTCAAAAATCGGCCGGTTCGGTTATTCCCCTCTCCCAATTCGCTGTTTTGAACATTTTTGCATATTTATTTATTTAATTTTCAATTATATATATATATATATCAATATATATATATTTCTCTGCGCAACCCATTTCACTTAATTAAGTATACTTTAATTTGGGAATTTTTCGTGAAACTTCGCGAGGCCATATCTTGGTCATACGGACTCCGATTTTCGAAAACTCGGCCTCTATTTCGCGTATTTTTCCGAGACGAACGCAATGGCATAGCCCGTTTCCCTTGATTTAGATTTTACAGTTTAATTCTGCCTCCATTTATGTTATAACAGGTTATTGAAAATACGGGTTGTTACATTCTCCCCACCTTTTAGGATTTCGTCCCCGAAATCTCCAAGTTAGGAAGAACATATCCTACCATCCATCATCCATCTACTCAAATCATCATCCACATGCAACCATTGTCCTTAGATGATTTCTAATGCTGTATGAATATATGCAAAACGTGTGTGTACATGTTCCTTAGCTAATGCTAATGATCAGGCCTGAATAATCTTTCTAATGCAAAATATGTATAGTGCCATGAATCCAACATGTATGCAAATAGTCCTAGCCATATAGATACTATATGCGTGCACAATCATTCATTCATATGCGACAACCGCATGATAATACATTCGATTTCATCCATAAACAAGTATAAATACTCGTGCATATGCAATATGAAATGTGATCGGGTCGAGCTAGTATCTAATGTGTATTCGCGCATCCACGAGCAACCACTTGCAACCATATCAATCATAACATGTTTCAAATACATGTTTACATCCATAGGGTTCTACCTAGGATTCCCTGAAACAGGGTCGAGAAGATAAACAGGACAAACTCCTTACGGGGTTTGTAACAGAAAATAGGACCGAGAGGATGTCCACAAAAGATAGCCTACAAGTAAGCTCTACAGAAAACAGGGATCAAGGATATACTCCCAAAAAGAGATATCATGCGCGTATATAGTCTTTGACCATCAAAGTCGTCTTTTAACTTCGAGATTTTGTAGCTTCTTATTCCTGTTTCCATAACATGAGCTGGAACTCATTTCTTCGTCGCCTCTCGTTCCACTTGCACTTATCCTTTTCCTAGAATACTTGACGCAAATATGACTGCGTACTCATGATCTCATGCAAGCTTTCCAAAATTCACTAGTGGATCTCGGACCTCGTACCACAAGGTATTTCTCATAGAAGAACTTCCTCTTGAAAGTAAACAGATGCCAACCAGGTTATCAAGCGCACTTACTAGGGTGATCTCTATAACCCATGCATAAATGAAGTAAACCATCCGTCTTATCGGCGAACACCACTCGATCGGGCTTCAAATTTCCAATAAAGGCATCAAGGGATTCTAAGTAACTAGTCATGACAGAACCTCAAAAAGGTTTCACGATACTTCGAGGGTATTACCAAGGCTAGTCAAATGGTCTAACTACCCTCCTATCAAAAACCGAGAGTGGCACCCCCTACTGGATAACCACCTCATCCCTAGAATCCATCCATAGCTTATAAACATAAGCATTATTTCCAAACTCAACACTTGGCATAGACATTCCCAAATCCAAACAAGTCATGTATAAATGGACTGATTCTCCAATAGGACTTTGAGACAAAAATGGGATTCTCTATTACGCTAGTACTTAAGATGCAGAGACTCAACTATCGAAGCAAACTTAAATGATACGAACAACGAAGTCCTAACGGGATGATAGAGAAGAAAAGCTAAACCTTTAACAAGATCGTTACCCTCCTTCCGAGGTACTCTAGAAATGAGAGCATACTACTGCCCCCCCCCCCTCGATGATCTTGTCCTTGTCCCATAATACTTAACTATCCACCCCGTTTTACCATGCCAAAGGTACTCTCTCGTCATGGGTTTCGTTGTTCATCTTTCTCCCTCCTTTGAGGACTAAGCCATACCAACAAGTTGCTCATCCTTAAGCCCGTATCCTTTATCCTCTTTCTCACTATCCTTCCTTATAACGCGGTCACTGGTCTCTCGAGAACCACCTCCATCGCCTGGAAAGCACTTTTGTAGATAGAAAAGACTAGTCGCAGTTAAAACCACCATGACTACAGATGGAGGAAAGAAAGGAAAAGAGACTCAATTAAGGAAACAAGGATAGTGCTAATGGCCTTTGGGGAATAACCTTTTTCTTTTAAAAGAAAATTTTCTTGAAAAATGCTTCTTTGTAAACGGTTTTTTTTTCAAATAGTTTTCAGAAGGTCTTTAAAAACTTTTGCCCAGTCTGGTAACCTTCTGCTCTGATACCACGTGTAACACCCCGCCTCCGCTAGGGTCACTCGCAAAGGAATGCACTAGCTTTAGAGGGGCATTATTGGTAAACATGCACAGAAATATCACAAGACAGAACATATAAAATAGCGGAAGTAAAATCAAACTTTCATAACATGAATAAATAAGGTCTAAAGCCTTTTACATCAGAGTACATCAAAACCTGTCTTGCAATAGTAAAGAAGCATAAAGACATTTTCATAAATTATTCCCCAAGTAAAAACAGTAAAGTAGCCATTAGCCAAGGAAAGTCCAAGCCATCCATGATGACCTTTAAGCAGAAGAAGTCCGAACTAAACAACAGTATTTCCTCCCTGTAACCTGGGGGGGAACGGAAGAAAAGAGGCGAAACAAAACGGGTCAGTCAAAAAGACTGAGTAAGCCCTATCTACTATTAGCATAAAAACTAGTAAAGTTAACTGACATGAGAAACTGAGATGAACATAAGCATGATAACAAGATAGATAAGCTAAATCAAAATAACGGGATGAACTACTGAACTCAGATAAACTAAGGTGTCATGATAAATTACGATGTCAAGATAAAACGAGGTATCACGTCGTCAGGTTTCTATCAAGTATAATATCCCCAAGATATCTGTCACGTATAACGCCCTGTGATATCTATCCTGTATTTTAGCTCTGCACCTACCGTACTAGTATCCCCACCGTGTCATGTGTTAACCAAGAATAACCCTCACTCAAAAGTCGTGTAATGGTCCATGTCAACCTAATATATCGCATATATAGGTTACTCAACTTGTATGTTTTATTCCATGTAAATGTTCAGTCCCTTGCCGTAGACCATACGGGCTTTCCCATGAGATTCTATATTACTTTAACATAGTTCCATGATCCTTAAGATCGGTTTGGACTGTTACCCTAAACCTAGCTAGGGTCTTCCAACATGAATTATCGTTTGTACCTACTAGGGATTATGCTTACCTATTGCGCGTTCTCGTATCTCGGTCTTGGTTCAACCACCCAGGGCCACTAGGATTTACGCTAACCGTCAACCGCGCCCTTTTTCCCACGCATTCATCGTGAATCGTTTTTCCATGACTGTATGCACATGTATCACATCGTGCCATCCAAGTCCTGTCACAGGGCAGGTCAGGAAATACAGGACTCGGTCGGGAGCTTTCGATTTATCTGCCGGTGCAGATGCTAAGGTCTGTTTTTCTATCCGTGGCTATGGTCCCACAGGACCCCTCCCTCAACTAGCGAAAGACAAGACAGGATAAATCCTGTATGAGAACACAACACTGGCCAACCCACATCCAAGCCTTACCGCAACCATAATTAGATAGCAATTATGGTCTATTGGGTGTTCTCTACCTTTCCGTACATACACGCTTGACCAAATATGGTAGGTAGCCTGACGAAAAATGCTATCTAGGGTACGACCGTGTATCGTCGACTATCCCCTATCCATCCCCGTCTTTAGGTCGCTCGCATAGCAACCAAGGCATACTCTTGGTTCTTCTAACGCAGACCTTAACCTCTCATGAGCCTAGTATAATTACCTGGCAGCTCATAGAGGGATCCCAAGAATATCCTCACGTTCCCCGAAGCCGCTGCTTCGTTACCCAGTTCGCTGGAGCCTTTATCTAAATCAGATACTTGCTCCTACTCGTATACTTAAACGATGACCTACCGTATCAGGTTACTCATCTATCTATGAACTGATCTAAATTTCCTTGACTAAGAATCATTACTTAGTTATCCTTCAACTAAGGTTTACCACTTAGCCTTATTCCCGTTATCCTTGTTAATTACGGTTACCCACCTAATCCTCCGAATTAGGGTTTATATAACAGATTAAGTGTCACTTAAGTTCATGACTTAATCCCGTCTACAAATCATGTCAACATTGGCTAAGTATCCAAGTTCGAGACTTAACCCGTCTACAAATCATGTCAAAATTGGCTAAGTATCCAAGTTCGAGACTTAACCCTACAAACCATGCTCAGGTTGGTTAAGTATATATTAACTTGACCCAATCAAATTACTTAGTCAAACCGGTCAAGTGTATTCAAGCGATTCATGACTTAGCCTTATCATGTTTTCACGTTATATTGGTTAAGTATGGGTTAACTTAACCTCAATAAATTCACGAGTTAGATTGGTTAAGTATAGATCACTTAACCACATCAAATTAACGAGTTAGATTGGTTAAGTTTAGGTCACTTAACCACATCAAATTAACGGGTTAGATTAGTTAAGTGTTTAACTTAACCCCATTAAACTACCAAGTGGGATTAATTAAGTCTAGGCTAACTTAGCCCCATCCGATTATCATGTTTAGACTAGTTGAGTCTAATCTTAACCCCATCCATTAACTGTATCTTTCGGTTAAGTGTCATTAAGAAAACTTACTTAATCTTACCAAATTATTGTGTTGGATTGATTAATTGTTGGTTAACTTAACCCCGTCCACTAGTCGTATAAAAATGGTTAAGTGTCATTAGGCAAATCAAGTTACTTAACCCCGTCCACTAGTCGTATAAAAATGGTTAAGTGTCATTAGGCAAATCAAGTTACTTAACCTACCCAACCTTGTCATGTTTTGTTAAGTATCATTAGCCTAATCAATTTACTTAACCCCTTTGTCCATGTCATATTTGGTTAAGAGTCATTAATCAAATTAACTTAACCCTATCATGTGGCATTAATTACTTAATGCACCCCAACCTCTCACATTAGACTTTGTTGTGGTTACTAGTTAAGCCGGTCGGTTCCGGGTAGCTTTACACCACAACTTGGTCTAACCTCGGGTTCAAGCACAACATGACCAACTTCTCACATTGGGTTCTATTGTTTGCAACTACTAGTTAGGCCGGTCGGTTCCGGGTAGTTTTACGTTGCAAACTCAACCCAACCTCGAGTTGGCCACACTTATATTATCTTAGTGTCATGTCCATTATGTTTCCAAAACATGTTACAAGTTTTCAAGCAATTGGGTAGACCTAACTTAATAGGTAAATTCCCAATGGGTAGACCTAACTTAATAGGTAAATTCCCAAGCTTATGTTTCTATGCATACTTACATGTCAACTTCCATGTTATATTTTAAGTCATGTTTTTCAAGTATAAACACATGTCATATTTAACGTTACATGTTGTCATGTTTATACCCATTTACCCAAATCATGTTCATATCATTATGTTTTCCCATAATGTGACCCCAACGCTTTTTAAACTCGCATATACATTCGCAACAACGTAATGGATTAAAAGAAGAGACTTGGCAAAGGCATGACAAAAAAATGGATATTAAGCCACAAGTTAATCATGGTGGCAAATGAGGCACAAATGTGTTCATTAGCTTGCATGTTACATTCTTAAGCCTAAAAAACATGCATAAACCCAAACTTGGCACATAAGCGAATCATGTTGACAAAAGACATGGAATGATGACAAGTAACTCGCATATATCATCATATAAGAGTTATGACTTCATATGCAAGTTGACATAAAGGGTAAGAAGGTTCTCATGTTGCATAATGCAACATTTCAACATAAAGGTTGTAGCTTTTAGCACATAAGATCAAGATAATGACTTCATAAACTTGCATGACATGATAGCATGTATCATTCTCAATGATCAAACCCAAACTTGCAACATGAACATTTAACTTCATAGTTAATATCTAAGAGTAGGGAAAGGGCTTACATTGCTATGAAGGCACAAATCGATTAGATGAAAGATTGAGACAAAGCCTATGCATGTCATCATCCTAAAACCCAAAAATGAAAGCTCCAAATCAATCAAAACCCCATCTTTATGAACAAAGATCAAAGCTTTAGCCTTGAAATCAACTTGAGAGGCTCTCATACTAACATAGAAACTGTCTAACACTCTCATGATCATGAAACCTCTCATAGAAATGAAGTGGAGGCTAGGATTTTGAGTGGAGGCCATGAGAGGAGCAATTTTGCCATAGTTTAGTTGCATGAATGAATAATGAGGATTTAGGATAGGTTAGGGTCTTATTTATAGATTAGGCAAGTGTTTTAGGCCATAGGATTAAACCTAGATTCAATCCAAGCCATCAAAGCATGTCTTGGGGAAGAAGTCAAGTGTAGGAACCATCTAGGGCCTTTAGATTAAAGATGAACCATGAGAACCATCCAAATGCAAAATCTGCATTTGAGCGAATCGGCCCACGGGTTGACAGCCAAACACCCTGGATTAACCCCTAGTCGACCCAGCGAGCTCGGGTCGACCTCAAAAATCGGCCGGTTCGGTTATTCCCCTCTCCCAATTCGCTGTTTTGAACATTTTTACTTATTTATTTATTTAATTTTCAATTATGTATATATATATCAATATATATATATTTCTCTGCGCAACCCATTTCACTTAATTAAGTATACTTTAATTTGGGAATTTTTCGTGAAACTTCACGAGGCCATATCTTGGTCATACGGACTCCGATTTTCGAAAACTCGGACTCTATTTCGCGTATTTTTCCGAGACGAACGCAATGGGATAGCCCGTTTCCCTTGATTCAGATTTTACAGTTTAATTCTGCCTCCATTTATGTTATAACAGGTTATTGAAAATACGGGTTGTTACACTGGACATCCTATATACTCCAGGGAAAGCCAATGTTGTAGCCGATGCGCTCAGCAGGAAGAATGCGGCCAGCACCAATCTTATCATCGCCAGTTTTATCATTACGCCTACATTAATGGATAAGATTTCTGCTCTTCAAAAAGATGATAAATTTATTCAGATGATTAGCGAGCGAGTTCGAAAGGGCGAAGCATCAAGCTTCCAAATAGATTGCAAGGGGACCCTTAGACTGCAAGGGCGAATATGTGTGCCAGATATTCCTGAGCTTATAAGAGAAATTATGGATGAATGTCACAAATATAAACTCAGAATCCATCCAGGAGTAGGCAAGATGTAACATGATCTTAAGCGCACCTTTTGGTGGAAGACGATGAAGAGAGACATTTTTATATATGTTGCTAGATGTTCCACATGTCAGCAAGTTAAAAGCGATCAACAGAAGCTTGCAGGTTTGTTGCAACCGCTAGAGGTTCCAAGTTGGAAGTGGGACCAAATTTCTATGGACTTCATTGATGGCTTGCCCCGAACTAGAAAAGGGAATGATATTATATGGGTGATTGTAGATCGTTTCACGAAGACCGCCCATTTTATCCCTGTCGGATCTAATAGAACAGCTCGAAGTCTGGCGCAGCTTTATTTAAGAGAGATCGTCATATTACATGGAGTTCCCAGTAGCATTGTGAGTGATCGTTATCTGATATTTGCTAGTAAATTTTGGGAAGCATTCCAGGAGGAGCTTGGGACCAAGTTGAATCTAAGCACCGCTTATCATCCTCAGACAGATGGCAGACTGAGAGGGTGAAACGCATATTAGAAGACTTGTTGCGAGCATGCATTCTTGATTTTGGCGAGTCATGGGAAGATCACTTGCAGTTGGTTGAGTTCTCTTATAGTAACAGTTACCAAGCAAGCTTGCAGATGTCGCCATTTGAAGCATTATATGGCAGGCCATGTAGATCTCCCGCACGTTGGGTGGAGCCCGGAAATCGATTAGTATTGGGTCCCGACATGATTCATGAAGCATCATATAAAGTTGATTTTATTAAGAAGCGCCTACTGACTGCTCAGAGCTTACAGAAGAGCTATGCAGACTCACGAAGAAGGGATTTAGAATTCTCTGTTGGCAATTATGTATACATGAGGGGTTTCCCCACAAAGAGGAGTAATTCGTTTTGGGAAGATTGGGAAGTTGGCACCAAGATTCATTGGTCCATTTCCTATTTTCGAAAGGATTGGAACTCTCGCTTATAGGGTGCAGTTACCGGACTGGTTGCCAGGGGTTCATGATGTATTCCATGTGTCTCAACTTCAGAAGCATGTACATGATCCAGACTTGATTGTGGAGGAAGCAACACAACAGGATTTGGAGATTACCCCGAGCTTAGCAGTAAGGAGGGAGCCAGTGAAAATTGTGGGCAAAGAGACCCGGATTCTGAGGAACAAGAGGATCCACTTAGTCAAAGTGCAGTGGAGCGGGGATCCTAGAGACTGTACATGGGAGACTGAGGATAGCATCAAAAAGGCTTATCCCAAGTGTAGATTGGACATCTCTGAGTAACTCTTATGCTGAGGTACATTTACAATATGTTGCATTTTCCGTTTCCTACTTTACTATTGTTTCCTTTTCGGGGGCGAAAAACTTTTAAGTGGGGAAGATTATAACAACCCGAAAAATCAGAACCAATTTAAAATTTTTATTTTGGCTATTTCAATGAATTTTGAATAGTTAAAATAATTTATTTTAAATAATAACGATTTAAATTTATTTAAATCGAAGTTAGAACGAATATATTTATTTTAATTTTAAAAGTAGTTGGAAATAGCACAGTACTTTGAAAATTTGAATATAAACTTTGACTGAATGTACAGGGTTCAAAATAAATCAGATTTTAGTGAAACCAAAAATATTTAAATCTGTTTAAAAATATCTTTCCAATGAATCCGAAAAATCGAAACTTCATAGCAGGAATAAAAAGTTATGGCTAGTTGAATATTCGGTTAAGTCGCTATGGAATATAATATAATATATAGCCCGAATAAATGGCCATTAAAGAAACGACCTCCGTTTTCGATGAAACCATTTTTGTCGGATCCGGAATGTCAAATTATTACTAAATTTAATTTTCCAGAATTTTTGGAATTAATATGTGAGCGTGGCAAGTTAAACTACATTCGATAATTTCTTGAATTTAATCGACCGTTAAAAAGACCATTTTTCAAAAGGTCTCCAAATTCGACAAAATTAATTTTGTTAGGACCGTTTCATCAAAACATAACTATATTTATTTTTCGGGAATTTTTGGAGTCTGTATGTGGCCCCGGTGAATTTAAATGTTTGATCGAATTAATTAAATAAATGATTTAAAATTTAAATTAAAGAATACAGGTTGAAAATGATCGTTTGGACTGACTGGACCTAGCCCATTGCATCCGAAACAGGGGCAATTGGGTAGGAACAACTTTTACTGGGCTGAAATTGGTGTTGTTAAGGATTAATGGGCTAAACCAGTGATTAGAACATTTAATATTATTATATTATAAATAATAGAATGAGAGACCCTAATTTCCATTAGCTAGCCGCCGCCCCCTGATACCAATGGCCAGAAGCACTCTCTTCTTCTTTCATTAATTTCTTCCAATCCGCTCTATAAACCTGCCCCTTTAGAGTTTACTGTAGAGATTGATTCACTCTTCAATTCCATACGGAGTTGATCAGAAACCATTTTGTATTCGCGACAACTAGCACCCCGAACCCGTGCCGTTTGAAATGCCGCCATCCCTCCTAGCCGCGTGCGAGTTGGAGGTAGTGGGGCTCCCCTGGTGCATGCCGCTCCACTCTCTGGCGTGGTGGTCTTCGATTGTGACGAAGCTCTGTAATTTGGTTGAAAACTCCAACCCTAGAATCGAACAAATTGGGTTTATACGCGGCCTTAATCTGTTGAAGGAAGAAGAGGGTAATTTTTAAATTAAATTATTTAACTAATTTATTTTCAAAATTTATCAAACTATATTAAATCATAACTAATGCATACGAACTCGGAATTGAATAATCTCAGATCCGTTACAATCGTGAGTTCGAGATCTACACTTTGGACTGATTAGAACTGATTCGGAGCAGATCAAACTTTGGAGAAAATTCGATTCTGAATTATTCAGAATTAAAACAAGACTGTGAGATTTCAATTTTTCTAATTAAAAAATTAATTTATTTCTGGCTATTTGAAATCCATGTGGTTATTTAAATAAAATCAGATCTGTGATGCTTGGAATTTTAATTTGTTGAATGTTGTTTGTTGATTGTGATGCTCATGATTGTTAGATCTTGTTATATAATAGAAATTCTTTCTTTTATTTGAATCTATAGTTTATTGTTAGATCTCGATTTGAAATAAAGATTTTGTTTTTATTTCAGATCTATGATTATTTATTTGATTTTATAATATATGTTTCATTTTTATTGTTATCATGAAACATGATTTTTTCAAATCTAGATCTATAATAAAATATTCATTTTTATTATTTACTTAAAACATGAATTTGTCAAATTTATACTTACAATAAAATATTCATTTTTATTGTTAACATGAAACATGATTTTGTCAAATTTAAATTTACAATAAAATATTCATTTTTATTGTTAACATGAAACATGATTTTGTCAAATTTAGATTTACAATAAAATATTCATTTTTATTGTTAACATGAAACATGATTTTGTCAAATTTAGATTTACAATAAAATATTCATTTTTATTGTTAACATGGAACATGATTTTATCAAATTTAGATTTACAATAAAATATTCATTTTTATTGTTAACATGAAACATGATTTTGTCAAATTTAGATTTACAATAAAATATTCATTTTTATTGTTAACTTGAAACATGATTTTGTCAAATTTAGATTTGCAATAATATATTCATTTTTGTTGTTAACATGGTTTTTGTCAAAAATTTGTTTTCATTATTATAATAAGATTATAACAATAAGATTGGGATAAAAAGATTAAAATAAAAAGATAACAAAAATTATCACTTTTGTTTCATAGTTTAGTTGGAACAAAAAACTATCACTTTTGCTTCATATTTTAGTTGAAAACAAAAATCATCACTTTTGCTTAATGGTCTAGCTGAAACAACAAAAATGAAAAGAACTTTTTATCATTTTGTCGAATTAGAATTTTCAACAAAAATGAAAAGACCTTTTTATCGTTTTGTTGAATTAAAATTTTGAACAAAAATGAAAAGAACTTGTTATCATTTTGTTGAATTAGAATTTTCAACAAAAATGAAAAGAACATTTTTATCATTTTGTTGAATTATAATTTTCAACAAAAATGAAAAAAAAACCATTTTTATCATTTTGTTGAATTAGAATTTTCAACAAAAATGAAAGGGAACATTTTTATCATTTTGAGGAATTGAAATTATAAAATAGGAAAATGTTCATATTTTAAAATAAAAACATATCTGCATTAAAAATTCACATTTTAATGTAATGCGAGGAAATAGAAAAATATTCATGTTTGAAATAAAAACATGTCTACATTAAAAATTCACATTTTAATGTAATGTAAGGAAATAGAAAAATGTTCATGTTTTAAAATTAAAACATGTCTACATTAAAAATTCACATTTTAATGTAATGTAAGGAAATAGAAAAATGTTCATGTTTTAAAATAAAAACATGTCTGCATTAAAAATTCACATTTTAACGTAATGTAAGGAAACATAAAAATGTTCATGTTTTAAATTAAAAACATATCTACATTAAAAATTCACATTTTAATGTAATGTAAGGAAATAGAGAAATGTTCATGTTTTAAAATAAAAACATGTCTACATTAAAAATTCACATTATTAATGTAATGTAAGAAACTAGAAAAAAAAAGGAATTTTCAACAAAAAAACGAAAACAACATTTTATTAAAGATGCATATATTAGAATTTATATGCAAAGTAAAAATAACATTTTATTGATAATGAATATATTAGAATTTATATGCAAAGTTAATGTAACATTTTAATTGACAATGCATATATTAGAATCTATATGCAAAGTCAATGAATCATTTGTATTGACAATACATACAATAGAATTTGTATGAATTATTTTTATTGTCAAAACATGCATTGGAACTATATAAAAACAAAATATTCCTTTTTATTTGTTAAAAATAGAAGTACAAATAAAAATTATCTTTTTATTTGTCATTAGCAAATATCATGTAAATAAATACATTTTATTTGACATTGTAAACATGTAGAAATGGTTATGCAAATTAAAACATTCTTTTATTTGGCATGTTAAATACGTTAGTGGAATCATCAAATGATTTATATTTATATATAATTATATATATAAATATAAATAAAAAATTAAATGAATCGTGCGCGGTAGTTTGCATTTCGGAATCGTAACTTTAAACGATTATACCGAAAGATCCGAACGTCGGATTTTCCGAAAATTGGAACCGTTAGGATCGCTTTGTGAAGATCTTTCCAACGATATAAATTTTGTTAAAATCCAAAGATTAGATTTCGAGGAAAGTGTAAATCAAATTTCGATAAAAAGTGCCAGGGCCGCCTATTGACCCAAAGCGTCGTTAAATTAATTTGGCTATTTTTATATAAATAAAAATAGCGATAAATCATTAATAAATAATATTAACGATATGAAATGATTTTAAATTATATATATGCGAAAATTATTTGAAAGGACTAAGTTCAATCTCATTTCAAATAATTATACAACGATTTAAATCGAAGATATTGAAGACCGGCGATCTTCACATCGAATGGATGGATATTGATGCCCGACATTGGTTAGCTCCCAGTAAAGGGTTAAAGTGGTAGTTGTACGGACGTACTTGTTGATTGTCCGGATAAGCGAGCACCTCTCTTCCGTATTGGACATACGAGATGAGGAATAAGGTGACTCCAGTTTTGTTCAGACCCAGAACGGACTTGTAAATGGATGCTTGTCTGACATTGGATTTCATTCCATGTAAATTGATTTTTATTTAATATATATCTGATTGGTAGTAGAGAATTTATTCCCTTGTTTAACACCCTTCTCTGAGACGCACGAGCTCAGAGGTTATATATTGGTAATTATCGATCGCATGGCTTGGATTGTCAATGTGGCATGCCAAGATGCAGATGATCAAGGCTTTTTTTGAAAAGCAGAGCCTTGTGGTTGATTATCAAAGCCTAGTCTATTCCGGCATAGCTTTTTGTATAACATTACCTTGCGAGCCTCACACCCCGGTAAGAGTCAGAAATGGGACAAGGGAACGCAGAGAGTGCACATGTTTCTTTCTAGCTAGAAGTGGTATCAGGGTTTTACAAGCCTTGACATTTTACTTATGTGGTTGATGGATTATGAGGTACCTCGGATTTATTGGTCGATAGTGACCAAATTATATGTTTAATAGAACCGGGAAGCATGTGTTCAGAAATTGCCGATCCACTAAAGTATTTGTGGACCGACCCTGGCGGATCCACGGGTTGCCCGTAGGTGTGATCCTGGGACATTGCTAGAGTGTCTCGAATTGGTAAGGAGATCGTCCCTAGCCTTGACTCATGATAGAAACCCAATTTCCAATATGACATTACGGTTTTGATTGTAAACCTATATATGGCGACATAGTAGGATAAGGTACTATGCCGTCTAGGATTAATACATTTACTTTGAAGTATTTTAAAAACTGATTAGACGCTAATAATAATATTAAAATATTATTTTCTACGTATCAATCATGTTTGATCATTATAAGGTAAAACTCTATCCTTCGGTTTGCGTTGCATTGTATGATGGGACTTCAGTCTTATAACGATTTCATTTTTCTAAAAAGCATTGCGTTGTTTTGAATAAAAATTTATTAAACTTATGCACTGGCAATCCAATGGAGTAAATCCGTTCCGCGTTAGCGGCGTGGTCGTGTGATTAGCCATATTTTTAGATAAGTTAGGAAAGATTTCTCATACCAGTCCCACGACTTACTCATAGTTTGTTTCACTTTGCAAACTCGGGTGCCTTCTTTTTCACACGAGTAGTCAAGTGACAGGTTCAGGTATTTATGCACATATACTGGATTGGAGCATGCGTATGGACTGAAGATGAAGATCATTTTATATTTTATTTCTGCTTAGAGACATTTAGACATCCTTTATTTATGATGTACTTGATGGAGTTTGAGACTTATTTCTTTTTTGCTGAGACTTCTATTTGCTAAGTTGTATCCTGTAACTATGCTACTCTGATGTTGTGATGTTGATGACATTCCTATTTCCGCTGCAATGATTTATGTGTTATGATGTTATCTGAGATCTACTATTGTTGTAATTATTTTATATTCCAATGATTATCCTTACTTTTGTACTACGGAAGTTTGGGGTCATCGCATTTTAACTCTAATTAGGGAATCTAATAAATTATAAACATATATGTGAAAATGTGTGCGTGTACTTGCCAAGTATAATATAGTACACTCGGATCGCGTAATATGGAATAACACACAACTACTTGTCTAATACAATAGTTATGCAAATAAATATAAAGTAGAATAAGATATCACAGATGAGTAAATGCAATAAAGGAAAAATCACACCAAAGATTTTTATACTGGTTCGGAGCACCGTCCTACGTCCAGTCCCAGACTTTTATCTGGAATTTCACTAATCAACAACCTCACTTAACCTTGAGGAAACAGGTTCACAACACCCGAGCAGCCGAACATGATTTCATGCCTCTATCAACACGAGGGCTTCACAACTTTCCTCTTACAACATGGAGGACTTCAATACTTGCCTCTAATAACACGGAGGACTTCAAACAAGACGAGTAGACTTGTAATTTGGCAATGTGTATTCTCAATAGCCCGAATTTGTCAATTCTTGTACAACCTTCCTATAATCTTATCCTCAAATAGAATTTGTGTTTGTGAAGATTTGGAAGATGATATCGTGTTTGAATCAAAAGAATAATATATAAATTCTAGGATTCAAGAACAATATTGTGAAGAATATGAGCGTTTGAGTGCTTGAGAGTTCAAGAATGAAACCAACAATATAGAGAATAGATAGAAAGAATTGGTTATTAGAATTGATGATTTCAAAGTGTTTATATAGGAGATAAATAGTTGTAAACTTTGGTAAAGAGTTACAATCAATATATATGATCATTGATGAAAGTAAGGAGAAGCAACCCTTGGAGGAATGGAAGTGACTATTCAAATAGTTGCTTCTATTTAAAAACGGTCGACAGGTCAAAATGGACCAGTAGACAGGAATGTAAATATATATACGTTATATGTATATGTGTGCATGTTCATTGTACAAACTGGGTAAAAACGGTCGACCTGTCTTTTTTGGGCGGTCGACCGGTATTGCCCAGTTTGCACAATTTATGTGCATACATATACATAAGTGTATATATATAAATATTGATTATTTGAGGATAGATTATAACAATAATGAACACTATTATCATACCAAATAAACAATTTCTAGTGACTAATAGCATATGAAGCTTCTTATCAATGAAAGTCGCCTTTTTGTCGATCATCGCGCATTACTTTGGCATAAATCAAAATTCCTTGACTCAACATTCTCCCCCTTTTTGATTGATGACAATATATCTCTGAATCTCCCCCTGAATTTGTGCCTGTGTAATAACTATTATTCCTGCATACACAATGTTAGTACAACTTTTCCTTGCATATATATATATAATGTTGGTACCATATTTCTCCCCTTTTGTCATCGAAAAAAAGGACTAAATAAGCATATTGACATTGAAACAATACTAGCAGAGATTAAAGCAACATACAACACATAACATAGAGCATAGAGTACGAGCATACATAGGTCTTAGTACAAATAAAAAAAACAACGACACCATTTAGGTACAAGTGTCGGATTAAGTCTGGAAATAATAAAAAGCATAAGTTCATAAAACGATCAAATAAACTAACTACACGGATTTCGTTTCCTCGCCTTCTTCTTCTTCTTCTTCCTCTTCTTCAACTTCAAGCATTTGAGAGTTACCTCGACCTCGTCCGTGACTAGTGTCAGAGTTAGTGCCCTCCTCCGAAGATGTCCAAGTAAAGGATGGAGGAGTTGTACGTTTACCGGGGTCTTGTGCTTGCATGGAAGAAGAGGATGTTTCACAAGATATTGCCTCCCATATAGACGCAAAGAACGAATTAAGTTTTTTAAAACGCTTATCTATTTTTGTGTCCATACGCTTAAGTCGAGCTTTAAGTAGAAATTGATTTTGAGCAATGGTTTCAAGACTTTCTTTTGTGGAGGAAGTCGAGCGTAGAAGTTTCACCTCTTCGGGTTTTGGACGAGAAGGTTGAGACAAGGTTCTTTGGTGTCCTTGTTCCTTCCATTGTGCGAAAGAAATGATATTAAAATAAGGGTCAGGAAGTTTCATTCGTTTGATTGAAGCTTTATTTATGCATTTTGGCTTTGAAATGGTTGACGAAGGAGGACTGATTCCACAATCAAGTAAGAGTCTCATAATATATTCATTATAGAAAAGATGCGGCTTATTCAACTCATTGACTTGTAAGATTTCATCGAAGATCATTTCAATCCAGTTTATGCGAATCCCCCCTATAAATTGCATATAAAGCTTTGAATTTTTCTTTGTAAACAACGTCGAAATTTCCAATCCGAGGTAAAAGAGAATGCATTAAGGTATGGTGAAGAACTCTAGCCGTGGACGTAAATTAATCGATTTTGTGTTGTCCTTATCTTCCTCAATAAATTCATGACTTATTTGATTTCGGACGTGAACAGTACAAAAATTACTTGAAAATTTTTCTCCTCTGAATTCCGAACCAAGAACATTTTCCATTCTTTCACAAGAAATAAAAACTTGTTGTCCACATACAACTGACCATAGACATTGAGAAGGATTTTCCGGTTTGTATTTGTCAAGATTAAGGTTAGCATAGAAAAGCTTGATCATAACATGATTGATTTCAACATTATTACGATCAAAATCAAGTAGAGATTCAATATAAGCATTTCTAGCTAATCTTTGAACACAATAGTTTGAGAAATCAGGAAATTTGATAAATGAACCAGGATGTACATTGAAATCCTTCATTTGACTCCATCTCTTGATAGCAACCAGATCAACAAGCCATTTCTTAATCGAACTATCTATTGGTTGGAGTTCGGTAGAAGAGGAGGAAGCTTTCTTCATCTTCTTTTGTGGAGGAGCCATGAAAGAGTTTTGGAATCTTGAACTCCTAGGGTTTTAGAGCTTTTGGATAGGGAAAAGGTAAAGTGAAAAATGAAAAGATAGGTTAAAAAATGATTGTATATATGAGTATAAAAACCCTTCAAATCGAAACTGGTCGACTGGTCAATATCTACCGATCGACCGTTTTCATCCAGAGACCAAAACGGTCGACTGGTGATATTTGACCGGTCAACTGGTTATGTTTGAAAAATAAAAACAGAAGAGGCCTCAACCAATCGACTGGTGAGAAATGAACGGTCGACCGTTTTTGTCCAGAGAGTAAAACAGTTGATTGGTCCATTCCTACCGGTCGAATGGTTTTTCCGGGTTTTTGGTTTTCTAACTTTTTGCTCTTCTTCTAATTTTGAGCGGTTTGAAATTTATTGAACTCATTCAAAAAAAGGAAGTACATATATGTTAAAATCATAGGAAAACTTAAATATAATCATAATATATTTGAAAACAAAACTAATGAGATGTTGCCGAATTATCCTCGGTTGACTCTTCCTTAACCTCGTTGATTCGAGATGTCCATGGCGACCATTTTGCACCTTCATTACGATTGTAGTTATGATCCCAGGAGTTAGGACTCCTTGAATATGAAGGAGCATGCGTCATAGGTTCATAAACTCCAGGTTTGTTTGTGCCACAGAAAAAGAAAGCCATGCGTTCTAAGAGTGATAATCGACTGGAAGTAAGTTTTTTCTCGTAATGGAGTTGTCTATGAAGATCCATTTAATGTTTCTGAAAGTGATGAATCTCATTTATCTTTTCTCTAGTTCGAGGCGAGCAAAACAGTTCTTTCTTTGCATGTTTAGACGTAGGCGTATTTCTGAGGGTATGAGTGCATTTTGGTCTGCTTTTTGGTGTTTCAGGAGAATAGTATTCCTCAGGTTCAGAACTTGTAACCGAAATGTGTGACCTTTGTGCATATTAATCGCAGATATGATCCATATTGATGTATTGAAAACTTTAAAATATAGACTCGGAGTTGAGGAGATGCAAAAAGAGAATGAATGATATATATATATATATATATATATATATATATATATATAGAGAGAGAGAGAGAGAGAGTTGTCTATATATAGAGTAGTGGTTGAAAGCATTCAAGGAATAGTTACCATACAAAGATGAATAACTCATATTCTCTTACTAAAAATAGAATTAGCTACATAATAGCTTAAATTTTGAAAATTAAAAACACCGGATAAGAAAAGAACTTAATAATTCATATGTATATAACTTTAGAGTTTGTATATCAAGTTCAGTTCTAGAGATCAAGCCAAGCTCTCTACGTAAAGAAATAAAACTTGATTCAAGTAGAGGCTTAATAAAAATGTCTGCTAGTTGATGATCAGTCTGGACATATTCGAGACATATGTTTCCTTTTTCAATATTGTCTCTCAAGAAATGATGACTGATATCAATATGCTTAGTTCGAGAATGATTTACTGGATTTTTTGATAAATTTATCGCACTGGTGTTATCAAAATATATAATAGAATTCGATAAATGAATATAAAAATCACGAAGTGTTTTTTGCATGTATATTACTTGAGTACAAGCAAGAGCTGCTGACATATACTCAGCATCACATGTCGATAGTGAAACACAATGTTGTTTCTTACTAAACCAAGAGACAAGTGATTTTCCAATAAAATGGCACGTACCACTTGTACTCTTTCTATCCGTACAAGAGCCTCTGAAATCAGCATCACTATAAGATACTAATTCGAGTGGACAATCTTTTGGGTAGAAGAGACCGAAGTCTTTGGTATTATTAAGATAACGAATTTTACGTTTTACAGCTCGTAAGTGTGATTCCTTATGATTTGCTTGAAATCGTGCACATAGACAAACACTCATCATTATATCCGGACGACTTGCAGTAAGATAAAGAAGAGAACAAATCATGCTTCAATATAATTTCTGGTCAACACTCTTACCATGTTCATCTTTTTCAAGATGTGTAGTTGTACTCATAGGAGTAGGTTTACCAGACGTATTTTCTAAACCGAAGCATTTGATAAGATTTCCACAGTATTTTTCCTGATTAATAAAAATACCATTGGAAAGTTGCTTGATTTGAAGACCAAGAAAATATGATAGTTCTCCCATATGAGACATTTCAAATTCTTTGGTCATAGTATCTGCAAATTCTTTGCAGAGTTTATCATTGGTTGAACCAAAGATAATATCGTCTACATATATCTGGATAACCAATATATCTTTTCGAGAATGTTTAATGAATAAAGTCTGATCGACTTTACCAATTTGAAATCCTGAATCAGTAAGATAGCTGCGTAATCATTCATACCAAGCACGAGGTGCTTGTTTCAAACCGTACAAAGCTTTCTTAAGTTTGTATACATAATCAGGATATTTTCATGTACAAACAAGGGAGGTTGTTCGACATATACATTCTCTTTGATAAATCCATTTAGAAAAGCACTTTTGACATCAATCTGATAAAGTTTGAAATTATAATGACAATCAAAGGATAATAAGATTCTGATAGCTTCTAGTCGTGCAACTGGTGCAAAAGTTTCTTCGTAATCGATACCTTCTTCCTTATTTTATCCTTGTGCTACTAATCTTGCTTTATTTCTGGTTATATTTCCTTGTTCATCGGCCTTATTCTTATAGACCCATTTTGTACCAATAACAGACTGATCAGTTGGTCTTGGAACAAGTTCCCAGACATCATTGCGCTCGAACTGATTTAGTTCTTCCTGCATGGCAATGATCCACGAATCATTAGTAGCAGCTTCTTTTGGATTCTTAGTTCAATAATTGAAAGAAACGCAACATGACCCATTTGGTTGAGTTGACTCCTTGTTCTAATTTGTGATGTTACTTCTCCAATTACATTTTGAACCGGATGATCTCTTAGTATCCTTGGAGGAGATGGTAATCTTGGTGGAGAAGGTATCACAACTGGTTGAGGAATATTCTCAATAATTTCTGAGTCAGAATCAACATTTGTGATGATCGGATTTTTAGTGACTATAATATCATCATCATCTAATATGTTATGAGATAATTTATAGAATTCATCGAAAGAAACATGAAGTGATTATTCAATAGTTTTGGTTCTTTTATTAAATATACGATAGGCCTTGCTTTGTTCTGAATAACTGACAAATATACCTCCATCAGATTTTGGATCAAATTTTCCGAGATGGCCTGTCGTATTTAAAATAAAGCATTTAGAACCGAAAACTTTGAAGTATGAGATATTTGGCTTTCTTTGATTAAATAATTCATAAGATGTATTCTTGGTGAGAGGTCGAATGGATACACGATTCAAAACATAACATGCAGTTGCAACAACTTCTGCCCAAAAATGTTTTGGTACAGTAGTTCCATTTAATAATGTTCTTGCACATTCTTGTAAAGTCCGGTTTTTCCGTTCTATAACTCCATTTTGTTGTGGAGTTCTAGGAAACAAAAAATTATGAAATATACCTTTCTTTGTACAAAAATGTTCAAATTCATTTTTTTTTCGAATTCTCTGCCATGATCACTTCTTATATTCTTAACTTTAAGCCCTTTCGATTTTTGAGTTCTCTTGACGAAAGATTTGAAATGTTCGAAAGTGTCACTTTTGTTTTTCAAGAAAATCACCCAAGTATAATGAGAGTAATCATCAACAATTACAAATACATATCGACTATGATTTATTGATTGACCTGTGTTGGTCCGAATAAATTCATATGTAGTAGCTCAAGTGGTTGTAATGTTGATATGATTTTCTTGGATTTATATGATGATTTAGTCAATTTTCGTAGTTGACATGCATCACAAAAGTTATCAATCGTAAAACTCATTTTGGGTAGTCCTCTAACTATATCATTTTTGGATAACTTGTTGGTAGTTCTGAAGTTTATGTGACAGAAACGTTTGTGCTGTAGCCATGGATCATTATCATTTGCTGTAAGATACATATCTGAATTATAATTGACATTCGTATTCAGAATATAAATATTTCTGTCTCTATACCCTTCGAAAAATAACTTTGATCTTTATCTAAGATACTACACTTGTTATCGGAAAAGGAAATGGTAAAACCCTTGTCACATAACTCACTAATACTAAGTAGATTGTGTTTCAAATTTCTAACTAGCATGACATTAGTAATAAGAGGTAAGTTAGATGTACCGCAATTGCTCACATCGGCTTTGCCGATGATATAGCCTTTTGAATTATCTGCAAAAGTGATGGAGCCACCATCTGAGTAAGTAATATTTTTCAATAAGCTCTTATCTCCAGTCATATGCTTCGAGCAACTACAGTCCAAGATCCACTTTCCTTTTTTTTCTTAAGTGGGACCTGCAAAAAATAATATTAAGTCCATGGTACCCACCTTTTTATATGGTCCTAAGAGTTAGGTCCTAGGAGTCCAAACCCATACGGGTCCGGTATCCACTTTATATACATAATTAGAATTATAATGCATAGTATTCATAAAATGTTGAATATATTTGTTCCTAATCAAATTATTATTTGTTTTAGGAATCCATATCTTAACAGTTTTGATATTTTTCTTTTTAAACTTCACAACTGGTTTGGGTTTGAAATATAACAAACTAAGATTTTTCTTAGCTTTATTTTGTTTTTCATTTTGAAACCAAGATGTTTCTAATTTTCTGGTTTCTTATATCCCAAGACATGTTTATTTGAAGAAGATTGTGAACTTTCAATAATCTTTGTTAAATTTTCTCGACCTTTATTGAAGTTAGAAACATTTTGAGCAATATTATCTTACTTAGTTTGTAAACTAGCTTTTTCTAGGTCCAGAATTTTGACTTTTGCCTTAAGCTCGTGATTTTCAGTAGTGAGAGCATCATTTTTCTCTTTTTGAGTTTCAATTTCTTGACTCAAAAGAGATAATTGAGAATCAATATTAGATGATGATTCTTGAACTTTTTCAATTTCTTCTTCTAATATTTTCTTTTCATCCTTTAACATATCTTGTTCAAACTCTACTCTACTTAAATCTAATTTAGCTTCTTTCCATTGACGTTTCATATTTTTAAATTTAACTATCAATTCAGCATTAATATCAAGAAATTCTTCAAATGTAGGAATTTGTACCTCATCTTATGTAGCCATAAAACAAACATTTGCTTGTTCATCTTCTGAATCACTTTCACTTTCTGATGAAGACGAGTCTGAATTATCCCATGTGATTGAGAAAGCTTGTTTCTTTGATTTATCCTTCTTGTATTTGAACTTGTCATTTTCTGACTTCTTCTTTTGTTCCGGACAATCTTTGTGCGTGTGCCCCTTTTTATGGCAGTTGAAACATTCTATAACTGATGATGAAGGTTTATTTGAACCAGATTTCCTTTTGTTACATCGACTAGATTTTCGTTGTTTCAGGAATTTTTTGAAACCTTTTGCCATAAAAGCTAAGTCTTCATCTTCAGATTCTGATTCATCTTTTGCGACATGAAATGCTACATTTTTCTTTTCTTCTTTCTGTTCCTTTCTAGCCTGCAAATTTGCTTCATACCACGTTAGATTTCCTATCAATTCATCTAGCTTCATGACAGAAAGGTCATTAGCTTCTTCAACTGCTAATACTTTTCCTTCCCATTCACTAGTCAGAGAATGTAGGACTATTGAGACAACATCAAAATCTGAATATTTTTGTCCTAAACCAATAAGTGCATGGTGAATTGTTTGAAACCGTGAATACATGTCATTGATTGTTTCATTCGGTTTCATTTTGAAATTTTGAAACTAACTTTTCAACATGGCTATTTTTTCTTGTTTAACCTTTTTTGTACCTTCATGTGTCATTTTTAGCGTTTTCCAAATTTGATATGTAGTGGTACAGATACTAACACGGTTATATTCATTTTGGTCTAATGCACAAAATAATATATTTATTGCTTTTGCATTTACAGCTACTGCCGTTTTTTCAGCCAGTTTCCATTCTGAATAATCAGTTGTTGGATTCACTATTTCTTTTTGTGTAGCATTCCAGGCATCATAGCTATTTGACTGCATGTAAAATGACATTCGTGTTGCCCAATAGCTATAATTAAGGCCATTGAAGAATGGAGGTTTTGTGTTGATTGACCTTCCATGTAGGTGGTGTTTTGAGTGCTGGAACTTGGGTTATTTTCCATATTACAAGAATATATCAAATAACTGTGTTACGGTTATAAGATGACCGTGCTCTGATACCAAATGAAAATGTGTGCGTTACTTGCCAAGTATAATATAGTACACTCAGATCGCGTACTATGGAATAACACACAACTACTTGTCTAATACAATAGTTATGCAAATAAATATAAAGTAGAATAAGATATCACAGATGGGTAAATGCAGTAAAGGAAAAATCACACCAGAGATTTTTATACTCGTTCGAAGCACCGTCCTACGTCCAGACCCAGACTTCTATCTGGAATTTCACTAATCAACAACCTCACTTAACCCGAAGGAAACAGGTTCACAACACCCGAGCAGCCGAACGGGATTTCACGCCTCTATCAACACGAGGACTTCACAACTTGCCTCTTACAACACGGAGGACTTCAATACTTGCCTCTAACAACACGGAGGACTTCAAACAAGATGAGTAGACTTGTAATTCGACAATGTGTGTTCTCAATAACACGAATTTGTCAATTCTTGTACAACATTCCTATAATCTTATCCTCAAATAGAATTTGTGTTTGTGATGATTTGGAAGATGATATCGTGTTTGAATCAAAAGAATAATATATAAATTCTAGGATTCAAGAACGATATTATGAAGAATATAAGCGTTTGAGTGCTTGAGAGTTCAAGAATGAAATCAACAATATAGATAATAGATAGAAAGAATTGGTTACTAGAATTGATGATTTCAAAGTTTTTATATAGGAGATAAATAGTTGTAACCTTTGGTAAAGAGTTACAATCAATAGATATGATCATTGATGAAAGGAAGGAGAAGCAACCCTTGGAGGAATGGAAGTGACTATTCAAACAGTTGCTTCTGTTTAAAAACGATCGACAGGTCAACATGGACCAATAGACAGGAATTTAAATATATATACGTTATATGTATATGTGTGCACGTTCATTGTGCAAACTGGGTAAAAACGGTCGACCGGTCTGTTTTGGGCGGTCGACCGGTATTGCCCAGTTTGCACAATTTATGTGCATGCATATACATAAGTGTATATATAAACATTGATTATTTGAGGATATATTTTAACAATAATGAACACTATTATCGTACCAAATAATCAATTTCTAATGACTAATACAATATGAACCTTCTTATCAATGAACGTCGCCTTTTATTCGATCATCGCGCATTACTTTGGCATAAATCAAAATTCCTTGACTCAACAATATGTATAAATACACAAATGAGAAATAAGTGGAGTAAAATAAATAGTAACAAGTGAGAGTTATAGTACACAGATTAGAATTAATATGTTGCTGATATAAGTGGGATAATAGCCTCAGAAAAATATGGTCGTTAGTGTCATAAATGGTATTTAATAGGTTAATTGATTCCTTAGGAAATATGACCATTAGGGTTACTGGTGGCTAACCTAATTAATAATAATAAAAGGAATAGAAAAAGGGAATTGATGGGATTAATTAGCATAGTAAATACTAAGTCCAATAAAAAATAATAAATAAACTTTCGAGGATAGGAAGTTATAAGTTCCTAGTTAATCTAGAACTTTTAAATAGGAATTGGACTTAGTAAATAAATGACGCAAGGTCAGTTGTCTTATTTGATAGAAGTTTGCACTTTCCAACAGTCGGATATATGCACAACCGATGTGAGATATCATTAACCATAGGAGCGGATGATGATAGTTAATTGTGCAACAAGGATTATTTCCTAAAACAAGGTTTATCTCAAGCGCGAGGCGTCAGCATCCCGTCCCAAAAGAGGGAACCTTAAAAAGAAAATAATTCATAAGTGTAGCCCCTTCATGGTAAAGGTGTTAAAGTAGTTAGAATCACCATTTAAAAGTTATTAAGCGATCGCGTAGGTCACCTCCCTATAATCAAAATGTATTAAATGGCTATTGGGTACGAGCTTGGTAATCCCCACGTTAATCCAGTTCCTCTATGTAGTAAGTGATTGGGTTAAGGGTCTGCCTTGGGATTAAGTATTAAATGACCACTCAGGAGGTACCAAAGGTCTTCCTATCCTTCGAGAAGTATTAAATTAGTAAGGGTATTATCCAATAATGTTAGCAAGATAGTAACAAGGGAGTCCATCGGGGGAATGTCATAAATGGCGAGATATCATCTACCTATTATGTAGGTAATAAGTGACTGCTTACTATCTATGATGTGATGCGGGGCATGGTTATATATGTGAATAACAGAAGCCTTGAATTAGTAGGACTTAGTAGCTAGTTTCCTCTAACTTTTTTTAGTGTATAATAAACCACTATAGAATGTATTAAATGACCAATAGGTCCGGCTTAGGTCTTAAGTGATCGGAAGGATCCACTCTTACTTTACATTGGTAGCGAAGTCTTAAGTGGCTATATGTAAAGAAAGTACCCTCCTTATGTGATAGAAATAATTTAGTTGCCCGCCTCTTAACTAGCTAATGGTGGTTTAAAGACTTCATACTTATGCGTAAATGTTCTATCTCAGTACTGCAATATTACTATGTTTACCTTGGGATTAGTGGTTATTCGTCATGCATAAATTTTAATTGGGTCATATTAGAATTACTAGTCCTTTTGGACATATGTTTTGGTTTTGACCAAACGCAGTACATTTGTGTGCTGTAGACAATGTTATACATTTTCTACTCACCAGCACTTATTGTTCTGACCCCCTCCTCATAACAATTCTTAGGTTTATTTCTCGGGAAGACATGTCTTAGCAAGTGCTCGAGTTTGATTTCTGGTTCTCGTTCTCTCATGCTCGATATAGATGTGGTGATATGAATTGAGGTAATCGCCGTAATTGGTATTTGTTATCTTATTTCATTTTCGCCGTGAGTTAGTTTTATTTTACTCTGGTTATGCTCATGCTCATTAATTGCAGGTACTGGATTTATACTCTTCATGATTGGATGAGTTTGAGTTTCGATTTTTGTTGAAATTAGGGCTAGGAAAAGTGTGGGGTGTTACATTCGTTCAAAGCGTATTTTTATTATATAAAATTTTATAAACGAACGGATCTTTATCAAAGCTAATCTAACGGTCTAGGGCCACGCCAATCCCTACAAATTAAGGGTGAAACCCCATTCTTTTGCACATAATTCTGAAGGCAGTAGTGAAGTTCTGCCATTTCTCTCTTCTTCTAAATCTCTTCTAACAAAATCTAAAACATATACAAAACTAAACTAAACATAGATTGGAGAAGATTAGAATCAGATTCATGTGCCAAAGAGATTGTGTTACGAATAGGCATTATTCCATTCAAATTTCCTCCCTCTTTCTTATTTTTCTTTTTAATCTGCAAATCTAAAAGAATCCCATGTTTGGAATGATTACAAATCTATAAGATTTTGAGAATTGTAAGTCTAAAGGTTTATTCAGATTTAGATTTGTATAGCTTTCAGCTAAGAGGCTTTTTTTATATACATCGTTTATAATAATTAGATTAATTCGTTTGCAATAGATCTGAAATGTAGCTCAAGGTGATCGCCTTAGTCGGCATTTGTTATCTTATTTCGTTTCTGCTGTGAGTTAGATTTATTTTACTCTGATTATGCTCACATGGTGAGTATAAATATGGTACCTGCAATTAATGAGCATGAGCATAATCAAAGTAAAATAAAACTAACTCATAGCGAAAACGAATAAGATAATAAACACCGACTAAGGCGATACCTTAAGGCATATCACCGCATCGATATCGAGCATGAGAGAATGAGAAGTAGGAACCAAACTTGAAAATTTGCTAAGAGCTGTCTTTTTCGATAGATAAAGCTGAGTTGTTATGAGAAGGGTTAGAACAAGTCCTACTGAGTAAAAAAGTATAACACTGTTTACAATACACAAATGTACTCCTTTTGGTCAAAGCCAAAACATATGTCTAAAAGGGCAAGTAATTCTAGCTTAACCCATTTAAAATTATATGCAACAACTAACCTCTAATTCTAAGGTAAACATAACGATATCGCAATATTGAATTAGAACGTTTACACAAAGTATGAAGCCTTTAAACCACCATTAGCTAATTAAGAGGCGGGCAACTAACTTCTTTCTATCACATAAGGATGGTACTTGTTTTACATATAGCTACTTAAGACCTCATTACCAAGGAAAGGTAAGGTTGAATCCTTCCGATCACTTAAACCCCAAAGCGGACCTATTGGTCACTTAATGCCTTATATGGTGGCTTGTCCTACATTACTAAAAATTAAGGGACACTAGCTGCTAAGTCCTACTAATTCCAAGTTTCTGTCATTCACACATATAAACATGCTCCGCATAAGACAAGAGATAGTAAGCGGTCACTTATTACCTACAGGATAGGCAGGCGATATCTCGCCATTTATTAACTTTCCTCGGTAGACCCCCTCGTCACTATCTAGCTAGCCTTTTCAGATAATCAACTTAGTCATTCAATACTTCTCGCAGGATAGACAAATCTTTGGTACCTCCGGAGCGATTATTTAATACCTAATCCCAAGGTGGACCCTCAACCCAATCACTTACTGCCTAGAGGAAGTGGACTAATATGTGGATTACGAAGCTCTTACCCAATATCCATTTAATACTTCTTGATTATGGAAGGTGAACTATGCGATCGCTTGATACCTTTTATAGAGTGGATTTAACTACTCTAATACCTTTACCCTGAATTAGGTTATGCTTATGAATAATTTCCTTTTTAAGGATCCCACTTTTGGGATGAGAGGCAAATGACACGCACTTGAGATAAATCATGTTTTTGGAAATAATCCTCATCATGTAATCAACTATTGTCACGGGTTCCTATGGTTAATGATCTCTCACATTATTTGAACATATATCCGCCTACTGGAATGTGCTAATTTCTGTCGAATAAGGCAACTTACCTCACATCATTAACCTACTAAGTCCAATTCTTGTTTCAAATTATAATAATTCTAGACTAATTAGGAACTTATAACTTCCTATCCTAGAATATTTATTTATTAACTTCTTTATTACACATAGTATTTACTACGCTAATCAATCCTCATAAATTCCCCTTTTCTATTCCATTTATTTTTCTTAATTAATTTATCTGCCACCAGTGACATAATGGTCATATTTTCTAAGGCATCAATTAACCTATTAAATGTCATTTATGACACTAACAACCATATTTTCCTAAGGCATTTATTATCCTACTTATATCAGTCCATTGTTAATTCTAATCTGTATACTGTAACTCCCAGTTGTTACTATATATTTAATTCCACTTATTTCTTAAATGTGTATTTATAAATATATGTTTATTATTTATTAAACTCCGTAATTGGAGTTACTATTTCTATTCCTAACACAATTCAAATTATAACCATTTGCAAAAGTAAAAAATATAATTTTCTGAAAGGTTAAAAGATCTAAATCACATATTAGCATTGAAGGAAGTCGGTCGTGCGAAAACTGCAAAAACCAAAACCACATAAGCAAACTCAAAAAAATAAATTTTTCCTTAAAAGGAATAGGTGACAATTATAAATATACCCATGAAAAAATAACACAAAAACCCATCCTTCTCTAAAATTCACTTGACACATAATTCTATACTTTTCAGCTCTAAGACAACTGCTAGTTAGACAAGAAAACGAGATTCCATTTAATAGGTAAGCGCGAATGACACAAATATTTTAAACATAAAATCTCATTACTCATCGTGCGATTTCAAATACAACACTAATAGTTACAAGCTCAAATTACCACAAAGCCAAGAGAAACTTGTTGGAAAGAGAAAAAGAACAAAGATAACAAAAAAATGACAACATCAAAACTCTAAAACATTTCCTATAAATAACGAGATGTCTACTCCATGGCTGGAGCTCAAACCATTTCCATAACCTTCGACTAGTCATATTATGGTAGCAAAAATGCTCAATCTTGTATTGCAGACACTACTGGTGTTGTTGGAGGTTTCCACATCACTATCACTTCTAAGAAAGAATTTGTGAAGACAAAAGAAATCTACCACAAAAATGCTTTTCACGGAGATTCACCTAACGTCATCAAAAATAAAAATGGATAGGTGAAAACACATAAAGCAACTCCACGAAACAACACACAAGGCCAATAAGCTGAGTTAAATATGATGCGTACTACATGATGGTTACGCCAATGATCGAAGAAAAAATTGATTCCCACATTATAAGAAAAATCTAGCCGTAACTTCCCATCTTTGGATTAATGTGCTAAATGATTCACATATCTATATGGGTAGTCCGAACATATATTTTTGAACTCGAAAACCGAAATTTAGGGAGAAGAGATCCGCTGCAAAATCTCCAAAGCTGATCAAACCAAAGACCATTCAAGTCCGCGTACAATACATATGCCTCTAAAATCTCATCGAGATGTTCCTCCAAAAGTCCATCCATAGACAGGTCCTCCTTCACCTCCGAAATGACGATTACCTTCGCAAAAATCTATTCGAACAAGATATGACAAAGGCCGATGCAGCACAAATAGTGGCCCTACAATTTTTTTTAAGCAAAAGACTGGTGCTAGTCCAACTGCTATGACTAATTCTCTTAACCCTAAAGCGATGAAACCTTATTCTCAATCCGATCCAACTAAATGGTCTCTTTCTCTAATAATGAGAATTAAATGGCACGAGAAAGTTCAGATAGTGCAAGTAGGTATTATGGGCTAAGAAATGATTGGAGAGAAGAAATAGATCTCAAAGTAATAGTGGGGCGAGATCTAATGTACAAACTAGCACAAAAAAGGAGAAGACTAGGTGACAACAAAGAAATAGAAGAAGAATATAGTTCGGATGGATGATGAAGGAAGAATGAAAGAAGGAAGTTTAAGGAGGGAAATTTGGATGCAACTTTCATGGTTGAGTCCTAGGTTCAAGTTGTATCAAAACTCTTAAACTAATTGACAACTATAGGTATAATGCTAAATGGTCATGTAAAGGCCCGACCAATTCCCGATCCTGATCATCGACACAAATACCGTATCGACTAACCAAGCACCGAAAATTTACCGGATCATAAAAAGAAATAAGTTAGAGGGTGAGAAACATAAAGAAAGAAAAGTTAGAATTAAAGAAAACGTAGAACACAATTCTCACAACGGAATGAATAAAATATATTAAACAACATAAATTTTGAAGTAAAAATCTATAACTGTATACACATATCATCATCAGAGTACAACACAACACATCACGACGGAAATAAATAGTAGCTATTTAATGCTGAATCCTCATGCTCTAAGCTCTTCTCAGTATATTTGTAAACTCCCGACTACTTGACTACCTGTACAAATTTGGGCACCCAAGAGTTCAGGGTAAAACAAAACAAAATAAACTCTGGGTCATTCATGGGACTGATGTGAGTAAACTCCAACCATTTGATTTAACTTTCAAAAATCCTTTCAAAAGAAAATATAATCGTAAGACCGATCTACACATAAATACGGATGTTTTAACATTGTGATAACCTAAAATATTCTTTGTATCAAAATTATTCTGATATTATAATAGTGTCTAAATCAAATAAATTGCAATTTAGCGGAATGTTTGCATCTCATGCTCCATATGTATATAGCACATAATCAAAAACTGTAGGGCGTTTATTGGAGAATGGATTTCCAACTATGACAAGGTATGGGACCACCTTCTGATAGTGTATCTCTAGAGAGGAATACACTGGGTTCAACAAGAACATCTTGTAACCCTCCATACATGACCAACCACTCATTCAACTTGAGTGTATCGAATGTATATCACCAACGATAGTGATCACCAACTGTTATGATAAAATAAGAAGCAATTGAATTTTCTCTAGATTGAGTGATAATACATCCTAATGGGTATGACCCACTTAGCCATTCTGCCTGCCCGATCTATATCAATTCTCAGTTGGTGAGGCCTGAGGCTACATCATACCTTAAGAACACTACAACATCATTCACTTTGAATGCCACATCGTCAAATCCGTCAAAATCACTAATTGACGTCCCTAAAAATACACAGGGTGTTAAGCTAAGAGAAGTTTACTTCTCTGCCACCAACTATGGTACGTTTGAAGAAATCAATGTACATGACCATATAGAAATACTCTGATAGACATCCATCCATATACGTTGTCCTAGGACTGGACAAACCCAAGGCACCATCCCATCATTCCATCTTAGGCAATTTTCACCTAGGATTAACAGAACAGCCCTTGCACTTTACTCCATCTTCAATTATCTTCAGCACAATTTGATTCACAATGCTTATGCCTATATGGAGTGGTTTTCAGGTAATAAACCTGATCTAGGCCTCTCCATATTGACAACGAAAATATAAAATGGGCTAAAATTTTGATAGCCGGTTATTTAACTATCAAAGGAAACATCCATATAATCAATGATTTTATTTCCAAATGGAAATCCTATTGATCAAGCATCAAGACTTACTGAGCCCTTTAAATTAATTTATTATTAAATTATTCATTTTCCAATTCCTTTCAAAATCTTTACACAGGTATTCTTCAGAACACGTTTTTCTTTCACAATTCTTGGAAAAACATTTCCATATATAATAAACTATTTATTTTCCATATTCCAGAAAAATGTACGTTATTAACGTCGGAAAACATATCCATCTCTTTACATTTCTTATTTTCTATATTTAGAAAATATATGGTATTAACATTGGAAAAACATTTCCAATTTCCATTTCTTAACTTCCCATTAACCAATCCACTTCATTATTTATGCTTAGAAAACATTTCTGATTATATCTAGAAAACATTTCATAAACTCATTTACTTAGATTTAAATGAATGTTGTATAAAACTCCGTTACTATAACTCAACCCATTAATCATTCATTAACTAATTGTATCTCTAACCAATCCTCGCTACTGAACCTTAACCATTCCTTAGTCAACCATGAAGTCAATCAAGTTGGGGTATAATTACCTCTTTTACCTTAACTGAACAACATTCTTAACTTTGAAATAGACAAAGCTTACAACTTCAAATTCCAGCAAAAACATCGCTTACGCAATTCTCATATTCAATTTAAGAATTCGCTTCTTGTATAGAAAACATTGATTATAGCGATAACGATATAATCCCTGCTTCCGAAATATTCAATTTAAAATTTTAACTTTTATTCATTAAATAAATAAGTAAATAATCTTGATTAAAACAGAAAGTAAATAGTACTTTCCTGAATTTGTTATAGTTAAACTTCAATGTATAACTCTCTTTTGAATAATCTATATTCGATTAATATTCCAAACTTCGGAATAAATCTACCATTATAGGTTAACTCAAATTCCACTTTCATTCTAAATTCACTTTTGAATTTATCACTTCCAAATCCTTACAAGTTCCATTTATAACTATTCCAATCCGCAAAATGTTTGCTTTAAACCCATAATCTACATTAAATGTGAATATTATTTATTTTATAGAAATCTGGACTTGTTATATCAAATCAAAACAGATTTTATTTATAAAATATTCCTCTTATCGAGCGACTTTATATATTCACATCATATTACACTTGATTCATAAACTCCGCTTATAAAACCGCTTTTCAATTAACACTTCTCTGTTTATTTAAAACAAGTCAACTTTTCTTTTTGAATGTATTTATGAGCTATACATTCCATAACTTCTGAAATCAACTTTACTTAATTTCTACAAATCCCTTATCGTTTAATAATTCTAACTTAAAATAATATTAAATTACGTCAAAACATAGAATTTTATTTTCATAGCGATAAATATTGAAATATTAGCTTTTTATTATATTTCATTTAAATTACAATTTCATACTAAATAGAATTTAAATATCCTTTCTAAAATAAATCATTTCAGTAAAATTTGACATAGTCGAATTCCAATTATAAATCCCTTGTATTTATCTCAACTCAATTTACATTTCAAACCTCGAAATAGAATTCCTTGTTTATTTTTGAATTGATTCCCAACTTCCCTTTTAAATTCACATTTGAATTTTAATTTCTCAATTATCAAACGATAATTATTCTGCTTCATTTATAAACATCGTTTATAATCAACTTCTTGGTTTATCCATTTAAACAAGTTTCTATTTTCAAGTCCATTCGAAATTAAATTACTATTTTGGAAATAGATTTCCTTTTTAAATCTCAAATTTCTTTCCTACATTCAAAAACATATTTTATGGCATCTAAATACCAAAATTCTAGGGCCAGTGTTATTCAAACACAACATAATCAATCAAAGATTATATATCACAAAAAATGAAAAACAATAATATAAATGTTGAGAAATCCATTTGGATCTCTCCAACATGTTTCCCTGGATCAACAGATGTTAATCAACATAAATAACATCATTTTCATTCCAATATGAGATATTATGGTTAATAAAATCAATATTCAACAAACGACTTATATATATAACTAAATTTATCATTTCAACCAATTTATCAACCGTTCATCCAAACAACCATTACATAGCATAAAATTACTATATATTAATTCAAAACTCATTTATATAAAATATAGACGAGCCAGAGATAATGAGTTTAGTCACATTGTTTTGCAATTGACGATTTGCTTTTGTTTCGATTAAAATCAAACATGCATTTGATTTTATAACGAAATTCCAGTAGCTCTGTTCTTCGCCACATCAGTTCCATAATGTAGATTTTGTAGCTACGAATCCAACATGACTGGTTTTGCTAGATTCTGTTTTCATATGAGGTTGTTATATATTTTATAAGCTATCGAGCATATATATATAATAATTTTTTAAATTAATTTAAACCATATATTAACCTTAGTTAGTAATTCCATAACCACGTAATTAGACGTATTGGCTTTCTTCTTCTCCCGTTCAGATTTCAAGCCCGCACAATAACATGTTATGGCTACAGTTTCAACTTCTGTCTCTCCATCCATGCTTCAATATACGTCAAATCGTAAGCATCGTTGAACTACTCTCCTAGAAAGCTTCCACTTCATCGCCTTAAGGCCCAACTTAACGTTGTTCCTTTCATTGCGACCTGGCACACAAAACCCCGCGCCCTACAGTAGCATCAATGACACTTTTTGACCCGAAACCACTCCAAACTTTCACAAATGCATCCCCTTAATACTACATACATAAGTATTATCTCCAAATCAACATTAATGCACCAAAAATCCAAAAAACAAGAACCTTAGCTATTGTGTTTGAAGACCTCGGGCTTTAGAATGGTCATCGCACTCTCTAACACATATATAAAGTTGAAGGTTTCTTTTCCAGCGATTCAATGAATCAGAGATCATGATATTTCATTTACTTTTCGAATTTGTTTTAATTTTTGAAGAATTATGATTACTGTTGAAATAGGAAATGAGGAAACAAATTATGGAGGATTAGGGATTTCATAGGAACGGTGGATTTATAGGTGAAATAATATTTTTTATTTGATTACTTTATTAATCCATGCATATTGCCATTTCTGTTCAATGTTTATAAATTCGTATGATCACATATGAAATCCGTTTTCCATGACAATGGACATACAACTATAGTTTGACATTCAAGACCCAACGAAACTTGTTTTATCGAAATCCAAGTCCGTTTGAAAAATAGCAAAATTTTGAATATTAAAATCGTTAATTGATTCACGTTTAATTTTCGCACGCTCACACAATAACTCCGATTCACTTGAAACCTAAAATCCTATAATAACTAAATTTTTCGGATATGATGGAACTAGTTTCTTCGAATTCCGAGAACATTTTCTAAAACTCCCTTTTTATTTCACAACGTAAATCGATATGTGTTTATATCGCGCGTGATCATCAAAATAACTCCAATTGATTTAAAACTAGAAATCTTACAATAATTAACTGTAACAACCCGGAAAATCAGAATTAATTTAAAATTTTATTTTAAGAATTTTTTTTAAAAACATGCTATAAATGATAAACATAACTTAGAATGTATTTGTTTAGAGAATTCAAGACATGAAGTTGATTTATAATTAACACTTAGCTTTAAAAATATGTTAATTAGCGTTTATTTGTAAACATGACATTTATTAAGTAAACATGCTATTTTACATTGATTTTAAACATGTTAATAATTGGCATTGATTAACATTGATTTGTGAACCTGTAAACATGTAAATATAAGCATAATTTTGTTTGGAAGTTGTCATACCATAAAATTCATCTCGATGAAAAGTTTCATCTTTTTAGTTTAGAAGTGTTAAAAAAACATTAAAAATACCGGTTATGTTAAAAATATAACTGAATGAATAAATATGAGTTTAGACATATAAACCATCATGAGTAATTAATAAATTATGTAATTGGAGAACGCATACATAAATGAAATAATTAAAAATCTTGCGTAAATATACATAAATAAAATTTCAATGTATACAAGCATATTAATTGCACGATTGAATTTGGAATTTAGACGCATGTCAAAACCGGAAAAGAATGTAATAAAAATATGGAAACGTATGAGTCGCACGTTGTGAATTAATTGCACGGGTTAATTGCACACTAATTAACATATTTTTCAAATTCTATATATATATATATATATATATATATATATATATATGTATGTATGTATATGTGTATGTGTGTGTGTGCGCGCGCGTGTGCGTATTAATTATGCATTGACTATATGTCTTTTGACAAAATACAAATAATGTTCAAATTCTATATTCAAAGTTTTGATTTATTAGACATTTAGGGAAGGTTTTTATTTTTTATTTTGTATATATATAGTAAGCACATTCTTGTAATTAATGAACATGATTTTGAATTTCCCTAAATACATGCATATAAAGAGAAGTCTTTAGGTTCATATACCATTAATTACGCACGTTAAGAAATTAATTAAGCATTGATTGACACATAAGCCAATCAATATGGTTTAAAAAAAAGAGACACACATAAACATTCTAACCATTAACGGTAAACAATTAATGACGCATTCATTTCTTTCCTCCATTTGCTTTTGAAATTTAAATGAGAAATAAGATGCCATATCAGCCTTCGTCAACAATTTATTTCCCGTTGTAACATACAACGTATGGAGTCGCGGGCCTTTTAGGGTTAAAGAATAAAATAATAAATCAACCCTTTATTTATTTACTTCCTTTTTCCTATAAATATAGGATTAACAAAACTCTAATCTCATTCTCTTTTCTGAAGCCGCCACTCCCATTTTCAATGGCCTAAATACTCTGATTCAAATCCCATAAAATCTCTCAATCCAATATGAAATTAAATCCAACTTCTACACGAGTTTTGTTGTACTTCTTCAGATCTTTAATTCCATGCAGTTGAGATCTAAGTTCATGGAGTGAGCTAGTTGATCGATTGCTGGAGGTATGGAAAAAGGTGCGAAATTGAGTTGGCCGATGGAGCTTCGGGGTTCTGTAGTTCTAGAAAGAAGAATGATGAGAACGTGGAAGAAGAACGTGGACAAAGGATTAATGTAATTAATAATTAATTTAATTATACATTTAAATGTGTAAATATTTAAATAGTTATAACTCTTTCATATGTAATCGGAATTCAGAAATTTTCGTTGCGATGGATCGTATTGAAAGGATCTACACCTCTGGACAAAAATGAGACTAATCTAGACTGTTGAAATTTTGGGTTAATCACGAACGACTGTGAGGTTCTTTAATTTAAATTTATTTATTAATTAAATTATTAGTTCGTGATGTTAATATATATATGATTACGATTCAGATCTGTTTGTTTGGTCATGATTGGTGATGATTGTTCTATGATTGAATAGTTCGTATAAATCCACATGATTTTCATGTTTATACTATGCCATGTTATCACTTTGGATTAAAATTAAATTGATCTAATTATCAATTTAAAGCAAAAGGAAATAAAATGGTCACCATTCATATGTTATCCCTTGTGATTAGAATTGGATTGATTTAATTTATCAATTCCAAAACAAAGAAACTGATTATCACCTTTATGTGTCATCGCTTGTGTTAGAATTGGATTGATTTAATTTATCAATTCCAAAACAAAGAAATTTGATTATAACTTTCATATGTTATCACTTGACAATTTGTGATTTGATCTAGTTATTAACTCAAAATTCAACATAGAGATAAAAAGTTTGTTTTTTTTAATTTGAATTGATCTATGCAATCAATTTAACATATAAATAAAAAAAATTGCCTCTTTATGTGATTTGATCTAGGACTATCAATTCATCATAGAAAATGAAAAAAGAAAGAAAAAAGGGAAAATATCTTTTTATTTGAATTGAGGTAAATTATCAATTCAATATTAAAAATAAAAGGATTGTATTTTGTTTGCATTTCTCAATGCGAACAAAATATAAAATAAATAAAGAAAAGGTTTTACTTTAAAGTAAAAAGAATTATATTTTGTTTGCATTTCTCAATGCGAATAAAATGTTTGAAATAAAAAGAATTATATTTTGTTTGCATCCCTTGATGTGTACAAAATGTTAAAATAAAGATTTACATTAAAATAAAAGAGTTACTTTTAATAAAATATTATTTTATTTGCATTTCTTTTATGCAAATAAATTTTTCTTTTATTTGCATTCCTCGATGCAAATATACATAGAAAACAAAATGTGCTTCAATTTACATTCTTCTTGCAAATTCATTAATAGAAAAGAAAATATAAAACAAATGGTGAAAATAAAAACATGTTTTTGTTTGCAATTTTAGATGCAAACAATATGGTAGAAAACACAAATATAACTTGAGTACAAAACTTATATTTTTATTTGTGTTCTCAAAATACAAATATGACTTGAAATTAAAATTTACCTTTTTATTTACATTTCATAATGTAAATATAACTTGAGAATAAAATTTACCTTTTTTTTTAGAACGTAAAAATAAAATTTGCTTTTTGTTTTGCATTTACAATGCAGACAAACCTTTCAAAACAAAAATCACCTTTTTGTTCGCATCCATAAATGCGAACAAATCATTGAAATTAAAAATTATCTTTTTGTTTGCATCCACAAAGGCAAACAAATCATTAAAATTAAAATCTACCTTTTTGTTCGCATCCACAAATGCGAACGAATCATTAAAATTAAAATCTATCTTTTTGTTCGCATCCACAAATGCGAACAAACCATTAAAGATTAAAATTTACTTTTTGTTCGCATTCACAATGCGAATAGAACATTAGAATAAAGAACACATTTTGTTTGCATTCTTTATTGAAAATAAAATAATATGTGATTTAAAAAGAATACATGTCTTTTATTTGTGTCCCTTAACACAAATAAAACATGAAATTTAAAAGCTCTCTTTTTATTTGTGTTCCTTAAAACAAATCAACCATGCAAATGTATCATAGAAAATAAGTACACCTTTTTATTTGCATTTTTCAATGCAAATTTAACATGAAAATAAAGGTACACCTTTTATTTGTATTTCATAATACAAATGAAACATAGAAAATAAATTTTACATTTTGTTTGCATTTCATTAATGCAGATGAAACATAGAAATTAAAGGTTCACATTTTTGTTTACATTCTACAGTGCAAACGAAACATAGAAAATAGAAAATACATTTTTATTTGCATTCTATCATGCAAATAAAACAAGAAGATAAAAATTACATTTTTGTTTGCAAATTTAGATGCAAACAAATTTAGTAAAAACAAAGGTTACATTTTTATTGCGAGGTTTAAATGCGAACAAAAACGATCAAAAATGAAGTTTACATCTTTATTCACTATTTACAATACAAAGAAAACATTAGAAAGAAGAAAAGAATAATTTTATTTGCAATTTCCATTGCAAATAATATGAGAATTTAAAAGAATACTTTTATTTGCAATTTCCATTGCAAATAATATGTGGATTAAAAAGAACACTTTTATTTGCATTCTCCATTGTAAATAAAATATGATTTTAAAAGATTAAGACATGAAAATTAGAAGTCACATTTTATTTGCATTTCTTGATGCAAATAAAACATATATTAAAAAGTTACAACTCTATTTGTAACTCAAATGTGAGTGAACGCATAACTTCAAAAGATTACATTTCTATTTGTCCTTTGATGCAAATAAAAACATAGTTTGAGAAATTATATCTCTATTTACACTTTAGATGAAAATAAGAGGGTAGTGTTGAAAATATTATTTTCTATTTTTTTTAAATTAGAAATAATAAAAGGATTGTACATTAATATATATATTCTTAATAAAGTTCATATTTCATTAAGGAGATTAGTTAAACCAAAATAGGCATTTTGTCAAAAATATTCATTTTTGTCAAAATGAATTAGTAAAGCAATCTGTATATAAATGTATATTTTATGTTTGGCAAGACCTATGCTTGTCAAGATAGGTTAGTTAAATCAAAATATTTATTTTGTCAAAACAAAAAAATTATCATTTTTCTCCCATTAGGATTGTCAAAACAAATTAACCATTTTTGCTTGGGTTTAAACTAGCGAAATAGAAATTGTCAATAGAGACAAAGTTATTATTCTTATTCATTCATTACAATAGAATTATATGTAATATAAAAGAGACATTTCTCTTGTCATGATTATATATTATGTGTTACACTTCTATTCACAAGTTACCCGACTTGTGTATGTGATTGGGACGATAACTTTCACACATCGCCCAAGTGCACAAATAATATTTTATTATTTGTTTGTTGGTTGAAACCCCACACGGGTGTTGGGATGAAAATTAACATACACTAATCCCAATATTTAGTTGTATGTTGATCGTTAGATCGACAGGCTGCGATGAGCGTTATTATTTAATTTTAACGCTTACGCAGTGGAATTTACACTTTGGATGAAATGGATGATTTTACTGTTATCGTTATATATGAAATGTGTGAAATCCATATAAGCCAAAATTATATGGTAAATGTTTGAGTCGCATTTTGATTCAGATGTTCTTTTAAATAAGAATATTCTTACATTAGAAATTCTTTTTATATAAAGAATATATTTTAAAAACATATTTTTAATCAGGTATATGTTAAACAAAGAATATTTGTAAAAGATAAAAATCTGTTGTATAAAGAATATTTTTAATGATTATTTTAAATATGTTTTTTATAATAATTAATATTTAAAGAGAAATCCTTTAATTAAGATTATTAGAATTTGCCATTATACTTTGTGATATGAAATTAATTGAGATGTGAAGTGGATTTATCGGGGACGGTGTTTTTAAACGACATTTGTCCTTTAATCCAATTTACAGCAAAATTATTATTTGGAATTTATAAATCTATTTTATAGATTTAAAAAGGCATTTTCTAAAAATCTAGTTTTCCAATTTAATAAAATAAATTGGAATTAAGTGGAAATTCGATTGGTAATAATTGAGATGATCTTCTGTAATAGAATACCGATATTATATATGAAATTTAAGAGGCTTTGCCGTTATTCCATGTATATTGTTAGACCGATACAGAAATTCACACCGAATATGTATTGATTGATTTCTGTGGAAGGCCATATTTCGGAAATTGTTTTGTGGGTTTATCGTGAACTGTGTTTTAAATGACACTAGTTCTTTAACCCAATTTAAGACAAGATTGGTTTATTGAAATTAATAATCTTGTAATAATGATTCTTGTATTAAAAATCAAAATTGGAATATTAATAAATCTTTTTAGAAAAATTTAATTTATTTTATCTTTGATAAAATTAATGAGAGTCTTTTAATAATAATAATATTTTTATTTAAAAAAAGAATGTTCAGAGTTGGAATGTGGTGTATGGTTGATTTTAATTAAGAATACGCGAGTTATTCAGGAAGACCGGGTCTAACCCATTCTGAATAATCATCACGACGATCAAGAGTCGAAGATGAAGACGGTGACTGAAGACCGAAGAGCTTCACATCGTTTGGTTGATGGTGACTGATATCTTGAATTGGGACTGATCCCCCAAGGCAAGGTAAAAAGTGATGATCTTCCAGACGTACTGGAGATCGACGGATACGTTGTTTCGTTCAGACCCAGAACGGACTTGTAAATGGATAGCATGCCTGACATTGAAATTTATTTCATGTAATTAAATTGGTTTTTATTTAATATATAAATGCATGGTGGCAGAGGATTTATTCTCTTGCTTAACACCCTTTTGTATGTTAAATAATTACTGATCGCATGATATGAGTTGTTGATGTGGTATGCCAAGTTGCACTTGAACAAGGCTTATTGTTGCAAAGCAGAGCCTTGTGGGATGATCAAAGCATAGTCTATTTAGGCATAACTTTGTATAACGTGACTTCGCGAGCCTCACAGCCCGGTAGAGTCTAAAACGGGAGAAGGGAACGCAGGGAGTGCACACGTTTCTCTCTAGCTAGAGTGGTGCCACGGACCTACCAGCACTGGCATTTATTCATTGTGGTTGTTGGATTTTTCGAGGCCTCGGTTTATGCGGTCGCCACTGGCCGTATTATAGGTCCAAAAGGACCGGGGAGCGTGTGTTCAGGAATTGCCAATCCATTAAGCGTTAACGTATGGATCGGCCCTACAGCTATCCAAGGGTTGGACAGAGTACCAATCCTGGGGCATTTGCTAGAGTGTCTCGAATCGGTAAGGATCTCCTCCCTAGCCTTGACTCGGATGGAAACCCAAATTTCCAATACGACATCACGCGGTTTTGATTGTATACCTATATATGGCGACATAGTGGGATGTGGCACTCATGCCGTCTAGGATTGATACATTTACTTTAATGTATTTCAAATTGGTTGCACACTATTATTATGTAATACCGTGTTTATCGTATCAAGCATCTTTTGATCATTATAAGGTAAAACCCTATCCTCCGGTTTGCGTTGCATTGTGTGATGGGACTTGGGTCTTATAATGGTTTCATTTTTCTAAAAAGCATTGCGTTATTTTGACGATTTACTTTAGTTATGCACTGGCAATCTATAGGAGAAAACCCGTTCCGCGAAAGTGGCGTGGTCCTGTGATTAGCCTTATTATATTATATAGGTTAAGTAGAATTCTCACACCAGTCCCATGACTGACCTGTAGTTTGTCCACTGGCAAACTCGGGTGCCCATATTTTCCACACGGGCAGTCGAGTAGCTATTTTTGCAGATACATTAAGCAGGATTCTGGGTTGAAGCTTAAAGCTGTGTCCAGAGATAGAGAGTCTTCCGCTGTGTTCTTCCGTTGTATATTACATTTTTTTGTATTTATCTTCCGCTGTAATTATATTCCAATGTACTCTGATATGTATATTCTGTACTCTGATGTAACATTTATTATAGTGTTATAAAAGTCTTCTTTTATCTGTTGTTGTTTTAATATGTTGTATTCCCAAAGTTAAAGTATTCGTAGGTTTCCACTTTTTGGGTCAGACCTGTGTGGTTTATGGTCGATTCAAAGGGCGGGAATTTGCGGGTCTTTACATTAACCATTACGGATTTTATAAATTGGTTTTGCTAAAATCCGAGTTCGTTTGAAAATTGGTTACTCTTATGTTCCAAATTAAATCGATAAAATAAAATTCTAATGTTTCTCTTTCGCAAGATTAAACGGTAAGTCTGATAGATACGAACCATATCCTATAATAACTTACTAATACAGATCCAACGGCACAAGTTTCATTGCTTTCTGAGACTGTTTCCCTAGAATGATATTTTAACGCAAAATGACGTTATTTTGGACACCAAATTACTAGATCTCCCAAATAATGAACTACATACATATTCTGACTCTAAACACCAATAAGAATTCAGCGGAATTGGTTTCTCTTTTTAATTTAATCATTATATCAAGTTACGTGCAAATTCTGTTAAATCAAATTAAATTCATTTAATTAATCGCTACACAAACTAGTTGCACATTTATGGCTATTGCGGTCACATACGATATAGAATCGGAACGAAATTTATTTTCATACAATAATTTAACATTACGGATCAAATGAAATTTGTTTCGTCGAAAACGGAGGTCGTTTGCAAAAAGGTTATTTTTAAGGCTTAAATAAATCAATAAAATATTAATAAATTCAAAAATAATTCAATTTAATAATAATAAATTATTATTATTATATATATTTGAATAGAGCATCATATAGCTCCAAAATAAACATATATGGATTTATAACTCGATAAATCAAAATCCAAGTTTAATCGATATTCAATTTATATAGAAATCCTATTTATTTTATTAAATATATTGTCGTGGTTTATAAGCGATTCCATATCAACTTACTAAAAAATTATTTTGGACATAACTAACAATCTATAATACGAAACCTCTATTTTTTACTTTCATTAGAAAAATATAGTTAAATAGATTCGAGTATTTCTTGTTTCAAAGAAATCCAACTTAAAACAAATCATGTATATTCAGTTGAAGTTCAAAACGTAAAACTACGAACTACCCCGATGTTATGAGCTCATTTTAAATTATATTATAATTAATACATTCAAACTTTATTTATAAATAAATTTTTTACTATAACTCGAATCTAAATTCAATTAAATCTCTTAAATTATGCAATTAACTCAATATTGCAAATTAGGCTTATTTCCGACTATTTCAGAATTAAATTTATTATTCTACTATTTATATTAATTAAATATTAAAATTTATTTAATATAAGTCATTTATATCTCTAAATCAACCTTTAAAATAATTAAATTAATTAATTATTTCAATCACTAAAATTCCAGGTCGTTACAGGTCAACCGTTAAACGGGCGTAAGACAATGCTTGTACCTTAACCCTATTAAGGTCGGATAAAAATATTATTCGCCCTACGTCATCCCTTAAATTTTGATGCGAATTCAAAAAATAATTGTCCTCATCATGGCGGCATCGTTGCCCGCAGTCAAACTATGAACCGTCTCCAAAGATTCAAAGTGGTCTCAACAAAGTGTTGTGACCACACAACAACGAATTCTCAAAAAGAAAACTCAATTAGAAATTTGAAATAAATAAAATGGATTTCCCCCTTAACTATCTGGCAAACAACATAAAAGATCAAATACCCTAACCTGAACATAAATTTCCTTAGTCTCTTCCGAGAGAAAATTTTGAAAACTTTTCGATATTGAAATTTTATTGTTTTAACTGATGGTCTCAAAATATAAATATAAATATATATTTAAAATTTTATATTCCAGTTTATTCTATCTACTGGAACAACCTTTACATGTTTTGTATTGTAAATATCTAAAAAGGTTCGTTGTGGTCATTTCTATAAATCATCCAAAACATTTGAAAAGAAGAACACTAGAAATCACAAGTAATGAGTAATTAAAGTTTCTAAATTATTCCGTGTCATTTCAAATTCCTTATTTCACTAAGATGGATTATTTACTAAAATTACACAAAAACCAATGATTTGAAACATGATTAAATTCAAATTTTTAAAATTATATTATTTTTACTCAAAATCTTTATTCATACAACAATTTCTCGAAAACCATAATTTAAATACTTGAAAACCCTCTTTAATTTCAAAAACAATTTTAAAAACTGAAATTGCTCCAAACATAGGACTAAGGATTCAAATGATTAATTCTATTAAAAGATTATCTGGATTGATATGACGAAATATCTAATAAGTATATCTCGTAAGTATACTTCCGAACTATGATGACACGTTAACGTGAGTCTTTCGTTTAAGACCATAAAAGGTTATTGACTGGAACTTCTAAACGAAATCAACACAAGAAATCGCGACTATCTCACTTGTAGCTAGCTTTTTGTCCAGCCACCAAACTCAAATCCACTGAATCCACCACATGTTGCCCTCACGCTCTTCAAAACAAAAATCATCGATCACACAATAGGGTAAACAGGGGTTGGTCAGATACTCAAACTTGAAATATTTCTGACTCTTAGTCATTTTATAACCTATAAATATGCCCACGACCAACTTATCATCGAAATAATTTAAAGTTGAGTTAAGAAAGATGAAAGAAAAATAGAAAAGAAAATTGGCCTCGTCTCACTAACCTAGTTTATGTATTCCTCTGATCGTCTAAGCCTAATCTCTTTGTAACAACCCGAAAAATCAGAGCCAATTTAAAATCTTTATTTTGGTTATTTTAATGAATAATGACTTAGAAATAGCACGGCAGTTTGAAAATTTGAATTGAACTTTGACTGAACGTACAGGATTTAAAATAAATCGGATTTTGGTGAAACCAAAAATATTTAAATCTATCTAAAAATATCTTTCTAACGAATCTGAAAATCCAAATTTCATAGCGGGAATCAAAAGTTATAGCCGGTTGAATATTCAGAATAGTCATTATAGAATAAATATGGCCCATAAAAATAGAAATTGTACAAACGACCTTCGTTTTCTACGAAACCATTTTTGTTGGATCCGGAATGTCAATTTATTGCTTGATTCCAATTTCCATAATTTTTGGAATTAATATGTGAGCATGGAAAAGGAAAATGTGTTTGATAATTTCAGTTTGAATTGGATCGACCAGAAAAAGTCCATTTTTCAAATAGTCTCCAAATTCGATGAAATTAATTTTGCTGGGACTGTATTGTCAAAACAAAGTAGATATATTTTTTCTGTAATTTTTGGAATCAATATGTGGCCCCGGCATATTAAAATGTACGTTCAAATCCAAATTTGAATGTTTTATATTTTAATTTGAAGAAAAACGGACTGAAATAGTTGAATGGGTTACGAAACAGATTCCATTGTGTCCGGAATGGGGGTATTTAGCTAGGGAGACAATCATTGGGTTTGAATTGGAGTTCGTATAGGTTAGTGGGTATTTTCCGAATTAAATAAATAAATAATAAATTATAAAACCCATGGGCCAATCAGAATTCAGTCCACTTTATTGTTCACAAAAACAAATCCCGTAACCCCCTCGTGTACGGCGGAAACCACCCCCTTCCTTCTCTCCTCCCTATCGTTCGATCCATGCAACAATATCGACAACCCTAGTTGAAGATTTTGAAGAGCTTCCCCCCTTCTTCCAATCCATACCCACCTCGTCCTCCCTTGCTCTGTATTTCCTGAGATCCTCTCCCTCAAAGTTCACCAGTTCGTCGCCGTTTTCCCTCTCGAATCTACGTTCGAGCTCACCATCAAGGGGTGGCACAGGTGCGCCTTTCCTGGCTCGATGACAGGGTGCAAGCTGATCGGCTTCACGAACAACGGATTGGAAATTAAGTTGAAACCTAGCTTTGTACAGGTTTGGAAAGTATATGGCTTTATTTATTTTAACTACTTTCAACATTTAAAACTGTTGCAAACTACAATTTTAGAATAAAAGTCATATCTTTTTGGTATGTGGTCGAAATCCAGTGAAACAAGAGACACCGGGACCGTGACGACGTCCTCTACATTTAGAAGAGACCAGAGAATTTTTAGAGCTTGCAACAATTTTAGGCGAAGCCGAAAGCAAAGTGAGACTTCTAAATTCAATTAAATTAGAAATAAAATATATTAGGATGTAGACGGAGTTTAGAAACTGCTGCCACCTGTCGTCTACAAACCATGGACGACTTGATTATGGTTGGTGTGAAATTTGGTTGATATTGCGAATGATTGATAATGGTTGTTTATGGTTGAAACAAAATTGGAATTGTTTATGGAAAAATTCAATGTGATATTAAAAGGATCGAAATGTTTAGATCATTAGGATAAGCCCCTTAGGGAACGCCGAGAGGCCTAAGGTAGTGCGAGGAGCCGTACTCGGGACGGTGCCGGTTTTAAACCCCCTACCGTTATACTACCAAAATTTTCTGAAATATTCATGTGTTTGAATTTTATTCATGTATTGAAATGTATTCGTGTGTTGATAATTTATTCAAGATTGAAATAAATTGCTCAGATAATAAAAAAATCATTTTTATTATGCATATGAGGTTTATAAAATATTCATGATGGAAATAAATTGTTTAAACAATGAAAATCACATTTTTATTGTATGGTTAAAGCAATAAAAATATTCATATGCTGAATAAAATATTGAAACAATAAAAATCACATTTTTATCATGTAAGCGAAGTGTTATAAATATTCATATGTTGAATAAAATATTGGAACGATAAAAATCACATTTTTATCAAATATATGAAGTGTTGAAAACATTCATGTGTTGAATAAATTCTTTGAACGATAAAAATATTATATTTATCAAGTATAGGAACCATTAAAAATATTCCAGAGTTGAATAAATGATTTGAACAATGAAATTAACATTTTTATTGTGGATGTGAAACGCTAAAAATATTCATGTGTTGAAATAAATTTGTGTGAGTTAAAAATATTATTTTTAACACGTATATGAATTGAAAATGCATTAGAGATAGAAGAAAGAATTGTATTTATATATATAAAAATATAAATTAAAATAAAATTAATAATGACACTGTAGTTCGTGTTTTGAAATCGTAACTTTAAACGATTGTACCGGGAGATCCGACTGTCGGATTTTCCCAAAACTGGAACCATTGGGTCCAGTTTGAAAAGATCTTTTCAACGATATAAAATTTGTAAAGATCCAACGGTTAGATTGTGTGAAATTTTAATTCAAATCTGAATAAAACAGCGCCAGAATGAATTATATATATATAAAAATAAAACGAATAACGACGCTGCAGTTCGTGTTTTGAAATCGTAACTTTAAACAGTTGTACCGGGAGATCCGACCATCGGATTTTCCCAAAACTGGAACCGTTGGGTCCGCTTTGAAAAGATCTTTCCAACGATATAAAATTTATAAAGATCCAGCAGTTAGATTTATAAATATATGTAAATCAAATCTGAAGAAAAACAGCGCCATGGTCGCGTTATGGCCTGAAGCGTCGTTTAATTAAAATGGGATATTTTCAAATAAATAAAAATAGCGATATATCGTTATAAAATATTATAAACGATATGGAATAGAAATAAACCGATTTGACTTGGTTTGTTTGATATATTGATGGTTGAATGTGTTTGACGTGAAAATTACATTAATGAACTGAAACGTGGATGTCAAATAATTTAACCAGGAAATGAATTGATTTGAATTCTAAATATACGTGAATTTTTTGAAAAGGCGGAGTTAAATTTCTTTTCAAATAATTGATCGAAGTCGATGATGAAGACGGTGGTTGAAGACTGGATATCTTCACATCATTTGGATGATTACTGATGTCTTGATTGGGAGGCATCCCAAGATAAGTAATAAGTGGTGGTCGTCCAGACGTACTTGGAGATTGACCGAATATGCGAGGGCCTCTCTCCTGTATTGGACATATGGGACGAGGAATAAGGTGCCTCTGATTTCGTTCAGACCCAGAACGAACTTGTAAATGGATTGTGTGTATGGCATTGGATTTTATTCTGTGCTGATTGATCTCTATTAAATACACATCTGTTTGGTGGCAGAGAATTTATTCTCTTGCTTAACACCCTTCTCTGAGATGTACGAGCTCAGAGTTTGTATATCGATAGACATCAGTCACATGGCGTGAATTGCCTGTATGGCATGCTGAGATGCAGTGATCAAGGCTTTTTTTGAAAAGCAGAGTCTTGTGGTTTATGATCAAAGCATAGCTTTAATATAACGCGTCTTTGTGTATAGCGTTAATTCACAAGCCTCACACCCCGGGTATGAACCAGAAATGGGAGAGGACATCAGGGTGGACATGTGTTTCTTTCTAGCTAGGAGTGGTGTCAGGGTTTAGCAAGCCCTGATGTTTTACTTATGTGGATGATGGAAATTGAGGCACCTCGGTTATTTCGGTCGCTGCAGAGCCAATGGATGGTTTGGTAGATATACCGGCCAGTTTGACGCCCCATAAGGCGGGGAAGCGCAGTGTTCAGGCATTTTAATCCACTCCGTGTGGACTGGCCCTGACGATCCAAGGGTCACTCGAGCTATGTTCCCGAGGGGCAGGCTAGAGCATCTCGAAGCAGTAAGGACAATCCCTTTCCTTGGTCCATGACGGAAATCCGATTTCCAATACGACATTGTGCGGTTTTGATTGTAAACCTATACATGGCGACATAGTGGTATGGTGAACTTATGTCGTCTATGATTGATACTTATGATTGAAATTGTTTTTGAAACATGTAAACACTAGTAATAATATCAAATGCTTTTGTTTTATACGTATCAAGCATATTTTGGCCATTATAATGTAAAACTCTATCCTCCGGTTTGCGTTGCATTGTGTGATGGTACCTGAGTCTTATAATGGATTCATTTTTGTAAAAAGCATTGCGATGTTTAAATGATTTATATATTTTAATCACTGGCAATCCAATGGAGTAAACCCGTTCCGCGTTAGTGGCGTGGTCCTGTGATTGGCCTTATTATAAAATAAGTTAAGTAGATTTCTCATACCAGTCCGATGACTGACTCGTAGTTCGTTTCACTTTGCAAACTCAGGTGCCCCTATTTCAACATGGGCAGCCTTGTGTTCAGGTTTTAGTACGCTCATTCTAGATAACTATGGAGCTGAAGATGGATTCTATCATTTGTATTTTGCTGTTCAGATGTTGTTATGTATATTACGTTTGATTCCATTGCAGACATTTTATACAAGCTGAAACTGTATTTTGTACTAAGTATGATCCTGTTATACTATGTAACTCTGATGATTATATTTGTTCCAGTGTAATTTATTGCACAATATCTGGTGTAGTGATATATTTATGTTCTGATGTTATTGTTTATGTGTTATATTTCAAAGATTATCCTTGCCACCGTGGAACGGGGGTTTTGGGTCATCACACTTTTATACCAAATGTAACACCCACACTTTTTTGAGCTTGAATTTCGATAAAAATTGAAACTCAAACCCATCCAAGCATGGAGAGTATAAATCTGGTACCTGCAATTAATGAGCATGAGCATAATCTGAGTAAAATAATACTAACTCACAGTAGAATAAAAATAAGATAACAAATACTGACTAAGGTGACTACCTTAAGACATATCCCACATCAATATCGAGCATGAGAGAACGAGAACTAAAAACCAAACTTGAACACTTCCCATGTCCTGTCTTCCCCAAGAGATGAACTTGAGAGTTGTTATGAGGAGGGGAGTCAGAACAACAAGTCCTGTTGAGTAGAAAATGTATAAAATTGTCTACAATAGATAAATGTTGTAACGACTCGGATTTTGCACAGACCTAATCGACTGCAAAATCGACTAAGACCGCTCAAAAATTCGAATACGCTAACTCTGGGGATACAATACATCAGAACAAATAACAACATACTTTTATAAACATTATAATAATGTTACACCAGAGTACAGAATATATCAGAGTACATCGATAAAATACAGCAGAAGATAATTTACAATAAATGTAATACACTGCACAACGGAAATATAAACTAACACAGCGGAAGTCTATCAATGCTCTAGACATAGCTCTAAGCTTCGATCTAGAATCCTGCTCAATATATCTGCAAAATAAGCTACTTGACTGCCCATGTGGGAAAGAGGGCACCCGAGTTTGCAAAGTGAAACAAACTACAGGTCAGTCGTGGGACTGGTATGAGAAATCTTTCCTAACTTATCTAATAATAAGGCTGATCACAGGACCACGCTGCTAACGGCGAATGGGTTTACTCCATTGGATTCCCAGTGCATGGAATAAAGTAAATTGTTAAACAAAGCAATGCCTTGTAGAAAAATGAAACCATTATAAGACTCAAATCCCATCACACAATGCAACGCAAACCGAAGGATAGAGTTTTACCTTATAATGGTAAAAAAATGCTTGATACGATAAAATGGGTTTGATATTATTATTAGTGTATATATGTTTCAAAAACATTTCAATCATAATGGATCAATCATAGATGGCATAGCTACCATATACTATGCCGCCGTACTAGTTCTACAATCAAAGCCGCATGGTGACGTATTGGAAGTTGGATTTCTATCATGAGTCAAGGCTAGGGACGATCTTCCTACTGATACGAGACACTCTAGCGATGTCTCAGGATTCGGACGCTGGCGAACCCTTGGATCTTGCAAGACCGGTCCACAAATACTTTAGTGGATTAGTTATGCCTGAACACACGCTTCCCGGTCCTATTGAACCTATAAAATGGTCACAATCGACCAATAAATCCGAGACGCCTCATTCCATCAACCACATAAGTAAACTGTCAGGGCTTGCAAAACCCTGATACCACTTCTAGCAAGAAAGAAACGTGTGCACTCCCCGTGTTCCCTTGTCCCGTTTCTGACTCTTATTGGGGTGTGAGGATCGCGAAGTAACGCTATACACAAACCTATGCCTAAATGGGCTGTGCTTTGATCATCAACCACAAGGCTCCGCTTTTCAACAAAAGCCTTGATCATTTGCATCTTGGCATGCCACATTGACAATTCACGCCATGCGATCGATAACTACCAATATATAACCTCTGAGCTCGTGCGTCTCAGAGAAGGGTGTTAAGGAAGAGAATAAATTCTCTACCACCACAGATATATATTAAATAGAAATCAATTTAATTTACATGGAACGAAATCCAATGTCAGACACACATCTATTTACAAGTCCGTTTTGGGTCTGAACGAAACCGGAGACCCCTTATTCCTCGTCCCGTATGTCCAATACGGAAGTGTAACAACCCGAAAATCTGGGCCAGTTTAAAATTTTTATTTTGGCAATTTTAGCGAATTTTGATTATTTAAAATGAATTATTTTAAATCATATCGGCGAGAAATTTGTTGTGAATATAATTCGAACGTATATATTATACGCGTCGTCGTTAGAATATAAATATTTATATATAATTATAAATAGAATTGAAAATGGCGCGGTAGTTCGATAATTCGATTTCAAACTTCAATTGAATGTACCGGGTGCAAAACAATCCGGAATTTAGTGAAACCAAAAACAATAGGATCTAATTGATGATATCTTTCCAACGAATCCGAAAAATCAAGATTTCATAGCGGGAATCAAAAGATATGTCCAGTTGAAAATTCTGAATAGTCGCTATGGAATTCAGGCCCTTAAAAATGGACATTTTGCAAACGATCTCGGATTTCGATGAAACCACTTTTGTTGGGTCCGTGATGTTAAATTATTACTAGATTCCAAATTTCATAATTTTTCGAATCAATATGTGAGCGTGGCAAAGGAAACGCGTTTGACCAGTTTCAGTTGATTTTAATCGACTGGAAATTGGCCATTTTTCCAACGGCCTCAGAATTCAACGAAACTAGTTTTGTTAGGACCGTATCGTCAATACGAAGCTAGAAAATATCTTTCGAGAATTTTTAGAGTTAGTATGTGACCCCGGTAATTTGAAATGTACGTTTAAAATTCAATATACTGATTTATATTTTAAATTCAACGGAAACTGATTCAAACAGTCGAATTGGCTTGCGATACATATCCCATTGTATTCGGAATGGGGGTAATACGCTAGGGACGATAGTCGGCGGGTTTGATTTAGAGTTCGAATGGAAAGGGTATTTTTTGGAATTCGAAAATTAAAAATAAATTAATAAATAATTATATAACTCCCTCATCCCCTCTACCTTCTCTCTCCCTCCCCTTTTCACTCCAGATCGGAAAAAAAAAAACCGACGACGTCGGTGATCCACCATCGCCCTCCGGCAGAACGCGCCACCACCGGAGGCTTTCCCCCTCCTCAACGCGCCGCGGTGACCTCTTCCCCATCTCCTCCTTTCCCTCCGACGTGAGCAAACCTCAAACCCCTCGAATCCCTAAAAACCCGACGCTGCCAGCTCTTGTGGGCCCCGACATCGCCTGATCCACCTTTTGCACCACCACCTCCGCCTCCCCGTCCCCTCTCTCCACGTCCATCGAAGAAAACCGCGCCCTAGCACTCAATGGAACCCCTAATCGAAGACCGACGCCACCACAGCCAACACTCCGACCACCGCACCACCCTACGACCTTCCAGCACCCCCTGCGCCGCCCTACCCGCCACCAACAGCCCCGGTTCGGACTGAACCCCTCCTCCGTCAAAGAAAAGTGAGTTTTAATTTTAATTTTTAATTTTAATTATTCATGTAATTGAAATAGGGATGTATAGGTAATTAAAGTTGCGATTTTTACTTATGGAAAGTTACGATCTTTACGCTAAGGTAAAGTTCATGTCTTTATAGTGATAAAAGTTGTGATTTTTAAGTGTTTAAAAATATGATTTTTATATTTTTAAAGAATTAAAAATATGATTTTTATATTTTTTAAAGTATTAAAAATATAATTTTTATCTATATAACATAGTAGTAAAAATTCGATTTTTATATATTGAATAACGGAGTAAAAATTCGATTTTTTAAAGGTATGAAGCAATTATAAAAATATGATTTTTAAATTGAAAGTGAATAAATAAAAATGTGATTTTTATTTTAAAGACATCAAAATATAAAAATGTGTGATTTTTATATATGTAGTGGCTACGAGCAACGAAGATGACGAAGATGCGATAGCGATGAAGATTTCTATCAATGAAGTGCCGTGGAGCTAGGATTGCTATAAGTGAGAATTTCTCACCTTACAATTTCTTTTTCTAGTTATATATATATATACTAGGATGCAGACGGTGCTTAGTAGCACCCGACACAATCGTCCACAGACCATGGACTTGTTTGTTTTGGTTGCATAAATTAATTTGATGACTTGATTTGAATTGGTTGTTTGGTGAATTTGATTGATGTGTGAATGGCGTGGGCCTTCACTAGACCGGGGATAAGGCTAGGCCTTGTCCCGTTTCTAGTATCGTGCCGTTATGCCGCCGAAATTTTCTAAAATATGTTAGAAAAATAAAAATATCATTTTATTTAAAGAACGAACTGAATAGAAATTCATATGTTGGAATAAAATATTTTATCGTTAAAAATATAATTTTTAACGTGAATGTGAATAAATAAATATTCATTTACAAACCGGACGGTTTGTTTATGTACACCTATTTGAAAGACATTGATTGGGTCGATAAATTTTACACATCGCCCAACTGCACGAATAAAACATTTGTTTGATCGTTTGAAACCCCACACGGGTGTTGGGATGAAATATGAAGTTCACTCATCCTGATTGATTAAATATGTCGATCGATTGATTGACATGCTGTTATAAGCGTTAGATATCTATATTTGATGCTTATACAGTGTAGTGCACTTTGGTTGATGGTTGATTATTTTTCAATGCTATTATATACATGTGTTGTATGGAATCCATATAATTAACTTTATATGGTAATTGATTGGGCCTCATTCCAATTTGAAAAATAAAGAATAATATAAAATAAAGGTTCATGTGTTGACAGTACTCATCCTTTGAGATTGGTCATGTGTTGAACGAAATATTTTAGTAATAAAATTTACATCTTTATCAATATAAAATAAAGGTTCATGTGTTGACAGTACTCATCCATTGAGATTGGTCATGTGTTGAACGAAATGTTTTGATAATAACAACTATTTTGAAAAGGAAATATTTGAAATAGAATATTTGAAAATAGAAATTTATGAAGCCGTGTTGATTAGATTGACGCCATTTTGACGTGAACGATATTTATATCGATTTTAACGATTTCGAAATGAAATGAATTGAAAACGATTTCGAAATGAAATGAATTGAAAACAATTTCGAAATGAAATGAATTGAAAACGATTTCGAAATGAAATGAATTGAAAACGATTTCGAAATGAAATGAATTGAAAACGATTTCGAAATGAAATGAATTGAAAACGATTTCGAAATGAATTGAATATATAACGATTTCGAAATGAATTGAATATATAACGATTTCGAAATGAATTGAATAGATAACGAATTTGAATTGAATTGAATTGAAAACGAATTCAAATTGAATTGAAAACGAGTTCGAATTGAATTGGAAACCAATTGAAATGAATTCAAATTGAATTGAAATTTGAATTGAATAGAAATGAATTTTAAAACGAATTTATAAAGAAGAATTCAATTTTGATTTGAATTGAAATGGAAGTTGAAATTGCTTTTGAAACGAATTTAAAACTATTTATAAAATTCGTTTTAAATAGAAATCGACGATATATATATTATATATATTATATATATAATATAATGGCCTGAATAGAACGCGCCGCGCCGCGGCAGTTCGTGAATTTCGACCATTTATTTCAAACGAACATTACGGGAGATCCGACCGTCGGATTCTCCTAAAACCGGAACCATTGGGTTCGTATCGAAAAGAGCTTTCTAACGAATATTAGAAATTTGAAATCTAACGGTTGAATTTGGAATTATGTCCAAATCAAATTTGAAAAAGGTCGTTGTAAGTGCAGTTCGATAGTCGTTGATGGAAATCGACTGTACAGGCCTCGATAAAATTATTAAAAATAGTAATAATTTATGTAAAATCATAAGAAATGATTTAGAAAGGATTGGGATGAAAAACTCCATATTTGAAAAGATAAAAATAGATTTTTTATCGAAATGAACTAGTTTTGAACTAGAATTATAATTCTATTTATTTTTAAATAAATAAATTGAATTTAAAAAGGGTTTTAAAAATAACCAGAATATCCAATGATTGCATTGGAGTGGATTTGAATCGAAATTGTCTTCGGAATATTTCGATGTTGGAATTCGTGATTATACAGGTGTTGTTATGGAAATTTGAAAGATATATATTTATATCGTTATTTCCAATACGACATTTGTTAATCGTAGAATTTGATATTGAATATAAGCCGATATATTTTCTATTCAGAGCCTTGTATTGAATATCAAATGTGATTTGGGTTTGTCGTGAATGGTGTCTTCACTAACACTGTTCTTGAACCCAGTAGATAAAAGATTAAATCTTTTTATTTAGATTTAATAAAGTGTACCAATTAAATAATATTTAATTGGAATTGAATTGATATTGATTTTTGGGTTTATCGTGGACAGTGTTTTAAATAACACTCGTTCTTTAACCCGATAATTAATGTGATGTGATTTTGGGTTTATCGTGAACCGTGTTTTAAATGACACTGATTCTTTAACCCAGTCGCAGATTAAAACTAAGTAGAGTTTTAATGAATCTTTAATTAGATTGAAATGATCGAAAATGGAGTATCACCAGTTTTGCTCCAGGCGATAGTTAAATCTTTAATTAGATTTGAACGTGAAATGGTAATTGAATTTACCAATAACACTGTGGTGTTAGATATGAAGTATTACCAGTTTTACTTCATGGAATGAATAGGTTGGGATGGGGAAATTAAAATAAATGATTACTTCGGTAAGGTTCGCTAATCCCGACTAGTTTGAATTGAGATTCAAAAATAGAATAAAGAATAAATTCAAGGAATTTATCTTGGATAAAATTAATGGGAACCTTTCCCTATGAATGTGAAAATCAGAAACTAACTGTCGGTTAGCCAAGAAGAATGGTTTTCTGGATATTGATCTGATGTTGGTTTCGGCCTTCGGGATTAATATTTGGGAAATTATTCTCTTGATTAATTTACGGTTAGTGACTGATGAATTGGAATGGGGCGTATGTTGTATTTGTGTAACACTTATTTAAAATATACGCGAGTTATTCGGAAAGACCGGGTTTATCCCATTCTGAATAACTGATACGACGATAAGTCGAAGATGAAGACGATGGTCGAAGACCGGAGGTCTTCACGTCGTTTGGGTAATTACTGATGATCTTGATTGGGCTGTACACCCAAGAAGATGGAAACAGTTAGTGATCGTCCAGACGTATTTGGAGATCGATGGATATGCGGGGTACTAGGTGCCTCCGGTTTCGTTCAGCCCCAGAACGGACTTGCAAATGGACTGTGTGTTTGACATTGGATTTTAGTCCGTGTGATTGATCTCTATTAAATATATATCTGTTTGGCGGCGGAGAATTTATTCTCTTGCTTAACGCCCTTCTCTGAGACGTACGAGCTCAGGGGTTATATATTGATGGATATCAAACGCATGGAGTGAATTGCCTGTGTGGCATGCCTAAGTGGCAATTGATCGAGGCTTCTGTTGAAAAGCAAAGTCTTGTGGTTGATGATCGAAGCACGACCTTTGTGGCGTAGCTTTGTGTAACGTTTACTTCGCGAGTTTCACACCCGGTATGAACCAAAAACGGGAGACGGACCTCAGGGAGGGCATGCGTTTCCTTCTAGCTAAAAAGTGGCGTCAGTGGTTTTACACGCCCTGATGAGTTTGACTTATGTGGTTGTTGCTGTTGCGAGGCGCCTCGGATTGATCGGTCGTTCTCGAACCGATGGAGTCATTTAGTTGGCTCATTTACGCTCCAAAGGGCGGGGAAACGTAGTGTTCAGGCATTTTAATCCACATCGGTGGACCGGCCCTGTCGCTCCAAGGGTCACTCGAGCTCTGATCCTGAGACATGGGCTAGATTGTCTCGAATCGGTTGAGGACTATCTTTTGCCTCGGTTCATAGATGGAAATCCAATTTCCAAATACGTGCCATTTGCGGTTTTATTTGTAAACCTATTTATGGCGACATAGTGGCATGGGACGCTCATTCCGCCTATGATTGATACTTATGATTTGAAGTTGTTTTATACACTATGCACTTATAATAGTATCAAACGATTTGTTTTAAACGTATCAAGCATTCTTTGGCTGTTATAAGGTAAAACCCTATCCTCGGCTGCGTTGCATTGTGTGATGGGACCTGGGTCTTATAACAGCTTCATTTTTCTTTATTTAGCATGGCGCTGTTTGTTTTATGCACTGGTATTCTTGGGAGAAAACCCGTTCCGTGTTATACGGCGTGGTCCCTTGATTTACCTAACTTTAAAAATAAAGATTAATAACTGTTTAGTTCTCACACCAGTCACATGACTGACCTGGAGTTTTTTGTTTTAACCTAAACTCTGGGTGCCCCTATTTTCGACACGGGCAGCTAGTAGTTTTGGTTTTGCAGATTTATATTCACAGGATCCTGGTTTTCAGCTGGAACGATATCCGGAAAGCTTTGTATCCGTATATCTCTTCTAGTTGTGTATCGTATTATTTTCCGCTGCTATGTATTTAAATGTAATTTAAATCTCTGATATTTTTGTGTAATATTCTTTTATACTCTGTATATTCTTGTAATCTGATGCATTGTTGTAATATACAGTGAAATGTTCTTTTGTATGCGTTCTATTTTGTCCTGTTCTCGAAACGATAGGGCGTTTCGACCGGTCTGGGTCGGTTTAGCGACTGGTTCGGACCAAGCGAAATTCCTTCTCGTCACATTTGGTATCAGAGCTTTGGTTTACAAAGCTAGAGAACAAGACACATTAGAACCGTACGAAAGAATTCATCAGATATTGGATTAGTAATATCCAACGGGAATGACTCGTTAGAGATGGGATCAGTAGTATCCTAGAACGAGTGTGAAGAGTATATTTTTTCAAATGAAAACAAATTTTGCTTTGAAAATTTAAATCAATTATTCGTATTTGATTATTTATTTGTATTTATTTGGACAGTCCAGTATATAAAGATTTTGCATATACGCCTTGCAAACGTGTATTTGAAATTTTAATATATTGGATAGATATAGCATCACACTCTAGTCGCCCGAAGATGATATTGATGATAGCGATCGCATCATCAACATTTATGTTCGAGTTTCGAAGGTGTGATTTTCTATATATTTCCATTAGACTGGTGTGAGAACCAAAACTAATATAGCTAGAATACATTGTTGTGATTTGGCATCAAAACATGATTTTCTTGATATATATCAAAATTATGAATTTTGAACGTTAAATCCACTAATTGAATGATGTTTGTGTTGTTTGTTCATTTGTTTGCTAATTTTGAACCATTATGCCTAATTGAACCAAATATTGAACTGTATTGAAAATTGGTCGCATTTGCTTGCATACATATACTTACATTGAACATGTCATAGCAAGGAGGCTAGAGCAGAGAATAAAATTTGTTTGCCCGACAAATAGGTACATGTTTACTACATGATTTACTGTTTTGTTTGGGTGATGATGATTTTATGAGCCTATTGGCTAGCCGCTTGGCTTTTTCTTTTTCTTTTTGAGATCTGAAGGACCGGGGAAGCTATTTGAAATTCCCCGATGCTCCCGGTGCAGGGGAGGTTATGGCGAAATTTTTCGAAAATTTAGGGTGTTAGCCAAATTTTTGAAATTTTGAAAATTCTCAGAAACTGAAAAGTTGGAGAATGCAAGCCAGATCGAACGTAGAGTTGATTAATCAAACCACTTTCGTCTTTGTTCCTTTTCGGGGACGAAAAGTTTTAAGTGGGGGAGATTGTAACAACCGAAAATCTAGGCCAGTTTAAAATTTTTATTTTGGCAATTTTAGCGAATTTTGATTATTTAAAATGAATTATTTTAAATCATATCGGCGAGAAATTTGTTTTGAATATAATTTGAACGTATATATTATACGCGTCGTCGTTAGAATATAAATATTTATATATAATTATAAATAGAATTGAAAATGGCGCGGTAGTTCGATAATTCGATTTCAAACTTCAATTGAATGTACCGGGTGCAAAACAATCTGGATTTTAGTGAAACCAAAAACAGTAGGATCTAATTGATGATATCTTTCCAACGAATCCGAAAAATCAAGATTTCATAGCGGGAATCAAAAGATATGTCCAGTTGAAAATTCTGAATAGTCGCTATGGAATTCAGGCCCTTAAAAATGGAAATTTTGCAAACGATCTCGGATTTCGACGAAACCACTTTTGTTGGGTCCGTGATGTTAAATTATTGCTAGGTTCCAAATTTCATAATTTTTCGAATCAATATGTGAGCGTGGCAAAGGAAAACGCGTTTGACCAGTTTCAATTGATTTTAATCGACTGGAAATTGGCCATTTTTCCAACGGCCTCAGAATTCAACGAAACTAGTTTTGTTAGGACCGTATCGTCAATACGAAGCTAGAAAATATCTTTCGAGAATTTTTAGAGTTAGTATGTGACCCCGGTAATTTGAAATGTACGTTTAAAATTCAATATACTGATTTATATTTTAAATTCAACGGGAACTGATTCAAACAGTCGAATTGGCTTGCGATACATATCCCATTGTGTTCGGAATGGGGGTAATACGCTAGGGACGATAGTCGGCGGGTTCGATTTAGAGTTCGAATGGAAAGGGTATTTTATGGAATTCGAAAATTAAAAATAAATTAATAAATAATTATATAACTCCCTCACCCCCTCTACCTTCTCTCTCCCTCCCCTTTCCACTCCAGATCGGAAAAAAGAAAAAAAACGATGACGTCGGTGATCCACCATCGCCCTCCGGCAGAACGCGCCACCACCGGAGGCTTTCCACCTCCTCAACGCGCCGCGGTGACCTCTTCCCCATCTCCTCCTTTCCCTCCGACGTGAGCAAACCTCAAACCCCTCGAATCCCAAAAAACCCGACGCCGCCAGCTCTTGTGGGCCCCGACATCGCCTGCTCCACCTTCTGCACCACCACCTCCGCCTCCCCGTCCCCCCTCTCCACGTCCATCGAAGAAAACCGCGCCCTAGCACTCAATGGAACCCCTAACCGAAGACCGACGCCACCACAGCCAACACTCCGACTACCGCACCACCCTACGACCTTCCAGCACCCCCTGCGCCGCCCTACCCGCCACCAACAGCCCCGGTTCGGACTGAACCCCTCCTCCGTCAAAGAATAGTGAGTTTTAATTTTAATTTTACTTATTCATGTAATTGAAATAGGGATGTATAGGTAATTAAAGTTGCGATTTTTACTTATGGAAAGTTACGATCTTTATGCTAAGGTAAAGTTCATGTCTTTATAGCGATAAAAGTTGTGATTTTTAAGTGTTTAAAAATATGATTTTTATATTTTTAAAGAATTAAAAATATGATTTTTATATTTTTTAAAGTATTAAAAATATAATTTTTATCTATATAACATAGTAGTAAAAATTCGATTTTTATATATTGAATAACGGAGTAAAAATTCGATTTTTGAAAGGTATGAAGCAATTATAAAAATATGATTTTTAAATTGAAAGTGAATAAATAAAAATGTGATTTTTATTTTAAAGACATCAAAATATAAAAATGTGTGATTTTTATATATGTAGTGGCTACGGGCAACGAAGATGACGAAGATGCGATAGCGATGAAGATTTCTATCAATGAAGTGCCGTGGAGCTAGGATAGCTATATGTGAGAATTTCTCACCTTTCAATTTCTTTTTCTAGTTATATATATATACTAGGATGCAGACGGTGCTTAGTAGCACCCGACACAATCGTCCACAGACCATGGACTTGTTTGTTTTGGTTGCATAAATTAATTTGATGACTTGATTTGAATTGGTTGTTTGGTGAATTTGATTGATGTATGAATGGCGTGGGCCTTCACTAGACCGGGGATAAGGCTAGGCCTTGTCCCGTTTCTAGTATCGTGCCGTTATGCCGCCGAAATTTTCTAAAATATGTTAGAAAAATAAAAATATCATTTTATTTAAAGAATGAACTGAATAGAAATTCATATGTTGGAATAAAATATTTTATCGTTAAAAATATAATTTTTAACGTGAATGTGAATAAATAAATATTCATTTACAAACCGGACGTTTTGTTTATGTACACCTATTTGAAGGACATTGATTGGGTCGATAAATTTTACACATCGCCCAACTGCACGAATAAAACATTTGTTTGAACGTTTGAAACCCCACACGGGTGTTGGGATGAAATATGAAGTTCACTCATCCTGATTGATTAAATATGTCGATCGATTGATTGACATGCTGTTATAAGCGTTAGATATCTATATTTGAGGCTTATACAGTGTAGTGCACTTTGGTTGATGGTTGATTATTTTTCAATGCTATTATATACATGTGTTGTATGGAATCCATATAATTAACTTTATATGGTAATTAATTGGGCCTCATTCCAATTTGAAAAATAAAGAATAATATAAAATAAAGGTTCATGTGTTGACAGTACTCATCCTTTGAGATTGGTCATGTGTTGAAGGAAATATTTTAGTAATAAAATTTACATCTTTATCAATATAAAATAAAGGTTCATGTGTTGACAGTACTCATCCATTGAGATTGGTCATGTGTTGAACGAAATGTTTTGATAATAACAACTATTTTGAAAAAGAAATATTTGAAATAGAATATTTGAAAATAGAAATTTATGAAGCCGTGTTGATTAGATTGACGCCATTTTGACGTGAACGATATTTATATCGATTTTAACGATTTCGAAATGAAATGAATTGAAAACGATTTCGAAATGAAATGAATTGAAAACAATTTCGAAATGAAATGAATTGAAAACGATTTCGAAATGAAATGAATTGAAAACGATTTCGAAATGAAATGAATTGAAAACGATTTCGAAATGAATTGAATATATAACGATTTTGAAACGAATTGAATATATAACGATTTCGAAATGAATTGAATAGATAACGAATTTGAATAGAATTGAATTGAAAACGAATTCGAATTGAATTGAAAACGAGTTCGAATTGAATTGGAAACCAATTGAAATGAATTGAAATTGAATTGAAATTTGAATTGAATAGAAATGAATTTTAAAAGGAATTTATAAAGAAGAATTCAATTTTGATTTGAATTGAAATGGAAGTTGAAATTGCTTTTGAAACGAATTTAAAACTATTTATAAAATTCGTTTTAAATAGAAATCGACGATATATATATTATATATATAATATATATAATATAATGGCCTGAATAGAACGCGCCGCGCCGCGGCAGTTCGTGAATTTCGACCATTTATTTCAAACGAACATTACGGGAGATCCGACCGTCGGATTCTCCTAAAACCGAACCGTTGGGTTCGTATCGAAAAGAGCTTTCTAACGAATATTAGAAATTTGAAATCTAACGGTTGAATTTGGAATTATGTCCAAATCAAATTTGAAAAAGATCGCTGTAAGTGCAGTTCGATAGCCGTTGATGGAAATCGACTGTACAGGCCTCGATAAAATTATTAAAAATAGTAATAATTTATGTAAAATCATAAGAAATGATTCAGAAAGGATTGGGATGAAAAACTCCATATTTGAAAAGATAAAAATAGATTTTTATCGAAATGAACTAGTTTTGAACTAGAATTATAATTCTTTTTATTTTTAAATAAATAAATTGAATTTAAAAAGGGTTTTAAAAATAACCAGAATATCCAATGATTGCATTGGAGTAGATTTGAATTGAAATTGTCTTTGGAATATTTCGATGTTGGAATTCGTGATTATACAGGTGTTGTTATGGAAATTTGAAAGATATATATTTATATCGTTATTTCCAATACGACATTTGTTAATCCTAGAATTTGATATTGAATATAAGCCGATATATTTTCTATTCAGAGCCTTGTATTGAATATCAAATGTGATTTGGGTTTGTCGTGAATGGTGTCTTCACTAACACTGTTCTTGAACCCAGTAGAGAAAAGATTAAATCTTTTTATTTAGATTTAATAAAGTGTACCAATTAAATAATATTTAATTGGAATTGAATTGATATTGATTTTTGGGTTTATCGTGGACAGTGTTTTAAATAACACTCGTTCTTTAACCCGATAATTAATGTGATGTGATTTTGGGTTTATCGTGAACCGTGTTTTAAATGACACTGATTCTTTAACCCAGTCGCAGATTAAAACTAAGTAGAGTTTTAATGAATCTTTAATTAGATTGAAATGATCGAAAATGGAGTATCACCAGTTTTGCTCCAGGCGATAGTTAAATCTTTAATTAGATTTGAACGTGAAATGGTAATTGAATTTACCAATAACACTGTGGTGTTAGATATGAAGTATTACCAGTTTTACTTCATGGAATGAATAGGTTGGGATGGGGAAATTAAAATAAATGATTACTTCGGTAAGGTTCGCTAATCCCGACTAGTTTGAATTGAGATTCAAAAATAGAATAAAGAATAAATTCAAGGAATTTATCTTGGATAAAATTAATGGGAACCTTTCCCTATGAATGTGAAAATCAGGAACTAACTGTCGGTTAGCCAAGAAGAATGGTTTTCTGGATATTGATCTGATGTTGGTTTCGGCCTTCGGGATTAATATTTAGGAAATTATTCTCTTGATTAATTTACGGTTAGTGACTGATGAATTGGAAGGGGGCGTATGTTGTATTTGTGTAACACTTATTTAAAATATACGCGAGTTATTTGGAAAGACCGGGTTTATCCCATTCTGAATAACTAATACGACGATAAGTCGAAGATGAAGACGATGGTCGAAGACCGGAGGTCTTCACGTCGTTTGGGTAATTACTGATGATCTTGATTGGGCTGTACACCCAAGAAGATGGAAACAGTTAGTGATCGTCCAGACGTATTTGGAGATCGATGGATATGCGGGGTACTAGGTGCCTCCGGTTTCGTTCAGCCCCAGAACGGACTTGCAAATGGACTGTGTATCTGACATTGGATTTTAGTCCGTGTGATTGATCTCTATTAAATATATATCTGTTTGGCGGCGGAGAATTTATTCTCTTGCTTAACGCCCTTCTCTGAGACGTACGAGCTCAGGGGTTATATATTGATGGATATCAAACGCATGGAGTGAATTGCCTGTGTGGCATGCCTAAGTGGCAATTGATCGAGGCTTCTGTTGAAAAGCAAAGTCTTATGGTTGATGATCGAAGCACGGCCTTTGTGGCGTAGCTTTGTGTAACGTTTACTTCGCGAGTTTCACACCCGGTATGAACCAAAAACGGGAGACGGACCTCAGGGAGGGCATGCGTTTCCTTCTAGCTAAAAAGTGGCGTCAGTGGTTTTACACGCCCTGATGAGTTTGACTTATGTGGTTGTTGCTGTTGCGAGGCGCCTCGGATTGATCGGTCGTTCTCGAACCGATGGAGTCATTTAGTTGGCTCATTTACGCCCCCAAAGGGCGGGGAAACATAGTGTTCAGGCATTTTAATCCACATCGGTGGACCGGCCCTGTCGCTCCAAGGGTCACTCGAGCTCTGATCCTGAGACATGGGCTAGATTGTCTCGAATCGGTTGAGGACTATCTTTTGCCTCGGTTCATAGATGGAAATCCAATTTCCAAATACGTGCCATTTGCGGTTTTATTTGTAAACCTATTTATGGCGACATAGTGGCATGGGACGCTCATGCCGCCTTTGATTGATACTTATGATTTGAAGTTGTTTTATACACTATGCACTTATAATAGTATCAAACGATTTGTTTTAAACGTATCAAGCATTCTTTGGCTGTTATAAGGGAAAACCCTATCCTCGGCTGCGTTGCATTGTGTAATGGGACCTGGGTCTTATAACAGCTTCATTTTTCTTTATTTAGCATGGCGCTGTTTGTTTTATGCACTGGTATTCTTGGGAGAAAACCCGTTCCGTGTTATACGGCGTGGTCCCTTGATTTACCTAACTTTAAAAATAAAGATTAATAACTGTTTTAGTTCTCACACTAGTCACATGACTGACCTGGAGTTTATTGTTTTAACCTAAACTCTGGGTGCCCCTATTTTCGACACGGGCAGCTAGTAGTTTTGGTTTTGCAGATTTATATTCACAGGATCCTGGTTTTCAGCTGGAACGATATCCGGAAAGCTTTGTATCCGTATATCTCTTCTAGTTGTGTATCGTATTATTTTCCGCTGCTATGTATTTAAATGTAATTTAAATCTCTGATATTTCTGTGTAATATTCTTTTATACTCTGTATATTCTTGTAATCTGATGCATTGTTGTAGTATACAGTGAAATGTTCTTTTGTATGCGTTCTATTTTGTCCGGTTCTCAAAACGATAGGGCGTTTCGACCGGTCTGGGTCGGTTTAGCGACTGGTTCGGACCGAGCGAAATTCCTTCTCGTCACAGGAAGAGAGGTTCTCGCGTATCTGGACAATCAACAAGTACGTCCAGACAACTACCACTTTAACCCTTTCCTAGGAGCGACCCAGTTCAGGGCATCAGTAGTCACCCATTCGATGTGAAGATCCCCGGTCTTCAATCACCGTCTTCAATGTCTTCGACTTTTAATCGTCGTAGTAATTATTTAGAATGGGTTAAACCCGGTCTTTACGAATTACTCACGTATTTTATAATAAAAAATCAGGTGCTATAAATACAAATCATACGCCTCATTCCAATTCAGAATATTCTTTTAATAAAATAATCATATTAACAGGGAAAGATTCCCCTTAATTTTATCGAAGATAAATTCTTTTAAATTCAATATTTAATCTTCTTTTTAAAGATTCAATAACACTCAAATTTGATTTTAGTATCAAAAATCATTACTTTATGATTATTCAACTTTTAAGAAATTAATCTTATCTTTAACTGGGCTAAAGAACCAATGTCATTTAAAACACAGTTCACGATAAACCCAAAATCATTTTCCATTAAATATGGAATTTCAAAAGAAATCAAATTAATATATAATCGATATAAATTTCTGTATCAGACTAATAATATAAATGGAATAACGACAAAGCCTTTTAAATTCCATATATAGTAACAGTCTTCTTTTACAGAAGCCTATCTCGATTATTATCAAATCGAATTTCCACTCAATTCTAATTTAATATATTATATTGGAAAACTTGGCTTTGGTAAATTTCTTTTTAAATCTTAATAAAAAGATTTATAAATTCTAAATCATATTTTCACTATTAATTGGGTTAAAGGACAAATGTCGTTTAAAACACAGTTCACAATAAGCCTAATTCACATATCATTTTATTCCAATCAATAATTATAATTGGAAACTCTAATAATCTTAATTAAAAGATTTATTCTAGTTAATAACTAGTTTATTTTGATAAAAATACATTTTTATCTTTTGTGTCCGTCCAAAAACGGACATAGAAATCATCATTTTATTCTTTGTTGAATATTATTTTAAAATATTCCTTAAAAATATTCTTTATTTAAAAAGATTCTTTATGTAAAAATATTCTTAATATTACAATATTCTTTATTTTAAAATATCCTTTATTTTACAGTGTTCTTTATTTTAAAATATTCTTTATTTAAAAGATATTCTGAATTGGAATGCGACACAATTAGTTACCATATAATTTCGGTTATTTGGATTTCATACATCGCATGTATACGACAATAACGATAAATAATCGTTACACAATCCATTCACATCCAGAGTGAAATTTACAACTGTGTGAGCATTAAAATGAATAAATAACGCTCATCGAAGTCTGTCAATCCATCAATTGACATTCAACTAAATATTGGGACTAGTGTATGTCAGATATTATCCCAATACCCGTGTGGGGTTTTCAGACAACAACAATTCAACTAAATAAGTAATTGGTAAATGAATTTAACTAATTTTAATTTCGCTAACATGTTGATGAAAATGAAGAAAATATGTTATTACATTCATAATGCTGAATAAAAATGTATTTTACTCGCATAATTTCCTTACATGTATCTATTGTCTAATTTGACAATACAAACGTCACTTTGATTTGCACACAAATTCTATTGTATAATTTAACAATAAAATGTCACTTTAATTTACGTACAAATTCTAATATATGTTTCGACAAATAAAATGATTCTTGTATTTGCATATACATTCTAATGTATGTTTTGCAAATAAAAATGATTCTTATATTTGCATATAAATTATAATTCAACCAATGCATAAAAAAATGATACATTCATTTTGTCAAAATAACTAAAAAGTTATTATTCATTTTTGTTGGCAATTCTAGTTCAACAAAATGACCAAAAAGTTATTCTTCATTTTGTTGACCATTCTAGTTCAACAAATTTAATATTTTTGCTCCAACATAAATCTATTTAACAAAAATGTAATTTTCTTGTTTTCAACCATCACATTTGACAAAATTTTCATTTTTGTTCCAACTATTATATTTTGACAAAAGTATATACTGTTTACACCAAAAATGGTCTAAAAACCCAAGGTACTAAACTGTACTTCACCAACTCGGTAAGAAATAAATGGAGCCTTGTTTAATCAGCAATAAAAATGAAAAATACGAAAAAAGTAAAGTAGAGACGAGAATTAGAGTGGTTCAGCCGTTAATGAGGCCTACGTCCACTATGAAGGTGATTTACTGTCTTATAATGAGAATTACAGAACATATCAGCTCTCTCTCTTTTCATACATCTCGATATTCACTCAATATACCTTGTCTATGTATTTCAATCTAAGGAATCATACAAGAGAATAGCAGAATTTAAGAAGAAGGAGGATGGATTAATTATTGAGAAAAGGTTGTCTTCGTCTTCCCTCTTCATCAGATTGTATTTGTCGCCATGGCAGAATTTGTGGTTGAGGATGAAGTTCGGCGGCACTTCGTGGTTTTTTTTCTCCTCCCCCCTCATGTTGGTAGCCATGGTGTATTTATAGGTGAACCCCCCTTGGTAAATGATTTGGAATCCCTTTATCCGGGCTGTGGACCGTTCATTTCGTTAATTACGACCATGCCGCTAGTTAGCTGTAGCCAGCTGTCCGTGGCTATATCTAGTTATCATTTGCAGGCGGCTTGTTGGGACGAGTATCTTGAATAGCTGAGCGGATCCATGTAAGCAAGCGTCCTATGAGCGCCTCGAGAGATTCTGTAAGAGTTGGATGTGCGTTTGGAGTTGAGCCTCCTCTGCTCCTTGTGTGACGCCCTTCTCAGTCCAAGGGCACACGTCTTCATGCTGCCTTTGTAGTATGTTGTTTGGCTTCACAGCTATGTTATGAGGTCGCTCTTGCTTTTGTTGAACGGGCGACTTGTTTGATGGCGAAACGAGGGAACAAGTCGGCCATGACACCATAGCGTGGTTATGTTTGATTTGGTGAGCGAGTGATAGTGTTATGACTGACCGGGGCTGCGACTATAAGATGTACAGGCGCTTTGTCCGAAGACTAGTGTACGGCCGATCAGTAGGCCTTTGGTATGAGTATCGAGCGACAGGTGTTGTCATCTATGGGCAGTTGTTCAGATATATACATATATGCGACCTGGATTTCCATCCCGATACGTGTAACCGAGCTTTGATGCTAGGTCGAACATTCCTGCTGGGCGAAGTGACTTCGTGGGATATTCGATCCTTCCCTTTGTTAAGTCGTACTTCTTGTAATCATTTCGGTCACCATCATCAGTTATGATGGCGGAATTTGACTTGTCTTAGGTTTGGCGTCTGCATCTTGCTTTGTGCAGTTGCACTCCATCCGTTGTGATCCATTTAAGCGCTTCGAATAACCTTTCGCACGACCGGCCTTGATACTTTCTATTCAATGTGCGTATGGATTTTTATAGGGATTTCTTATGTCCAAGAAACTCAGGAAGAAATCGGCGAGGAGGGCTGGTAGCAAAAAGTCGCCCTGGGTTAAGGAGGCCTCAAGTGTGAATGATACTCACAATCATTGTTCGCTAAATGGACTCTTTGACTCGGATATTCAGACCGCTGTTAATCGTATGGTCTCTTCATCCATCACGTTAAATCATGCAACCGTACCCGAGCCTCTTCCTGTTCCCAGCCCTTGCCATCCTGCACTCACCGAGGACTTTGTGGCCCAGTGTCCAGTTAGCTCGTGTTCTGGTGTGTACATAGATCCATTCGACAGTTGGATTATCGCAGGGAAAATGGATGCTATGAAGGACAACATATTTGTAACACCCCACGTCCATTAATGTCACTCACAAAGGGAATGCATTAACTTCCATGGAGGTTTTAAGTGAATATAGAACAGAAAAATTACAACAAGACAGATAATAAGTAGTACTTGGAAATCTAAAACTTCATTTTATTGCAGCGGAAATTAAACATGTTTGTTACATCATAAAACCGTAAATCAGAGTCAAGTACAGTATCCATCTTGATAAAACAAAATACATAACCCCATTACATAAATAGCCATTAAAGAAGATAACAAGCTGGACTTTACTTCAACGGTCCAAGCTTTCCAAAGAAAGATGAAGCAATCCAATCAAACTCCACTAGAGCTGGGTCCAACCTGAGGACCTGGAGGGGGAAAAAGGATAGAAATAGAGGGGGTCAGACATAAAGTCTGGCAAGTATGATAATTATAACAATACTATTATCAAAATAACTAGACTAAGGCATAAGCTGGAAAACAAGGAAATGTCTATGAACTATTGGGTATGGAAAAGCAGATAAAGATAACGTTAAAGGCACACCTAATTACTAACGAATAATTACTACACTGCACCGCACCAGTCAACCTAAAGGTTGATCCCACTTGCTTCACCTAGAAACTATATAAATAGCCTTTCGTACCCCTAGCTGACTACATAGGTGTCGTCTGCCCCTATCTCCGCTAGGTGTACCCCACTACCCACTTTCGATCGTCTCCCTACTCGTAGATACCCGTGTTGGCCCCATAGTGGGGTGTATCACTCCCATAAAGTGGCAACCCGATACAACTTGAGAATGCACGGCTTATACCTACACGATGCAACAACGTCTTACCTACCAGCCCGGGTCCACACACGCATATGAAACCCGTTGGACTTGCGTTGCCACCGCTCCCCGTTTTGGCCTCTTATAGTCAAACCCAGCATGCGTGTCCCGTCCTCGACTTGGTTCGAGCCCACAAAGATACATTTGGGATACTGGTTGAAATGGGCCCCCACAAGCTACCCACCTAAGCTTGTCCACTTGTACATCCCACTTAACCCTCTTAGTCATGTTCATTTACATGCGTGTTTGGTTAAGTCTTACTAATCGTATTTCACATGCCACTAAGGGCACCCACTAGATTCCTCATGCCACCCAAGGCACCTACTTAACCCCCATGTCCCACCTTACATGTTTATCTGGTTAAGTATTTCTTAATTCATTCAGGCCATAACCTCATAAAGACCTCTCACATTAGACTGGCATTTATGGCAGCTGGATTTGCCGGGCGGGTCCGGGCAGTCTTACACCCTAAAAGAGTCTAACCTCGTGTCTTTACATCTATTATGCTTTAATTTGGACATAGGACCTCTTACATTGGGCTGATATTTGTGACCACTGGATTTGCCGGGCGGGTCCGGGCAGGTTTACGTCACAAACGAATCCAACCTCGTGTCCTAAGCATTGATTATCACTTATAATCTTTTACCCCAGTTTTAATAATTCCTATTCAAATTATTAATTATGTCCACTTTTAATTGTGTCCATAATTGACTCAATTATGACCATCCATTCATGGCATGCAAAATCATATCAATTGCACCAAAATTCTTAATATTAAATCCTGAATATTACCCCTACCCCACGTTATACGTTCGCTTATTCAACGCAAAATATACGTTAAACTCGAATAGTCTAACTCATAGCACAAAAATAAATTATCACAACATATAGACAATTAAAATGAATCTAATCATAATAGGGGTGAAACTTTCATAAAATTGCACATGCTAAGGATCTAAAGGCGTCAACTTGTTTGGTAAAATGTCACAACTTAAATGATATGATCATAACCCAAATTCATGTATAAACTTGCATATGGGGTTTTATGCAACATAATGGTGGTGTGAACTAGCATCTAATACATAGAATTCACATATGTCATAGCATAATTCTAGATGTCATAATTCTACATCTAAATAGATTTCATGGCATATGTTCACAATCTTTACTATTCAATCTAAACTTGCATATGTGATTTGTCATATAGATCAACATAGCCCAAACATTATGATTTGATTAACATGAACTAATTAGCATGCATAATAACATCATGACTTTATAACACGTATGATTTATCACAACTTAGCATAGAATATTACAACCTATACAATATCATCATAGCATGATTTACAACATATAGGATATCATCATCACATAACATAGGATTTACAACATACATGATAGCATAAGGTTTACAACAACATATATGACAATTCACATCATTCACTCATAATCCATTCATAACTTAATCTAATTAGTTCAATAATAATCTTGTTAAGATCATCATACTCACAATTAGAGAAGAAAGTGAGTCTTGATTTGCTTTAGGGTTGAGTAGAATTAGGGTTTTGATTAGCTTTCTTCCTTCTTAGTTGGCGGCGGCTACACTGAGTTCCATGGCGGCGGTATGACGGTGGCTATTCTATTTTTCATGTGAATTAGAGTGAGAGACTACCTAGGTATTTATAGAGTTTAGGATTTATTTAGACCGTCAGATCAACTCAGAACTAAACTGAACTGTTTAATTTGCCAACTCAACCCTAAAGACACATCAACAAACCCTAGCCGCCTGGACAGGTCGACACCCAGGTCGACTGCCCAGTCGACCTGGGGGGGTGTCGACTACCCAGTCGACTCCCTAGTCGACCTGGGGTGCTGGGCGGGAATTTTCCCGCTTAGCATGTTTGACTTCGAATTTTAAATTTTCTGGAATCTTTTTAGAATTTTCTGAAACTTCCGATGGCCATAACTTCTTCATACGGAGTACGATTCACGCAAACTCGGACTCTATTTCAACCAGAATTCCGAGACGAACACAATGGCGCAACCCATTTCCCACAATTCTCATGTCTGAGATTAGTTATTCTTTAATTTGTGAATATTAATATTAACAGAATTACGGGGTGTTACATTCTCCCCTCCTTAAAGGATTTCGACCCCGAAATCTTCAAGTCAAGAAGAATGTATATCCTAACATCCAATCGTCCATCTACTCAACCATCAAACACAGGCATCCATTGTCCTTATAGACTTCTAATGCTTTCATGTTTAAATCCACAGTGTGTGTGTATGTCCATATCTAATGCAAAATCAGGTGGTCCACTGATTCAGTTGACCTCCTTAATGCAAATCATGATAGTGCCATGTGTCCATTATGTATGCAAAAGTTCCTTAATGCTACAAATTATCTTTATATGCGTGCACAACCATCATCTGAATGCAGTATCCATTTGATAATACAATCATCATACATCCATTTTACTAAATACAGCCATTTATATGCAATATGCAGTATGAAGTGACTGAGCCGATCTAGTGCCTAACAGTGTGTGTATATGCGTCCACGAGCAACCACTAGCAAACACTTGCATCCACTTTGCATCCATCATACATAACATGCCTCAAACACATGTTTCAACCATAGGATTATCCTAACTAAAGGTCAAGAATACTAGCGAGAGGATACTCTAAAGGTAAGATAAGTACAAGATAAGCGATAAAGGAGAAATTAAAGGACATACCCTCAAAAAGAAAAGGGAACAACGAACGCATATTTTCTTCCGTCTCCCAAGTAGCGTTGCTCTCATCATCTCCCCATTGTACTTTGACTAGTCTGATCTCTCGATTCCTCAGTTTCTTGATCTCTGACCCAAGAATGTGCGTAGGAGCTCGTCGAATCGTCGCATCACGCTCGATCTCCACCTCTCTAAGCAGGTTCGGCTCTACCACCTCTGCGGTCTCGTGCAAGCACTTCCTCAAATGTGACACATGGAATACGTCGTGTACACCACTAAGTCTCTCAGGCAACTCCACTCTATACGCCATCTGTCCAATCTTCTCCTTAATAGGAAACGGCCCTACAAACCTTGGTGCTAATTTCCAAACGGACCCAAAGCGAACAACGTTCCGTAATGGAGACACTTTGATAAAGACCATGTCCCCAACTTCAAACTCAAGATCTGTCTTCCTCTTATCCGCATAAGATTTCTGCCTATCTTGCGCTGTCTTCATCCTCCTTCGAATCAAGTCAATCTTTTCCGAAGTCTCTCTAATCATATCGGGCACAAGTAAGATCTTATCCGTAGATTCCCACCAACATGTAGGTGAACGACAAGGTCGTCCATAAAGAGCTTCGAAAGGTGCCATGCCAATGCTGGACTAAAAGCTGTTATTATATGCGAACTCTACCAATGGAAGATGCTCTTCCCATGTACCCCCAAAGTCTAGGATACATAGCCTCAAAAGATCCTCTAGAATGCGATTCACCCTCTCAGTCTGGCCGTCTGTCTGAGGATGATATGCGGTGCTCAAACATAACTGAGTCCCTACCGCTTCTTGTAAGCTCTTCCAAAATTCGCTAGTGAAGATAGGATCGCGGTCGCTCACTATGCTAGAAGGAACACCATGCAAAAGAACTATTTCTCGAATGTATACAGAGGCTAACCATGGAGCAGTCCTCTTACTCTTCACGGGAATGAAATGGGCGCTCTTAGTAAGTCTATCTACTATAACCCAAATCCCTGTACTACCCTTCCTTGATCTTGGTAATCCATCCACAAAGTCCATCGAGACACTTTCCCATTTCCATAGTGGAACCTCCAATGGGTGAAGCAACCCACCGGGTTTCTTTTGCTCCGCTTTTACTTGTTGACACACCAAGCATCTAGCGACATACTCGGCCACATCTTTCTTCATGCCGGCCCAAAAGTAATCTCGTCTCATGTCTTTGTACATCTTATCCCCGTCGGGATGAATGGTCATCTTCGAACGATGTGCATCATCAAGAATGGTCTTCCTTAGGTCATCGTCTTTTGGTACACAAAGTCTACCATCCCTACGTAACCAACCCTTATCATCTAGGTTATACCTACGGAGATGGCTTGATGACTCCCCTCCTTTGAGCTTTTCTACTAACTCAACCAACTGTGGGTCGTCTCGCTGTGCCTCGCCAGTCCTTCCCAAAAGCGTAGGTCTGACCTCCAAGGATGCTAACAAACCGGGTACGAAGTCAACGGAAGGTGTAAAGTCAAACGTAGAAATGAACTCTAAACTTCGCCGCTCAACAAACAAAGGACTTAAGGATAATCTTTTTCTACTTAAGGCATCTGCCACTATGTTACCCTTGCCAGGGGTATATGCTATCTCGAAGTCGTAGGATGCTAAGAACTCCATCCACCTTTGCTGCCTTAAGTTCAAGTCCTTCTGAGAGAACAAGTATTTTAACGATTTGTGATTAGTGAATAATTCGAGTTTCTTGCCAAGAAGATAATGACGCCAAGAAGATAATGACGCCAAGACTTAAGCGCGAAAACAATAGCTGCCAACTCTAGGTCATGTGTAGGGTAATTTTTCTCATGCGCTCTCAACTGCCTTCCACCATATGCTATTACCCTTCCCTCTTGCATTAAGACCGCGCCTAAACCTGTCCCACAAGAATCAGTATAAACAGTAAACGGCTTACTCCCGTTTGGCAATACTAAGACTGGGGCTGAAGTCAAAGCTCTCTTCAAACGTTGGAATGCATCATCACAATCCACGTCCCATGTGAAAACTAGGTTCTTCTTCGTCAGGCGTGTCAATGGAGCTGATATTTTTGCGAAGTCTTTGATAAACTTCCTATAGTAGCCAGCCAACCCCAAGAAACTTCTCATTTCGGTAGCATTTTTAGGGACCTTCCAATCTTGGATGGCCACCACCTTCGCGGGATCCACAGCTATCCCTCCCTTGGAAACCACGTGCCCTAAGAATTGTACTTCCTTCCTCCAGAAGTGACACTTAGAAAATTTAGCTTTAAGGTTATGCGCTCGTACGGTCTCCAACACTTCCTTAAGATGTAGGGCATGCTCTTCTTCATCCTTAGAAAAGATCAAGATGTCGTCTACAAAGACTACCATGAATTTGTTAGGTTACTCCCTAAACACCCTACTCATCAAATCAACAAAGTATGCGGGGGCGTTTGTCAAACCGAAGGGCATCACTAGCCATTCATAGAAACCGTCCGGAGTCCTAAAGGCAGCCTTGTCTATGCCATCCTCAGCCACTCTCAACTGATGGAATCCAGTGGCTAAGTCCAACTACGAAAACACTGAGGCACCAACTAACTGATCGAAGAGATCGTCAATCATCGGCAGTGGGTGTCTGTTTTTCTTAGTAAGCTTATTAAGTTCTCCATAGTCGTGGCAAATACTACTGGAGCACCCCACTTCGATATACTTCGTCTTATGAACCCCTTCTCAAGCAACTCCTTCACTTTCTTATCGAGTTCCCTCCTTTCATGAGGAGCCATGTGGCGTACTGGTAAAGATACTGGTTTTGCATTATCCACAAGATATATTCGAAAATCTATCTCCCGCTTCGGAGGCAAGCCCTTCAGCTCCTCAAGCACATCCGAGTATTCTCGGACCACTCTAATAGATCATAGATTTTCCTCAGACGCGTCAAGCGATTCTAAATAACTTAGCATAACGGAATTTATGGGATTACAAAATATTTCGAGAGCGTTGCCAAGGCGAGTCATGAGCCTAACTACTCTCCTTTCACAATCAAGAACGGCCCCATTTCTGGATAACCAATCCATTCCTAAAATTAGCCCATAGCCCGTGAAGCCCAAAACATAAGCATCACATCTAAACTCAACGCTAAGTATAGAAATTTTCAAATCCAAACACATCATAGACAAATAAGCTGAGCCCCCAATTGGATTCGAAACAACTAAGGGATCCTCTACTAAACTGGTGTTTAAGTGCAGCGATTCAACTAATGATGTAGAGATAAACGAATGCGATGCGCTCGAATTGAATAAGGTACGGACATGATGATCAAACAGAAAAACTAAGCTTACAACAGAAATGGTTCTACCTCATTCTTGCAGCGGTGGGACCGCGAGAGCCTGAACTTGTCCCCTTGCCTGCCCTGGTACCATAAGAGCCTGCACCTGTCCTCCCGAGGTAGACCCTGCCCTCTGCCCCTTCTTTGGGCAGTCCTTCACTAGATGTCCCGCTTCACCACAGTGAAAACAGCCAGTCTTCTTTTTCTTTCGGCAATCCTTGCTGAGATGGCCTGGTGTCCCACAGTTAAAGCATTTCTTCTTTCCCTTGCCATTATTGTCTTTACCACCCTTCTTGTTTTGCTGTTGTGGTTTCTTCTGATCCCCTTTCTTCTCGGGTGCCTTATCAGCTTTAGCGCCTTTCTCCTCGTGCATGAGTGCCATGTCTACTAGCTTCTCAAAGGTGGCCCCCATAAGGATGTGGGTCATAGCCAACCCTTGCAATGGTTCATTCAATCCATTAACGAATCTCAGAGCCTTCTTCTCCGGCGTGTTCACTAAGTCCAAGCCAAACCTTGCTAACTGATTAAATTTGTTGACATATTCTTTCACTGACGAGCTTCCTTGCTTTAATGTCAAGAACCTTTTCATATATAGATTCTCTTCGGCCCTTGAGAGAAACTTTGCCTCAAACCTACGTTTGAAATCTGCCCAAGAATCAACAGGACACTCCCCATTAGTGACCTCCCACCAAAACGAGGCCTCTCCCTTCATTAACCAAGCTGCTAATTTGACTTTCCTCCCTTCTTCTACTTCAAAGATTTCTAGCAATTCTTCCACCTCCCTAAGCCAATCTCTAGCTTCCACAAACGTTTCTGACCCTTGAAAAGGTTTTCCACCCATAGCCTTAAATTCCTTGCACGTCTTTGCAAAAGTATCAGCGTGAGGAGGAGGAGGAGCGGGTGCAACTGGTGGTGGAGGAACATTGGCTGGACCTGCAGCGGCCCTAGCCTCTAATAACCTCCTATACCATCCTGGTATCGTTACACCGTCCGGAAGGTTAAGATCTTCAGCCATGCTGAAACGAAAAAGGAAAGATTAAAAATGGAGAATTCGAAAGATAAAGATATGGCTATTGGGGATTATGTTTTCCATAAAAGCTTTCCACTTAAGATAACTCATTAAGACATGTTTTTGAAAATACTTCTTCCAAAAATACTTTTGAAAAATAGTTTTTCTAAAAATAATTTATCTGTTCTGGTAACCTTAAGCTCTAATACCACGTGTAACACCCCACGTCCATTAATGTCACTCACAAAGGGAATGCATTAACTTCCATGGAGGTTTTAAGTGAATATAGAACAGAAAAATTACAACAAGACAGATAATAAGTAGTACTTGGAAATCTAAAACTTCATTTTATTGCAGCGGAAATTAAACATGTTTTTTACATCATAAAACCGTAAATCAGAGTCAAGTACAATATCCATCTTGATAAAACAAAATACATAACCCCATTACATAAATAGCCATTAAAGAAGATAACAAGCTGGACTTTACTTCAACGGTCCAAGCTTTCCAAAGAAAGATGAAGCAATCCAATCAAACTCCACTAGAGTTGGGTCCAACCTGAGGACCTGGAGGGGGAAAAAGGATAGAAATAGAGGGGGTCAGACATAAAGTCTAGCGAGTATGATAATTCTAACAATACTATTATCAAAATAACTAGACTAAGGCATAAGCTGGAAAACAAGGAAATGTCTATGAACTATTGGGTATGGAAAAGCAGATAAAGATAACGTTAAAGGCACACCTAATTACTAACGAATAATTACTACACTGCACCGCACCAGTCACCCTAAAGGTTGATCCCACTTGCTTCGCTTAGAAACTATATAAATAGCCTTGCGTACCCCTAGTTGACTACATAGGTGCCATCTGCCCTTATCTCCGCTAGGTGTACACCACTACCCACTTTCGATCGGCTCCCTACTCGTAGATACCCGTGCTGGCCCCATAGTGGGGTGTATCACTCCCCTAAAGTGGCAACCCGATACAACTTGAGAATGCATGGCTTATACCTACACGATGCAACAACGTCTTACCTACCAGCCCGGGTCCACACACGCATATGAAACCCGTTGGACTTGCGTTGCCACCGCTCCCCGTTTTGGCCTCTTATAGTCAAACCCAGCATGCGTGTCCCATCCTCAACTTGGGTCGAGCCCACAAAGATACGTTTGGGATACTGGTTGAAATGGGCCCCCACAAGCTACCCACCTAAGCATGTCCACTTGTACATCCCACTTAACCCTCTTAGTCATGTTCATTTACATGTGTGTTTGGTTATGTCTTACTAATCGTATTTCACATGCCACTAAGGGCACCCACTAGATTCCTCATGCCACCCAAGGCACCTACTTAATCCCCATGTCCCACCTTACATGTTTATCTGGTTAAGTATTTCTTAATTCATTCAGGCCATAACCTCATAAAGACCTCTCACATTAGACTGGCATTTATGGCAGCTGGATTTGCCGGGCAGGTCCGGGCAGTCTTACACCATAAAAGAGTCTAACCTCGTGTCTTTACATATGTTATGCTTTAATTTGGACCTAGGACCTCTCACATTGGGCTGACATTTGTGACCACTGGATTTGCCGGGCGGGTCCGGGCAGGTTTACGTCACAAACGAGTCCAACCTCGTGTCCTAAGCATTGATTATCACTTATAATCTTTACCCCAGTTTTAATCATTCCTATTCAAATTATTAATTGAGTCCACTTTTAATGATGTCCATAATTGACTCAATTATGGCCATCCATTCATGGCATGCAAAATCATATCAATTGCACCCAAATTCTTAATATTAAATCCTTAATATTACCCCTACCCCACGTTATACGTTCGCTTATTCAACGCAGAATATACGTTAGACTCGAATAGTCTAACTCATAGCACAAAAATAAATTATCACAACATATAGACAATTAAAATGAATCTAATCATAATAGTGGTGAAACTTTCATAAAATTACACATGTTAAGGATCTAAAGGTGTCAACTTGTTTGGTAAAATGTCACAACTTAAATGATATGATCATAACCCAAATTCATGTATAAACTTGCATATGGGGTTTTATGCAACATAATGGTGGTGTGAACTAGCATCTAATACATAGAATTCACATATGTCATAGCATAATTCTAGATGTCATAATTCTACATCTAAATAGATGTCATGGCATATGTTCACAATCTTTACTATTCAATCTAAACTTGCATATGTGATTTGTCATATAGATCAACATAGCCCAAACATTATGATTTGATTAACATGAACCAATTAGCATGGATAATAACATCATGACTTTATAACATGTATGATTTATCACAACTTAGCGTAGAATATTACAACATATACAATATCATCATAGCATGATTTACAACATATAGGATATCATCATCACATAACATAGGATTTACAACATACATGATAGCATAAGGTTTACAACAACATATATGACAATTCACATCATTCACTCATAATCCATTCATAACTTAATCTAATTAGTTCAATAATAATCTTGTTAAGATCATCATACTCACAATTAGAGAAGAAAGAGAGTCTTGATTTGCTTTAGAGTTGAGTAGAATTAGGGTTTTGATTAGCTTTCTTCCTTCTTAGTTGGCGGCGGCTACACTGAGTTCCATGGCGGCGGTATGACGGTGGCTATTCTATTTTTCATGTGAATTATAGTGAGAGACTACCTAGGTATTTATAGAGTTTAGGATTTATTTAGACCGTCAGATCAACTTAGAACTAAACTGAACCGTTTAATTTGCCAACTCAGCCCTAAAGACACATCAGCCAAACCCTAGCCGCCTGGACAGGTCGACACCCAGGTCGACTGCCCAGTCGACCTGGGGGTTGTCGACTGCCTAGTCGACTCCCCAGTCGACCTGGGGTGCTGGGCGGGAATTTTCCCGTCTAGCCTGTTTGACTTCGAATTTTGAATTTTAAATTTTCTAAAATCGGTTTTGAATTTTCTGAAACTTCCGATGGCCATAACTTCTTCATACGAAGTCCGATTCACGCAAACTCGGACTCTATTTCAACCAGAATTCCAAGACGAACACAATGGCGCAACCCGTTTCCCACAATGCTCACGTCTGAAATTAGTTATTCTTTAATTTGTGAATATTAATATTAACAGAATTACGGGGTGTTACAATATTAGCCGAATTCGATCAGTTGGAACCACGTCTGCATTTGGTTGAAGGCCTCATTACAATACTCAGAGACTATATTGTGGAGCAAATGGGTGGCTGGCTTTCCTTGGTCGAAGATCTTCAGGACTCGAACAGAGAGAATATTGAACAACTTCATGCTCTGGAAGAAGATAGGGCAAACTTGTCGAGGCCCTGGAATCTAGGGAGAGAATTATTTCTCTTCTCATCTGAGTATTGTGGCCTACCAATGCTTCGCCTGTTCAGCTATTTTGGTTTTGATTTTGGGTAGTTCTGTTTATTCTGGCTTGTGTATGCGGGAGCCAGCCTCGCTTATTCTCGTACATATTAATTTGTGACTTTTAAGGTTTGACTTCAGTTTATTATTATTTTTCATCACGTACTTAGACCGATTGTTTGTGCGAATACCGACCCTTGCTAAAATTTCTATATTTGCGGTCTTAAGTTTATATCGCTTAGGGGCTATCATAAATTTATTACTTTCATTTTATGAGTTGTCGTACTTTTAGTTTGTTGTTCGCGCAAACCTTATCGTTCGAACAATTCTCGCAAAGAAGTTATAACTAGGCTATGGTATGTTTTGAGTGGGCATTGGTGGTTGTTTACACAATGGTTATGTCCCCATACCAAAGCTCTTTTTATTTTCATAAATTCTGTTGATTCCGCATCGTAATTTGGTTAATTTACGATTTCTTAGAAGCAACGTGTGGTTATTATGTGTTTTCTTTTGGGTGCCCCTATGCGAGGTCTTGTGTTTCAATTTCGACCTAATTTTGATCCCGTCAGTCCTGATTTTTCTAGGATTGAAAGGCCTTGTTGGATACCCCAAATGGCTAGGATTTCTGATAACCCCTTTCGGCTAGGATTTCTGCTGTTGTAATCCATTCTTGGCTCTGTTTGACTTGGTTAACAACAAAGAACAAGGATGGCCACCTCCTTTCAGTAGGATTTTTGTTTTGTGTTGGTCCTTCCAGCATGTTTAATCCTTCCCCATTTTATGCTTCATCCCGAGGAGCGGACACTAATTCTTCTCATTGAGCCTTGACTCAAAAGAGATAGACTTCGTGCCTTTCACCTAACAAGGTGCCCCCCATGATTTTTTCCATTTCGAGACATGTCGGTTTTTCCGACTTTTTGCATTACCTTAGGATATAGACATTCGTTTTCCTCATTGATTTTTTTTCCCAAGTTGGAAAACTTGTGTCCAGCACCTAGGAAGGGCACCTAAGAAGGTGCTTCTTCAGTTGGCTTAGTAATTTTAACTGTGGGACTTTTCGATGATATTTCTGTATCTTCAATGAGGTCTAACAGCAGTCCTTTGAATGAGTGTTTGCCAAGCATTTAGCATACTTCATAATGGGAGATGCATTCTTCGTCTTGCTGTCTTCCTCAGAACAGCTTGTTCATAGTGAGGCGATGAGTCAATTGCTCCGATTTGGTCTTGCTTGATGTTTGCGATTCCCAAACTCTTTCATTTGGTGTGTGCTCTGGGATTTCTCGTTACACCCCTTGCTGTGTATGGCGGATTGCTTTTTCTATACTTACATTCCAAGAGATTATTTTCCTTTTAGCACGGACCAACAAGTATGTTATTCAAGTAGGCATGTAATTAATTTCAGATGCACATAGTTTTTTTTGGTAATTAAACCATTGCTTAACATGGACACAGTGAATAATAAAGCAAGTTAAAAAAGCTTTAACATTAAGATAAAATCAGGGGAACAAGGTAAAGTAATAAGAGCTTTAGTTTAATGCTCCATTATTGAAATATCAGCGGTTGGTCCCTCTGATGAGCGTCCTCCTTGAATTGGTTTGAGCCCCTACCCTTTTAGGGTGTACTGCCCCTTGTTCGAGAAGAGTCGGGATGATCCTTATGATTTTGTATATACTATTGCAACCGGTTCTTCCTGATCAACCCTTCGATCACTGACTTCAAGTGCTTGCATTCATCGGGTATTGTGTCCTAGCTGCTTGTGGAATTGGCAAAATTTTCCTGACCTCATGGCGGCATTTTTGACGTGCCTTTTTTTCAAAACCAGATATCTCTCAGTGCCTTTAGTTGCCATGAAGATATTTCCTACGGAATAGTTGAGGGGAGTGAATTCGTAGTTCTTGAAAAAGCGTAGTTTTTTCTTACTCGATCGTCCTCCTCTTTGTTGCTCATTTTTTGATTATCTGAGTTGCTTTGCACCTTTCCATTCTTTTTTGACCGTGCATTTCTTTCTTCAATATTTGCATATTTTTCGGCTTTACTAAGTAACCGTTCGAGTGTACTTGGTTTCTTTTCCTGATCCATCGCCCTATCTTGGTTTTCTTACATATGCTCCCTTTAAGAGCCATTAAGATAAAGCCGGGTTCGAGATTCTTGACTTTATCCAATGCCATATCAAAGCGAGTGAGAAAAGCTTTGAGAGGCTCCCCTGGTCTTTGTCGTAGTCCGCTTAGCTCCATAGCATCTCGAGTTTTGAACGCCTGGGGTCTGAACTGCTCATTGAATAACTTAGCCAAGGTCACGAAATCATCCACAGACTGTGGTGGCAGCTTTGTGAACCAAAGATAAGCCACTCCTTCTAGACAAGTTGGGAAATACAAGCACTTGATTTCATCTGTAGCGCATGTCCCATTCATGTACAGGTCATATTTACATAGAAATATACTAGGGTCGCTTGCCCCATCATAGGGCTGCAATGACGGAGGCTCGAATCTTTGTTGAATTACAGTTTCCTTAATCCTCTTGGTAAGTGGGGTTTTAGCTAGGAAGGACTCCCATTCTCTCTGATCATCCTTCCTCTTCAGACTTTTCTCCACAATTGCTTGCGCCATTTCCAAGATGTATTTTCATTCGTTGGTTGGACCCATGGGCTGATCATTTCTTTTACTATCAACCCTTGATCTAGATGCGTCTTCATGGACCAAGGATAAGGAAGTTGGGCATCCCTTCGGCAGGGTCGTCCTATTGGTAGTAGGACAGTCGTCCCGTCCCGCAATCGCATCATCAGAGTAATCATGCACAGGTGCCATGGCCCTATCACGGTTTGGATTGATGCAACGTGCAACTCTCGGGGTGGAACCCTGCTGCCTTGTGTTTGGCGCGGGGAGCTCTATTTTTGAATCGTGATTTGTTCGAGCCAGCAAGGAAAAAGTGGCGCTTAGAGCGGCTTTTGCGGTAACGGCTTGAATGGCGAGTATCGATTTGAGCTTCTTCATCATTACGCTGCTTGCAATAGCTATTTGATTCGTTAATCCTGTCACCGCTTCCTCCAATTTTTCCTGGTTATAGTTTCCATAATTTCTGGTAGCTCCCCTTCCTCGGAGTCGCTATTTAGCGATGTGACGATGTTGATGCCGTCGTTGGGGTTATTGGCTTCATCAGTGATTCTCCTTAGCGTGCTCATGATCGTAAGCACAGTGCCTCCCAGAAAATCTCGTCAGATCTGAAATGAAAAAAAGGCAAAACACGGTCCCACGGTGGGCGCCGAAATGTTTACACCAAAAATGGTCTAAACACCCAAGGTACTAAACTGTACTTCACCAATTCGGTAAGAAATAAATGGAGCTGTGTTTAATCAGCAATAAAAATGAAAAATACGAAAAAAAAGTAAAGTAGAGACGAGATTTAGAGTGGTTCAGCCGTTAATGAGGCTTACGTCCACTATGAAGGTGATTTCCTATCTTATAATGAGAATTATAGAACATATCAGCTCTCTCTCTTTTCATACATATCGATATTCACTCAATATACCTTGTCTATATATTTCAATCTAAGGAATCGTACAAGAGAATAGCAAAATTTAAGAAGAAGGAGGATGCATTAATGATTGAGAAGAAGGATGTCTTCGTCTTCCCTCTTCATTAGATTGTATTTGTCGCCATGGCAGAATTTGTGGTTGAGAATGAAGTTTGGCGGAACTTCGCGGTCTTTTTTTCTCCTCCCCCGTCACGTTGGTAGCCATGGTATATTTATAGGTGAACTCCCCTTGATTTGGAATCCCTTTATCCGGGCTGTGGATCGTTCATTTTGTTAATTACGACCATGCCACTGGTTAGCTGTAGCCAGGTGTCCGTGGATATATCCAGTTATCATGTGCGGGCGGCTCATTGGAACGAATATCTTGAATAGCTGAGCGGATCCATGTAAGCAAGTGTCCTATGAGCACCTCGAGAGATTCTCTAAGATTGAGATGCGGGTTTGGAGTTGAGCCTCCTCTGCCTCTTGTGCGACAACCCTTCTCAGTCCAAGGGCACTCATCTTCGTGCTGCCTTTGTATGATGCTGTTTGGCTTTGCATCTAAGTTATGAGGTCGCTCTTGCTTATGTTGAACGGGCATATTGTTTGATGGAGAAACGAGGGAACAAGTCGGCCATGACACCTTAGCGTGGTTATGTTTGATTTAGTGAGCGAGTGATAGTGTTATGACTGACCGGGGCTGCGACTCTAAGATGTACAGGCGCTTTTTCCGAAGATTGGTGTCAGGCCGATCAGTAGGCCTTTGGTTTGAGTATCGAGCGACTGATGTTGTCATCTATGGGCAGTTGTTCAGATATATACATATATACGACCTGGATTTCCGTCCCAATACGTGTGACCGAGCTTTGATGCTAGGTCGAACATTCCTGCTGGGCGAAGCGACTTCGTGGGATATTCGATCCTTCCCTTTGTTAAGTCGTACTTCTTGTAATCATTTCGTGTCACCATCATCGGTTATGATGGCGGAATTTGACTTGTCTTAGGTTTGGCATCTGCATATTGCTTTGTGTAGTTGCACTCCATCCGTTGTGAGCCATTTAAGCGCTTCGGATAACCTTTCACACGACCGGCCCTGATACTTTCTATTCAATGTGCTTATGGATTTTTTAGGGTTAACATATACTTTGTTTCAACTAATCTATTTTGACAAAATGCATCATTTTGTTTCAACTAAACTATTTGACAAAAATGTATATTTTGTTTTCAACTAATCTGTTTTTGACAAAAATGAATATTTTTATTCAATAATTATATTTTGACAAAAAGACCAATTTTGTTTTAACCATTATGCCTTGACAAAAATGTATCCTTTATTTCAATTCATATGTTTTGACAAAATGTATCTTTTTATTTCAATAACTATATTTTGACCAAAATGTATCTTTTTATTTCAATAACTATATTTTGACAAAATGTATCTTTTTATTTCAATAACTATGTTTTGACAAAATGTATCTTTTTTTTCAATAACTATGTTTTGACAAAATGTATCTTTTTTTTCAATAACTATGTTTTGACAAAATGTATCTTTTTATTGAAACAAAATGTATCTTTTTATTTCAATAAACATGTTTTGACAAAATGTATCTTTTTACTTCAATAACCATGTTTTGACAAAATGTATCTTTTTATTTCAACAATTATAATTTGGCAAAAGTGGTAATTTTGTTTTCAACTTTTATAACTTGTCAAAGGTGACAATTTTGGTTTCAACTTTTATAACTTATCAAAGGTGACAATTTTGGTAATTCTATTCATACAAAATAAAAATGTAATTTTTATTTGTAACATGTTATCATTTTCTACTATGACAATTTTATTTAAACAAAAATTATATATTTTTGTTTCACTCATTTTATTACAACAACAAAAATGATCTATATGTTTTTAACAATTTTATTTTGATGTTTAACAATTCTGACATTACATGCAAACGATAAAAAGAGTACTTTTTTTTTACTGTTAACATATCTAACAATTTATATGTGAACAATAAAAGGGTATTTCTATTGTTAACAAATTTAAGCAATTTACTTGTTAACAAATAAAGGGTATTTTTAATGTTAACGAATCTAACAATTTATATGTGAACAATAAAAGCATATTTCTATCTAACTTGACATTATCTAGATAAATGATATTTTTATCTAACATGACATTATCTAAATAAATGATATTTTTAATCTAATAAAGCATTTTGTAACAAAATGACAATTTTAATCTAATGCAACATTTTATTACAAAATGTTATTTTTATTCTAATGTAACATTTTATAACAAAATGTTATTTTATTTCTAATGTAACAATTTATAACAGAATGTTATTTTATTCAACATAACATGATACTAACAGAATGATGTTTTTACTCTAGCCTCACATTTTATAGCAAAATGATATTTTTATTTTGATATAACATTTCATAACAAAAGGACATTTTCATGCTAATATGACATTTGATAACAAAAGGACATTTTCAAGTTAATATGACATTTCATAACAAAAGGACATTTTTATGCCAATATGACATTTCATAACAAAATAATATTTTACTTTGCAAAATATGTTTTCGACATATTATTATGTTCTAACTTTGTTAACATAATAACGATAATGTTTTAATCTAACCAAATCATATTTTTAATCCTATGATCAATTTTCTAATGTCACTATTGATGATAATGTTCTAATCTAGCAAAATCATATTTTAAGCATATGATCGATTTTAACTGCTGAAAATATAATTAACAAATGAATCATTTTATTCTAAACTAAAATGTTAAAGACAAAGTTTTAACGAACAATATATATATTGATCCAACCATTCATCATAACCAAAATAAATCCATCAATATTAATCTTATACGACGCATACATTTAAATATACAATCACAATCAATAGAAATACATATATATTTCTATATTCCTATATAGATATATATATATAATTTTTATTTTCAATTTAAATCGAGAAATCTCACCATGATATTTATTCCTTTTGAATTTGTAGATAGCTCCAAACTAGTTCCAGTCAGTTCCATGGCGTAATATTTTTCATTGCGGTTCCAACGCACCTGAAATCATTTGATTTCATATTCGTTCGCATAAGTTATGATGAATTTAAACTTTGAACAATTTTAGATAATTAATTAATAAAATAATTAAATCTAATTGACACTTAACCCTCTGACTAACTTCATCTTCCTTCATTCGCAAGAGCCGACATCTTAAACCCATGGTTCAAAACTTTGCGCCACCGCCGCCCCCAAAATAGCTGACCAGACCACCATCGGTTATCACCACCGCGCAGCCCCAAATGCCGCCATCCTTCGCCACCCACTATCATCGAACTCACTGCCGCCTCTTCCCCTAAAAATCACCATAAACGGCGGCGGTTTGTGAGAGGAAATCAGTCATGTCGGTCCACCATTCCCAATCACGACCGTACAGGAATGAAGAGGATGGAATGCTCTTCTGTTTTTGTTTTGATATTGGATTAAGATTCAAAGAAGGAAAGGAGGGATTAAAGAATTGCTGAAGAATGATTTCGGCCATTGAAATGTTAGAATTGGCGGCGACTGATGTAATAGGTTTAGGGTTAGGGTTTGTGTTATAAAGGTATATTTATAATATGATTAAATTTCTAGTTTTACAAATAAACCCATTAATTCTCCATAGCATGTACATTTTATCCATTATATATATATATATATATATATATACGTTAAAAAATTTATTTTTAACGAACCAACATTTATTTCATTACTCTAATGTGTCTTTTCACATATAATATGTTACCAAATTAAATTAGCCGACTAGGCATGATGGGACAATATTTACTTTTCATTCAAATTTCAAAAGTAAACAACAATGAGAGAGAAAGAGAGAATAAACGGAAAGAAATGAATGCTCGATTGATTATTTAATGCTAGTTGTTAGAAAATTTGCAACTTTTCAAATTTCAAAACATATAGTATTAAATATCATGTGCCATTACGTAGATAACATTAAAAGTTTTAAGGAATTATTTATTATTATTATTATTTCTTGAAATGAATGACATGCCTGTAATTTCCATTGAATATGATTTCAAATTTTATTTATTTATTTTACGAAGGAGGTGAATTTCCCTTTTTTCCATTGTTTGGTTATATATTTTACTTTATTCCTCACTTGTCTCTCTACATAAGTAGTAGGTTACAAATGAAATAAATTCACTGACATGACATGTCAATCTAATCAGCATATATGTCTTATTAAAAATTCAAAAGAAAATTACATAGGAAAAGAGAATAACGAAAAGTAATGAATGCATAACTTATTGTTTAATAATGACTATAAGAAAGTTATGTGACTTTTTAAATTTCAAAACACATAATATTAAATAACATACTGACATGTTTATCTAACACTACATATTATAACATAATGACATGTTGTCATAATTTATTTAGACTCTACATATTATTTTAAATCAACCTATTCAATGCTTATGCAAGAATAAATAAAATAAATAAATATACATACAATTTGATACTAATTTCAATTGCAATAAATCGCTATTTATCTAATTACAAATAATTGTTTATTAGAAATAAATTTGAAATCATTTATAAATAACATCATAATTTTATTAAAAAAAATTCAATAATTTATTTTAATAATAGAATTTTTAAATTCTGACGCATTTTCTAACAAAATTTCCTGAAATAAAATTTTTAAATTGGTTCTGAAAACTCGGGTTGTTACAAATGTACTCTGTTTGGTCAAAACAAAAACATATGTCTAAAAGGGCTAGTAATTCTAACCTAACCCATTTAGAATTTATGCACAACAACTAATCACTAATCCCCAAATAAACATAATGGTATCGCAATACCAAGATAGAATGTTTATGCATAAGTATGAAGCCTTTATACCACCATTAGCTAATTAAGAGGTGGACAACTAATTTCTTTCTATCACATAAGGTGGGTACTTGTTTTATATGTAGTCACATAAGACCATGCTACCAATGAAAATTAAGGGTGGATCCTTCCAATCACTTAAGACCCACGGCGGACTTATTGGCCACTTAGTACTTTAAACCGTGGTTTATCCGACACTAACAAAAATTAGAGGACACTAGCTACTAAGTCCTGCTAATTCAAGGTTTTTGGCATTCATGCATATAACCATGCCCCGCGTAAGACAAGAGATAGTAAGCAGTCACTTATTACTAACAGGATAGGTAGATGACATCTCACCATTTATGACCTTCCTCCGGTAGACCCCCTCGTTACTATCTGACTAGCCTTATTAGATAATCCACTTAGTCTCTGAATATTTCCCGTAGGATAGACATGCCTTTGGTACCTTCAAAGCGATCAGTTAATACCTAATCCCAACGTAGACCCTTAACCCAATCATTTACTACCTAGAGGAAGCGGATAACGTGAGGATTACCAAGCTCGTACCCAATAACCATTTAATACTTCTTGATTATAGGGAGGTGAGCCATGCGATCGCTTAATACCCTTTAATGGGTGGATTTAATTACTTTAATACCTTTATCTCAAAGTAGGCTACGCTTAGGAATTATTCTTTTTAAGGTTCCCTCATTTAGGATGGGAGGTAGATGCCTCATACTTGAGATAAAACTTGTTATAGGAAATAAACCTCGTTACGTAATTAACTATCGTCATGGGTTCCTATGGTTAGTGGTATCTCACATAAATTGTACATATATATGACTGTTGGAAAGGGCAGACTTCATTCGAATAAGGCAACGACCTCGCATCATTAACCTGCTAATTCAAATTCCTATTTCAAATTATTATAATTCCATATTGACTACGAACTTATAATTTTCTATCATAGAATGTTTATTTATTAATTTCTTTATTGGACCTAGTATTTACTACACTAATCAATTCCCTTTTTTAATTACTTTATTATTATTGAGGTTACCTGCCACCAATGACCCTAACAGTCATATTTTATAAGGCATCAATTAATCTATCAAATGTCATTTATGACACTAACGACCATATTTTCCTAAAACATTTATTATCCTATTTATATCAGTTCCATATTAATTCTAATCCAGGTATTGTAACTACCACATGTTACTATTTATTTATTTCTACTTATTTGTTATTTTTATACATATATGTTTATTATATATTTGATTCCCTAATTGGAGCTACAATTTCTATCCCTAAAACAATTCAAATTGTAACAATTTAGGCATGTTTATTCTATTTAATTCATTTCCCCCAATTAAATATGGTTACAAATTTATTACTTAACTTATGACCATTGTAACGACCCGAATTTTTGGTCAATTTAAAATATGGATTTAGATAAGATTAACGGACTTTTAAAAATGATTTAAAAGTTGATATATTAAAATTTGATATTTTAATATTATATCAGTAGCCTAAAAATGGACCATTTTGCAAAAAAATTAGGATTTCGACAAAGCCACTTTCATCGGATCCGAAATACTAAATTATTATTAGATTCCAAATTTCAAGTTAATTCGAGTTAGTGTGTAAACATATGCAATATAAACGCATGTTGAAAAATTAGTTAAAATTCAATAAGAGATGGAAATAATTTTTCAAACGATCTCCCAATTTTATGAAACCAATTTCATCCGACCTGGAATGTAAAATAATGGTAAGATTTTAAATTTCATAATTTTCGGAGTTAATATGTGAGCGTACGAAAAATAAAAATGTATCATAAATGAAGCTGAAATTAAGTAATAAGGTAATAAAATAATAAGAAATGTTCGAATGAACTCCAAATTCGATAAGACCTTTTTTATTGGATCCGAAATTATGAAATATAGTAGGGTTACAAATTTCGTATCAATCAGACTTTCCGTTTGATCATACGAGTGATAAACGCGCGTAAAATTCGAAATAAGCTTCACTTTTACACAAGTGCAAAAGCACAAATGTTTAATTTGAGGTGTCAACCATTTAGACCCTCCCTTATGTTTTCTCTTCTCTCTATATCCTATGACACCTCAGCAATCCATCACTCTTCCTTGCCTATGAAAAATCCAACTCTTCTTCCTTTTCCCTTAAGCTTCTTCCTTTTCCTTCACTCCATAGCCATGGCTGCCACCCCTTGACCTATCCAGCCCCCATCCTCACCATCTCACCCTCCTCCCTATACTATAAAATGCAACCAGTAGCTTCTCCTCCAAGTCATGGCCCACCTCCCCACAAAAACCGCAAAATACCCTTCCAATCCCTTTAAAAACCCTAATTTTCACTACACTAAGCCAATTGCACCAAAATTCACACCCCTGGCCCCACAACAGCCAACGCCCAACCCCTACAGCCCTACCTCCAACCCCACCAGCCTAAAATGTAGACCCGACCTCACGGTCGAATTCCTTAAACCCTGAAACCCTACCTCATTTGCTGTGAAAACCCAAATCTGTGACCATTTGTTCGTTTGTAAGTTTGGAAACCCCATCGCGTCGAAACTCTGTTGGAATTATTTTCAAAACTATTCAGTAACACCTCAAGGCTGCCAAAATCATCTGGGAACATTAGCATATCATCCACTTAAAGATTGACATAGTGGAGTACAAAAGTGAGAACTCTTTAGCCAATTAAGGGGTAATTCACTATTGATAATAGTTGTGAATTGATTGAGTTATATATTGACTTGTGGTTGATAATATAAATTCATGGTAGTGTTTAGTGATGCTTAGTCTGATAAAAAATATGATTTTTAAGTGATATACTTGTAGTCGCTAGGGTATATGATACTTATAACTAATATTGTCAACTTGGGAATTGATTGAATCTTAAATGGTCATTAGTTAGTAATTAACTAATTATTAGTTAATGGATATTGATGTTGTAACACCCTACCTCCGTTAAGGTCACTCACAAAGGGAATGCCTTAACTTTGGTGGAGCATTTTAGTAAACAGAACAGAAACTTACAAGACAGATAAAACAGTACTTGAAATTTTTTAACTTTATTACAGCGGAAACAGAAATTAATATGGTTACATCCTTTCAATTTAAGAATTCAAGTACAAAATATCAGTCTTGTACAAAAGCCTTCAAAATGCATGGTTTAAAATCATAATCCCCATGGAACGGAAGCTATACAGAGCCAAGCCATACTTTAAGCACTTCAAGCAAAGAGAAATCTGGATCAAGCTAAAGTATTCCCTCCTTGGATAACCTGGGGGGGAAACGGAAGAAAGAGGCGAAACAACAAGGGTCAGACAAAAAGTCTGGCAAGTCCAGTGACTTTCATCATATGAACAGATAATAATAATATGATATGAACATAGAACTGGATGTGAGATAACTGTAACAGGTGTAGCAGATATAACAGAAAAACAGAATGATATAAACTATTGTTTTACACTTCTCTGCACTAATACTAGTATAGCAGAATTAGGTGTCACCCTAATGTCTAAATCGAAGCAGGAACGGGTACAGAATACTTTAACAGAAACAGAATGCTAATAATGGGCCTTTACTACCCGATCAGAAACAGACAGAAGAAGAAACAGATTTATCCCTATGGAAACAGAATGTAGAATTAGGTGTACACTAGTAATGGGCCTTTACCACCCGAACAGACGGTACCACACAGAAACAGACAGGTGTTACCACCCAACAGAAACAGACGGTACCAACAGAAACAGACAGAACTAAGCATACCCTAAAACCCTACCCCAAGCGATCGGCTCCCTAATACATAAATATCCTGTGTCGGCCTCACGGTAGGGTGTATCACTCCCTAAAGTGACAACCAATTGGCACAGACCTATTTACAGATGTCACGGCGTCTTACATCCTCAGAGGCAGACTGGGATCCATGCACGCACATGACCCGGTTGGAACGCACCATCAACACCCCTCGCCATTATCAGAATGAACCACTTATAATTAGTTCAGTAAGCGTGCCCGGACCCTACCTACTGTAGGGTCAAAGTTTTGATACCAGAAAGGGTTACTGACTAATATGGGTCCCAAACAACAGATAACACAAGTAATTCCCCTCCTAACCTTGTGTCCCCAGACTAACAGATCTCAGATTAACTTGTTTACAATTTTAGGCATACAGAATTCAGATTTACTAGTTCACAGATTAAGTTAACAAGTTTTCAGACTAACAGATCAGATGTACAGATTTTTCAGATTTGTCTAACTTTGTACTGGGCCTACAGATTCATGGACGGGTTTACTACACCTATTAATCCAGTTGGTTTAACCCTATTTTCCCCAATACGTTTTAGATGTCATTCTTATCTTAGATTTGCATTAATTAATTATTAATGCACAGACCTCTCACATTAGGTCGGTAGCTTGTGGCCGCTGGATATGCCGGGCGGTTCCGGGCAGACTTCTGCCACAAGCCAGACCTAACCTCGTGTCTTACGCATGTTATGACTAACTTCTCACATTAGAACCTATTGTTTGTGGCCACTGGATGTGCCGGGCGGTTCCGGGCAGATTTATGCCGCAAACTCATTCTAACCTCGAGTTAGCCATGTTTATCTTTGCGGCCAATTAATTAATAATTTACCGTTTATGCGCACGCCCAATATATATGCCAATTCCGATTATATCAATAACTGGATGATTATATCAACATAGCAGATAACAGATTTTATATGACTTAACGGATTTAACAGATTTAGCAACTTAGCAGATTTTGGCATATAACAGGTTAGGCATTTCAACCGACAAATTTAACAGATTAGGCATTTCAATCTAATTAGCAGTCTAGGCAATATAACAAAACTAGCAGTTTAGGCAACTTGGCAAATTAGCAGATTTAGCAAATTTAATATTTCTAAAGGTTCTATTTACATGCCTTGCCCAATCATAAATTGGCCTAAATTCATATGCCTACATAATTGTCATGATTCACAACATATACTCCATGGTTGCATAAGCGCAGAATATGAACATAATTTGCCACATAACATATGTTCCAATTTTTTTGTTAAACTAGCATTTTACAGCAGATTCACATATAAATTATACCAAATATAACCATTAATTTCAATGCATGCCATATATTCCAAAAATCCCTATTTAGGTGTAATCACAATAATAGATATCCTAATTAATGTAAATCTTTTACACCTAAGCTTCCATATCTTCTTCTTTTTAAGTCATGAATCATTATGCAAACTATACCCAACAATCTAAATCTTTAAATCATATCTTCTAAAAATCAAATCTTGACTTTTATATGCATTTTGTTCAAAGTCTCAAATCATATGTAATCTTACAGTGGTTCCTCTTCTTCTTTTATCACAGAATATGCATAGGTCTAAAACTAGTTTATAACATATGCTTATTTTTCTAATTAATTACAGATCTAAATTACAACATAACTATGCATACAACATGCATAAATTATATGTTCATAGTCAAATTTATGCATCCAATCCCAAGTCACAGGTCCAATATATTTTATGCCTCAGACCTAACGTCATACATTCAATTTAGTCTTGTCAAATTTCGCATCATTCATCCCAAAATTTGCGTTCATACGTTCATCTCTTACGAGATTAGGCACAGGCTCGTGGTAGCCTGTCTATAGAAACAGAAAAGAAGAAAAGGGATACAGAACAGTCACAGAAAAACAGATCTGACAGGAGAGAATATATATACAATCTCAGATTCAGAATTAAAAACATATCAAAATTATAATTAACGTTTATAGCGGAAAATAATTGTACTTGCCTTGATTGGATTAAAGAAAGGACTTTAACTTGTTGTAGAATCTTTGTAGAAACTTTAATCTCTAGTTTGAATTGGGTTGCTTAGGCTGATGTTGATTATCTTCTAGTTTTAATTCTAGCAGAGCAGCGACGCCATTTTTATTTTTTTTATTAGAAGAAGAGAGCAATGGAGGCTAGAGAATTGTGTAAGAAACCTAGGTAGAGTCTAGGGTCATTTTATAGAGTTTATGAACTGATTAGGACCATCGATGTTGCTTGGATTGATCGTAGCCATTCATTCGAAAGAGAGACCAATTAGAGCCTGCCACCTAGCCCTAATGACAAAGCATGCTTCTGGAAATCGACCAACATAGACTAGGCCAGCCAGGGTGGACTGGGTTCGACCTGGGTCTGGACCAGGTCGACAGCCCTGTCGACAGCCCTGTCGACCTGGCTAGACCAGGTCGACAGCCCAGTCGACCTGGGTGTCTTAGGCGGGACTTTTCCCGCCCTGCCCAATTGGGCCCGATTTTTAATTTTAAACTTAATTCAGAACTTCCGGAGGCTATATCTTCTTCATACGGACTCCGTTTTTCGAAAACTCGGACTCTATTTCGCGTATTTTTCCGAGACGAACGCAATGGCGTATCCTGTTTCCCTTAGTTCTTTGATTTCAAATTAATTATACTTTAATTTGTTAATTCCACAGTTATAGAACACACGGGGTGTTACAGATGTGAACCCTAGTTGAGTAATTGAATGATGATTGGTTGACATTGATTAATATTGCAGTTAAACTATTGATTGACAAACCCATATAAGCGCTAATGGTTTAGGGCTTATATGGTATATACCACCACACATGTATTCGATGTTACATTGTTTGTTGATATGTAGTTAATTAACTTATTGAAATTATAGTCGAGTCGATTTTACTAAAAAATTAAAGTTCGGTCAGTATAGAACTAGTCCTGCAGTGGCAGTTCGCGAATTTCGACCGTTGACTTCGAAAAGACGTACTGGGAGATCCGACCATCAGATTATCCTGGAACAAAAAACATTTAGTCTGAAATGAAAAGAGCTTTCAAATGAAACTAAGAATGTTAAGATCCCACAATTATATTTTGAAATAAGTTCAAATCAAAATTGAATAAAAACAACACCAGTGTAGTTTAGTAACCAGAAATTGAAATTTACATAAATGAGTTGTTTTTAAATTATTAAAAATATGGGAAAATTATGATAAATCATAATGAATGTTTTCAAAGTGATCTGGATTCAATATATCAAGTTTTTAATGATGTAAAGTTTGTGAAAAAATAGCTATTTGGAAATTTGAAGATCCTTAAATGGTCTATGAAAATTGTTTTTTACAAACAAAGAGAATCTTGGAGGCATAAACCCCAAATGTTTAAATGATTTGGAAAGCAAAAAAGTACTATGATTTGAGAGTACTTATGATTATTATTATGAAACAATTTATCACTTCGGGATAGAAATGATTTTATATGTTACCTACGGTTCGAGTAACTCGTGACTAAAAATCTGGGAAAGCAGGTATGCGGACTCCTCTTAGCGAGGACATAACATCTCTACTATGGAGAGACATACTGTGTATGCAGACTCCTCTACGTGAGGGACTTAACAGAACTATTATTGAGATGGGAAGGCTTGCACCAGTTGCCTTGTTATCGGGAGAAACCCCTCGACTTGGTTGCATATGTTTTGATATGCTATATTATAGATGTTTGAGATTTCCAAAGTGATTTGATTTTTAAATCCCGAAGTCAAGTATGATTTGATATGAAAGAAATATCCATTATTTAAATGGTTTTAAATGAAATGGAGGTTTTAAGTCTGAAGATAAAATCTTTTGGTTTTGAGTTATTATGAATCGGTATTCATATGGGCAAAACTCGTTCCGTATTATACGGCGTGATCCTAAGAATTACCTAAGTTTAAAATGTATTATATCTGACTTGAGTTCTTATACCAGTCCCATAATTGACTCGTAGTTTGTTTTTCCCTTGTAAATTCGGGTGTCCATATTTTCCACATGGGCAACCGTGTAGTTTATTTTGCAGATATGTCTTGGAGTCCTTCTTAGAGCAGGATTCTGGATTGAAACTAAAAGTTGTGTCCAGAGCATTTGATAGTCATCCACTAAATGTAATTACGTCTTCGTTGTGTATTGTATTGTTTTGTATTTGTTATTCTCTGATATATTCTGTACTCTGATGTGACATTTTAACAATGTTAATGAAAAGGCTATTATTTCTGTCTGATGTGTTGTATTCCCAAAGTTAATGTCTCGAGGATTTCTATTGTTTTGGGCAGGACTTGTGTGGTTTACAGTCGATTCGAAAGGCGGGAATTTTCGGGTTGTTACAACCATTTATTCATTTATAACAAATCAATTACATTTATTGCAACAACGATCATAATACCAATTGTCTTTATTATGAATTATATTCCTATATAAATTCCCATAAAAATGGAGACTATTTAACAAACATTTATTATAATAATATATTTGCGTTATTTACATAGATTCGAATTGATATGAATATATGTGTGTGTATATATATATATATATATATATATATATATATATCTTTGAACGCAGTTAATGTAGTTTCTACATTTTAGTTTATTAATATTAACTATTTATATTTTGGTCTAAACTAATGGCCAAAACAGACTTTTTTGTGCTTAATATTGTTTAAGATTCAAAATCTTATAAAAAGGTTAATAACTGCAGTTATTGTAGAAAATTTTCAAAATAATTAAAAAGAGAATATAGACATATTTCAAATCACAAAAAATAGGAAATATATGTTTTTGAAACAGTTGTTTTAAACTATGTATAAACATATCTGAATTTACACATCCCTTCCTATTTTTTTGTCAATATTTCTTGCTGATTTGAAACAATGTCATTTTAATTAAAAAGAATAAAAAGGATTCCTATAATAACCAAGTAAAACCCCAACAACATCAAACATAAACATGCATAATCTTTTAAATTAAATATGTCAAAAACCACAAATTAACACTAAAGCTAAGTATCTAGAACAAAACTACAATTTTGACAATAGTTTTGGGTCTGATTTCCAGATCTAAGATGTATCCAATAACCATAACAACCTAAATACAATTTGAATCTATTACATTTGGAATCTATCACAAAAAATCTGATAAAATTTTAGGCATACATTTAGAATCTATTACATTTGGAATCTATTACAAACGAATTAATCAGGTTATTATAAACGATTTAAATAAATTTCCCACACATCTGAAAGTTATCCAAATTTGAATCTGAATAAAACTTTAAGCCTACAATTCCTAAAATCTTACGGATCTACAACACTTCCAAAAAAGGGATTCATTTAGAGTTGTAGATCTACAAGAAAAATGGGAAAGAAGGAGGAAATCTAAATGAAAGAACGCCTATTTTTAGCATCGTCACTTTTGCACATGAATCTAATTCTGATCTTCTCCAATCTATGTTTGTTTAGATTTATATATATTTAGATCAGATTTAGAAGAGGTTTGGAAGAAGAGGGAAAAGGCTGAGCTTTGCTACTGCCTTCAAATTTGTGTGCAAAAGAATGGGGTCAAACCCTTTATTTATAAGGGTTAGAATGACCCTAGACCGTTAGATTAGCTTTATTAAAGGTCTGTTCATCTAATATATATACATACATATATATAATAAAAATACCCTTAAAAACCTAGGCGTCACTAGGCATTTTCGACCAGAGGGGTCGACTGCTCTAGGTCGATTTTTCCAGTGAGCTGGGTTATAAATGGTATAACATTTATTATATATTCCGTGTATTTATTTTCCGTCCATTTTTGTATTTCATCCGTAATTTTTTCATATGGAATCCCTTCGCGAAGTTCCAAACATGAAAGTTGATCAAAAATCCATCATGAATGCAACAGTGCAAGTTTCATGGTCAAATTCCATCGTTTGTGAAAATTCCATTTTTAGGGCCTAATTAAAAAAATTAAATTAACTATTGCCAAGATGTTCGGGTTGTTACACCGGCCTTGATTTTAGGGATATGAAATCTAGGTTGGCATAAGGATTCAAAATTGGCCAGGAAGTTGGCAAATCTTCCCAGTACGTACGGATCACTGATTTTTAGGTGATTCGCACATGTTGATCATTGTTTTTTCATGTTTTCCTTAAGATTCGAATTTTATTGAGTGGGAATCGAAATTTTGGCTATGTCCCGGGGATACAAAATTTTAGCTGCATGAAAACTTCACCTATAAATACCCCCTCTCTTGGCATTCAAATGGATTGGCTTGGCTTGGCATTTTTGGACTTTGGGCATACGAGTTAGCTCTATTTGGAACACAATATTGGCTTCTATAGTCATTCCTATGGCTTTGGGATATTTCTTGGACTTGAAAACTTCACTTAGAGGTTTGCCTACAATATTTTGACATTCACTTGGATTTTTGGCTTTCTTTGCACAACTCCAAGTGTTGAAACTTACACTTTGGAGCATATTTGGACATTCTTGAACATTCATGGACATTAAAGCCTTTCATTGAATGTTGGAATTCATTCTTTTTTTAAACCAAAATTGGTCAATAACACCAAAGGTACTTTAGTAGTACTTCACCAAACGGTAAGAAGAAGAAAATGGAGCCACAATCGTAAAAAAGCAAGTAAAAACACAAGAATTTTATAGTGGTTTGATTATCCAATTTGGCAAGAGTTTTCATCATCATTTCGAGATTTACAAGGCATGAATTATCTATAAGTACATTCATTCTCTCTTCTACACAAGGATTTCAATTTAATCTTTACAAATCAGCGAAGGAATGGTTGAATCTCTCTAAATGAAAGGAGTATGAAGGTAGATCTACAATATTTTGGGAACTAGAGTGATTTTGGCGGATTCCATGGTGGATTTGATGTTAGATCTTCACTTAGAGATGGTGAACGGAGTTGGAATGGCTTAGGAATGGCGGAAGAAAGACTTCGGTAGCACTTCGTGGTGGAAAATGTCTGATCCCCCTTAATGGTGGAAGAACTGAGGTATTTATAGGTAGAGAACAAATGAAGTGGTAGGCTGAAATTTATGTGTGCTGGCTAGGGGTTGCTCATGCAGGTAATTACGAAAATGCCTCTGCTAACTATAGCCAACTGTTGCCAGTTGTCTAACCAGATGAGTGCTCGACCGACCCTAAAGATGTGCGACCCATTGTCCCCGACTGCCCGAGTTGTTGTGCGACTAGGGAATTGCTCAACCAAAAGATGATGCTTAACCCAGATGACGTGCGACCCGAGTGGAGAGCGTTCTCTGGTGTGCTCAACTTTTCCGGTATGCTCGACCAGACACGTAGAAAGCAATTTATGACCAATATGCACGAGCGACTTGTCCATTGAACGAGCTGTCGGGGTGTTTGAGCGACCTTGTGGAGGACCGACCTAGGTAGTGCTTGAACAGGAGTACGACCGACCAAGTTGTGGTTGAACCAATTATGATGTGCATCCCATTACGGTGCTCGACCCGTATAAATGCTCGATTAAGCTTGCGATCGACCCCTTTAATGCTTTTCTAGGCTTGTGCTCGACCTTTATGTGCTCATGGCATGAATTCAGTATATCAATAAGTACATAATTTTTAGTGGATAAACATTTTCCCCTCGAAGTTTGCAATTTTTTGTCTGGAAAAATTACAAGCTTCAAAATGAATGAATATAATACTCTTTGATAGATTGAATTCTGATTCCTCATGGGTTAATAGTACTTATTACAATGTGGGTCTAATGCTAGCGACTTAAGTGAGCCAAGCTTGACACGCCAACGTGGGTCAAGCGGTCCATAAAAGTTCGAGCGACCGGTCTGGGTTTGTGCATACCATCATAGGTCGGTCGCTCACAAGCATAAACAATTAAGCTGATATATGTTTCCATGGACCAAGCAAGACTGATGGGTCAAGCCTTCCTGTTCAACTTCCTTGCTTTATATTGTTCTTTCATTCTCATTCTCATAATTTACTTTCCCTTATTGAGGAAAACATATTATGGGCGGTTTCCTCTCTTTTCTAGAAAATTCTGCATCTCAATCCACCCTTCTACCATCAATTCTCTTTGAATTCAATCCAAATCCGTTTAACAATCAACACAAGCCCCAAGCTTGTTGGATATACTTGAACTCTGAAGCAAAATTTGATCAATTTCAAATTGTATTGGAGAAATTACTTCGACCTAAAGCATATTGCTTGTAGTAAGTAATTTCCCCTTTTCAGTCTCATTGAATTTGTAACAGCCCGCATTTTACGTATCGGAAGATCGTAAAATATTTTTATTTTATTCCCTGAGGGTTGGATCATTCTCATCTTTTGATATGTTGCTTATGGGGATGTGTGACATGTCCATAATTTTTACCGATTTTGTTTGTGACCATTTTGCCCCTGTCAGTCTTGTATTGGGCATAACTTTTGACTCAGGTCGAATCAGAGGGTGAGACCTGTGCCATCGGAAAGGAATTGATGATTCCCTTTCCGTAGAGTGGTTACATTAAGGATTTGGTTCAGCGGTTTGGGAGAAATCGTTGTTTTAAGGTTTTTCAGTTGGTTGTTCAGGTTTTGGAAGGCTAATGGGCTGATTTGGAGAAGGCCCATTAGAGGGTGGGTGGAGACTATAAATAGGGGGTAAGGGGTATGGAGAAAGGTTGGCATTTTCCATTCTCTTATGGGGAGGCTTTGATCTCCTTCTTCCTCTAACATCTTTCCACCATTAAAATTCCAAAATCCAAGGAGGGAAATCGAAGATCTATACCATAAGAGGCTAGATCTACATCGTCTCAAGGGCGAATTCATCGGATTGAAGAGTTTGATTCGAAGTGTTCGCTGTCCGGATTGCGTTTTCATTGTTTTTCCTTAGATTTGGATAATTGGTGAGTGATTTACATCTCTCATTTGGATTCATGCAAGTATATGGGTTTTAGGATGTTAATTTCATCATTTCCATGTTATTTTCCTTAGATCCATACCATGCTAAGTCCATTTTATATATGAATCACCTTAGGATCTGATCTAGATAATTTAAATGGTTAATTTTATGATTTTTCTCAAGATTATGCAAGTTAGATCCGTTTTTATGTTCATATGATTCACTTATCATGTTTTGGGAAATTTAGGTGTTTTGATGGAAATTGTTAGATTGATGATATTGTTGGTTGCATAACATGTTTGTGATTGCGTTTGGATGAATCGGATAAGCTGGTTTCGTCGGATTCGTCGTTTGGCGAAGTTTTGGTCGAAATCGAAGTCGAATTGGAGATGTGCAGGTTTCTGGTCGTCCTGGAGTTGGTCGGGTCGGTCTGGAATGAGGTGGTCGGTCATAGTATGGCTTGGGAAGCAAGTCAGGGAGCTGGTCGGTTTAAGCTGGTCGGTCCAGAAGGAGCAGAAGTGTTTCTGGTCGGTTTCAGATGGTGGCATTCTGGTCGGTTTCAGATGGTGGCATTCTGGTTGGTTTTTACTGGTGGCATTCTGGTCGCTCTGAAGGAGCTGGTCGGTCAGGTGGAGCAAAATCTGGTCGGTCTTGACGGGGTCGATCCAAAGCTGGTCGGTCCCAAGGAGGTCGAGTCGATCCAAAGCTGCAAGGAGGTCGAGTCGATCCAAAGCTGCATGGAGGCGGGTCGTTCTGGAGCAAGGCTGGTCGGTTTTTGGCTGGTCATTCTGGAGCAAGGTTCTGGTCGGTTTTGGCAGGGTCGTTTTCGGGTATGACTCGGATACGAACCAAAAAGGTCTGAAAAAAATATATTTTTCGGGGGCAACCCCCCGAACCCTAGCCGCAGCGCAGTGATGTGTTTTGGTTCGGTGATGGCGTGACTTCAAGGTGATTCAAGTAGGAAGACTTGAAGTGATGAATGTGTTCATTGATCAAGGTGGAACAACAAATGCGGAGACAACTCAAAGGTCGTGAGTTGGTGGATAATGGCTGCTCGAGAAGGTTGCTTGAGCTATGAAACATCGTCAAGGTTGGACGATTAGAGATGCGAAGGCCGAGAAGTCATCGTTGTCATAAGTTCTAGCAGGCTCAAAGCAGGGGTACGATGGGTATCGTTGAAAGGCCCAAAAGACCGGTTGTTGGTCGAGTACCCTGGGTCTTTCTGGTTGGGGAAAGGCCTAGTGTCAAGGTTGGACATTGCCAAGGTTGGGCATATGGAGTTCATGCTAGAACAAGGGTTATCATTAGCCCTTGACATATGGAAAGGTTGGCCGTCATACGATAATGATGGTTTCGAAGCAGGATTGGCAGTGATAGCCAGAGTCAGTCATGGATGATTAGTTGTTCTGTTTGTACTATCTCACATAGATTATCCAAAGTCGAGGGAGACGTTCTTTGAGTGCTTAAGTGATATTGGTCTATGCCTCTGGCGAGAGTACTTGAGGAATGTTAAACTCGATTAGGGTTGTCTGCGTGAGACTTATCTGGATGTCATGTGTGTTTTCTATGATTGAATGGGTGTTCTGATTTCTATGGATGAATGGTTGAAATGCTTGTTGTAAAGGCTATCACTGTCCGATGTGGGGAAGATAAGGATGAGTTCTTCTCTGGTGTTGTGGGTAGATAAGTTTTTCATTTACCCATTCTCATATACTTTCTTGTTGAAGTTTGTTAGCTGTATTATCGCTCACTAAGACTATTGTCTGACTCAAGGTTTTATGTCTCCTCTTATTACCTTGGGCTGTTCATCCGGTTGTGGATGGGCAGACTAAGTAGCAGGTTACAGGTAATGGAGCTTAGTGATACGAGGAAGCTGAGCGATGACGAGCAGGAGGCTGGCGTACCAGTTTTATTCTATCTAGTATTTCTGTTTCCGCTGTTTGAGTTGCTTGAGAGTTGTAGTGAGGCCTTATGTACAAACTTGGATATCAGTTGGATAATCTTTCTGGATGTTGAAAGAGTTTCAAAAGTTTGCTATATGATACCTCATTACTCTCACCTGTTGTATATGTTCTATTATATTTTATCCTTGCGATGTGAGTTATACGACAGGTTTCGATGTGTTCACTTACTATGATGATCGTCCATAGCAGCCTGGCACGCCTTTCAGTGCATTATTCCTCTTGTTTAGTGCGGGGGTTATGGGCGGTCGTCACAGAATTGTTCTATAAAGATCTAGGGTTTTATACAGAAATGATTTGGGAATGGCTTGGAAAGTTTAAATTTATTACGGTTTTGAGATGTAATGATTGGAAATCGTGATGGATTGAATGTATGTAATGGTTTGAGGGGTGTAGTTAACATGGGATTATCCAAATTTTGGTTCAAACCCAACACACACATAATGTTTGATGAAATACCCGACACATGAAACCTTGTAATTTCACATATCTTAATCCTTTTGCAATGCATAGTATCTCTGGTAGGAGCATATTAAACTTGATTTGCACTTATGTACTTAATTATCTGGTAATTTGTGTTTGCAACTTTCATTTAAGCCTGAAACTCATGACTTTGATCAAGTTTGCCAATATTGTATTGCTCAAACTTTGTCTTCACGGCTATGAACACTTTCTTGAATAGATTTAAACCTAAATCTTTTGGCTGAGTAATGGTGATCTAAACTTTTGTTGATCATGCTTTTTTGTGCTTTTGTTGTTTGGCAACTTGTATTACTACGCATATTTGCATCTCATTTGTTGTGTATATATGAATATGTCATGCTTGCGTTGCATTGGCCACTCCATGCGTATATATGATCAGTTTGTCGACGTTGAGCGCTCCAACTTATGAATTTATACATTGAACATTTCTCAAATTTAAATCCATCATATTTGCTGCATGTTCCGTAGTATCATGCTATGTTTTTACTAATTACATTGGCTCACTGAAACAGTTTATAGTTCCTGAAAAGAGTCAATATATATGACTTAAGTAGGATCTATATGGATATAGCGGAAATGTAGATGATATACTAACTAGTTAACATACAATATTTGCACAGGTAAAATGCTAAGCTATAGAAATATATCAAAAGTAAATGCAACAAGAAACAACATCAGAAATTTTATACTGGTTTGGACATCCCGCCCTACGTCCAGTCCTGAAGCTCCTCTTCGGAATTCACGATCACGCCCTCTCTTAACCCAGAGGAATAAGTCAGTACACCCGAGCCCCAACAAGGATGCCTCTCGCTTGAGCAACTATACAGGACTTCAACAACCACAAGTGTTTTGACTTCTGTTTCGTGTTATTGAATGCACACGGATAGTCAACGGTTTAAGTACACCTTTCCTATAATCTTATCCTCGAGTATTTGAAATGAATGTGAAGATTTAAAGGAAGTTAGTTGTTTGTCGAATCAAGATATGAGAAATGTTATCAAGGATTCAACAAGTAACTTGAAGTTGGAAGAGATTTGTTATGCAAAGTATATAGAAGTTTAAATTAGAAAGTAGAGAGAATATAATCAGAATTAGTAATTTGGAAAACACGTTTGAAGTGTTTATATAATAGTAGAAAGGTAGCAATTCTTTATGAAGAGTTTTAACCAAAAGAAGTTCCCATTACCTTCCATGAAGAGATTTCTCTTCATTAATAGAGGCAACCTTTCATAAAAATATTTACTATTTCGAATCAGTCAACTGGTTAAAAATCATCATTTGACTCGTTGAATTAGACTTTAAATCGCTTGGATAAAAACTTTTCAAAACTAGTTGTTCTATACAAAAAACTCTGACCAGTCGACTGGTCATTTATCTAACAGACGACTGGTAGAGCTATTCTTGTACATTCCTGGCTTTTTAAAGCCTTATATATATATATATATATATATATATATATATATATATATACTTACTTTGTTTTGTATATTCGTGTTATACTTGAGGATAGATTTTAACATAATTCTAACATGACTCAACGTGTGTGTGTGTGTATATATATATATAAAACCTTATCTCTATGACATGATTTCTATTGCAACTTCTTTTGTTGGCCTTAATCAAAATCTTGATCTCAACATTCTCCCCCTTTTTGATTGATGACAACATATCTGATTTTCTCCCCCCGAATGTTTAGCTCCTCCTGAATTTCTGCAATATTTTGTTAGTTTATAAATTTATAAACTTACCATTTGATTCCTGCAACAAAAAATGTCAACACATATATTCCAATAGCATGGAATCAGAAGAGAGCACATATTTTCCATAGCATGGAATCATAAGAGAGATATTTCTCCCCCTTTGTCATCGATTATAAAGAAATTAAGACTTCATAAGCACAAAGTAATCGAATAAAAAATTGATGCTAAAATTAAAATGTAATCATTTCAAGCATGTATAATGTTCAACACAACCAAAAAACATAGAGGTTCCTACCATAAGTTATTACACAACCAAAAGCGTAAATAACAGGTTCGAAATAAAAAGATACTAAAGCAAATAACGTACATAACGTATAACTAAGCTAAATGTCATCGGATTCGGTACTTTTAGAAGATGTCCAATTAAGAGGAGATATGGGTCGTTTTCCAGGATCCGTCACATGGTCAGTAGCCACAAGAGAGCATGAAATTGATTCCCAGGTCCTTTCAAGAAAACCCTTGATTTTATCGAACTTTTTATGTGATTTCTTGTCCATTATTTTAAGCCTTGCTTCTAAAAGAAGTTGGTTACGTGCGACAACATCAAGTGCTTGTCTTGACATTTGAGATGGTTCCGTTAGTCGGACATCTTCGGGAATAGAATGAGTAGTACTTGACGATGGTTGATCCAAACTTCTCTTTTTCCAACTTTCTAATGTCATGATACAAATGGTTGGAGGAGGCATATGCATTTGTTTCAAATTCTTTTTACCCAAAATTTTTATTTCAATTGTCTCTGAATCCAGTTTGGAAATTTTTGCACTTTCAAAGACCCTCATTAAGTATTCTCCATAATGAAAGTATGTAGTCACTCCTTGTGTACAGAGAAAGAGGAGATCCACAATTGTTTACATCCAATTAATTTTTACATGACCAAAAGTTGCATACAAAGCTCAAAAAGTGTCCGAATACACAAGATCATGTGTTCTGGATCTTGGTAGTATTGTTCGAGTAAGAACATGGTGAATAATTCTTGCATTAGGTCGTAGTCCTTTGGTTCGAGATCCGTCTGAGTCATCATCAATAAAGAGATGGCTTACTTCATCTCTTATACCATATTCACAATTTAATTTGGATAAAGCTATCCAATCCGTAGGTGAATTTAAAACTTGACCAAGTCTATCAATAGAAATGAAGATAGGATATCCACATATAATACTCCAAACACAATTTTGTGAATTAGTGGGATTTTGATGGTCTAAATTCACATTAGCCAAAATTAGCTTTATCATGGTGACATTGATTTTGATATTGTTTTGAGAATAGTCTAATAGTGATTCAAGCCTACCTTGATGAGCTAATTGTTGTAATCCATAGGAATTGAAGTCTTCAAATTTCGAAAAGAGCCTTGGATAAATTTTAGATTAGATACAAGCTTCCACCTTTACTTTGTTATGTCATTCCATAGCCATTGATCAATAAAAGGTTCAACTGATTTATTTGATTTGGTTCTTGAAGAAGATCCAATGTCTCTTTGACGTTTAGGAGGAGCTATGAGAGAATTCGGAGTTTCTAGGGTTTTAGAAATTTTTAGATGAGTTGAAAAAGTGCGAAATAACAAGAGAGGTAGGGTTAAAATAGCCCGTGTATGACTGGAACCAGGTATTTGAGTTTTCCTTCACAGTCGACTCATATGTTTCTTACCAGTCGACTGGTTACTGTTTTTATGAACCATGACCCTTATTTTAAAGAATTTTGATTTGTTATTCTTATTTCTACTTCTTATGATTAGTTTCTTGATAAGAGATTATGTATTTTCATTAATATAACATAAATACATAATTATTACAACGAAAACAAACAAGATATGAGCTTTTACATTTTCATCAATGCAAGTCTTATTTGAGCAAAGAAAAAATATTTTTGAAATTAACGTTTATTGTTCTTCAGATGAGGTTGATTTTCTTCGAGTTTTAGGACCAGCTCCCTCATTCTCTTGATAGTTCTTTTACCAAGAGTTCGGGCTTTGCTTCTTGATCTTTGGAGATTTTTTTTCCAAGGATTCCATGATGTAGATAGTCTTGGTGTTGCAGGAGTCGTAGAGAGAGGATGATGTCTTGGTTCAACTACAACCGATCTACCATATACATGGAGTGCAACTATTTCCGAAAACGTCAACCTATCTGATGTCTGTTTTTGCTCATAAAATATTTCTCTTTGTAATCTCATTTGTTCATATTGATAATGTCGAATTTCATCTATTATATCTTTCGTAGATGGAGATACCGCAACTTATCTTCTTTTCTTGGCATCCGGAGTATATCCAGTTCGGTAGTCTTACCATCGAAGTGTCGGTTCTTTATTTGGAGTTGGGGACGTAATGATGTAAATTGAATCAGACGAAGTTTTCTCAGATGATTTGGTTGGTGCTGATGGGGAACTTTCTTTCTTTGACATGATATAAGAAGGTTTTTGGTTATTGTTTTCGTGTTTGTTTTAAAGCAAAAACCACTTTTCTCTAGAATTTATACAAGAGTATATACTAAATATAGAACCTCAAATAAATCGAAAAGCTAATATTAACCATTCCTTTCAAACCGAAATAAAATTGCTAGAAACATGGCGTTTAATGAATGGTTTGTCTGTTGGATAAGGAGCTAAAATATAGTATTTCTATTTTAGTTTAAGATAAACTGTATTAAATAACTAATAGCATTTTTAGAAGTATATGTTAACTAAAAAATAAATTACAGAAATGAGTAAATTTTTGAGAACTCCTTTTTGGTCGAGCCAGTCATAAATATTTGTGGTACCTGCAAAAAATAGAAATTAAAATCCTCTGTTAGATTCCTAAGGGTTAACTCTTGAGAAACCAAACCCAATAGGGTTCAGGATCCTTTTTGAAAAAATAATTATCATTATAATGAATAAAATCTAATTTTTTTAAATATATTTATTCCTATAAGAACATTATTTGTCTTCGGAGTCCGTATACTAATATTTCCTGAGAGTTTTTTCTTAGTAGAAATATTTAATTTTCTACTAGAAATTTCTAATTTAATATTAGAATTTTTTGAACTGGATTTTGACTCAACTTTTTGATTATATCCGAGTCCTTTTTTTACTAAAAACTGGTTGAGAGTTTTCTATTATTTTAGATAAGTTCTCTCTTCCTTTGTTAAAATTGTTAACGTTTTTTGAAATGCTTTCTAACTTAATTTTTATACTAGAATTTTCTAATTCTATAATTTTAACTTTAGTATTTAAATCATGATTCTCAAAATCTAATAAATCGTTTTTATTCTTTTGAGTCTCGATTTCTTGACTCAACTTAGATATTTGAGAATTTTCTACTGAAAGAGATTCTGGTAATTTTCTAATTTCGTTTTCTAAAATTTCTTTAACATCTTTAAAAGATCTCTCTCAAATTCTGCTTTCTTTTTATCTTCGTTAGCATGTTTATACTTTCACTTAAACATTTTCCTAGATTCTAAGATTTCAGTATTAATTTCTACTAATTCAGCAAAAGTAAAATCACTTGCATCATTATCATTAGCCATGAAGCATACATTTGCTTGCTCACTGTCATTGTCGCTGTCACTTTCAGAAGATGAATCTGAATTGTCCCAAGTGACTGAAAACGCTCGTCTCTTTGATTTTTCCTTTTTTGCTTTCTTCAATTCTGGACAATTCTTTTGATAGTGTCCAGTCTTGTGACAGCTAAAGCATTCTACTAGTGCAGGGTCAGGCTCTTTTGATGAATTCTTTTTCACACTTTTGCTTTGACCTTTTCTGTATTTTAGAAATTTTCTAAAATTCTTTGCTGCGAAAGCAATATCTTCTTCATCTAAATTGGAATATTCTTTCTCATTATGGAAAGCTAAATTTTTCTTATCTTTTACATGTGCTTTCTTTGCCTGCAAATTTACTTCTAAGACATTATATTTCCAATCAACTCTTCTAGTTTCATGGCAGAGAGATCATTAGCTTCTTCGATTGCTAATACTTTTCTCTACCATTCGTCCGTTAAAGAGTTTAATTTTTTTGACACTATATCAAAATCAAAATATTTTTCTCCTAATCCTAAAAAAGAGTGATAAATGTTTTGGAAACATGAGTACATATCATTTATGGATTCATTTTCATTCATCTTAAAATTTTGAAACTGATTCTTAAGCATAGATATTTTGCTTTGTTTAACCTTGTTAGTTCCTTCATGAGTAATTTTGAGTGTTCTTCGGATTTCATATGTTGTGTTGCACATACAAATTCGGTTAAACTCATTTCTATCTAAAGCATAATGCAACATATTCATAGCCTTAGCATTGGCAGTAGCGTCTGCTTTTTCATTGTGGACCATTCGGTGTATAAAGTAGTAGGTTTTGTGTACTATTTTTGTGTAATGTTCCATGCATCATAACTATTTGCTTGCATGTATATCCTCATTCACGTAGCCCAATAACTATAGTTCATGCCATAAAAAAAGTGTGGTCTAATAGTTGATTGACCTTCAGTATATCCGGTATTAATGCTAGTACTAGTGTTATTATCCATATTGTCTAAATATCAGATAACAGTTTTACGATTAAATGATGGCCTTGCTCCGATACCAATTGAAAAGAGTCAATGTGTACGGCTTAAGCAGGATCTATATGGATATACCGAAAATGTAGATGATATACTAACTAGCTAACATACAATAGTTATGCAGGTAAAATGCTAAGCTATAGAAATATATCAAAAGTAAATGCAATAAGAAACGACACCAGGAATTTTATAATGGTTCGAAATTCCTGACCTACGTCCAGTCCCGAAGCTCCTCTTCGAAATTCACTATCACGCTCTCTCTTAACCCGGAGGAATAGGTCAGTACATACGGGCCCCGACAAGGATGCCTCTTGCCTGAGCAACTATGCAGGACTTCAACAACTACAAGTGTTTTGACTTTTGCTTTGTGTTCTTAAATCAACACGGATAGTCAACAGTTTAAGTCCACCCTTCCTATAATCTTATCCTCGAGTATTCGAAATGAACGTGAAGATTTAAAGCAAGTTAGTTGCTTGTCGAATCAAGATATGAGAAATGTTATCAAGGATTCAACAAGTAACTTGAATTTGGGAGAGCTTTTGTTTGCAAAGTATATAGAAGTTTAAATCAGAAAATAAAGAGAATATAATCAGAATTGGTAATTTGGAAACCACGTTTGAACTGTCTATATAATAGTAGAAGGTAGCAATTCTTCATGAATAGTTTAACCAAAAGAAGTTCCCATTTCCTTTCAGAAATGAAGAGATTTCTCTTCATGAATAGAGGCAACCTTTCAGAAAAATATTTGTTGTTTTGAATCAGTCGATTGGTTAAAAACCATCGGTTAACTGGTTGAATTAGACTTTAAATCATTTGGATAAAAACTTTTCAAAACTAGTCGTTATATACAAAAACTCTCTAACCAGTCGATTGTTCATTTATCTACCAGTCGACTAGTAGAGCTGTTTTTGTACATTCCTGGATTTTTAAAGACTTATAAATATATATATACTTTGTTTTGTATATTCGTGTTATACTTGAGGATAGATTTTAACATAATTCTAACACGACTCATTTTGTATATATATATATATATATATATATATATATATATATATATATAACCTTATCTCTATGACATGATTTCTATTGCAGCTTCTTTTGTTGGCATTAATCAAAATCTTGATCTCAACAGTGCCTCTCGAACTGGAACCAATACGATGATAACTTTTGGTTTGAATGACACTTTAAGTCGCTTTTTATTGTGTATGGACCTTAATTTGAACTTAGGCAATTTTGAGCATAGCAAGATAGGTTTGATCATCATACGAATTGGCTTCTGGTGTGTGAAAACTCTGGGTTGAGTCAGCCTTCGATGCATAGCATAAAACTATAACATCTTACTGTGTTTGCTTGACCCAACATGGGATCATTCCTGCTCGACCTGACATGGATCGTTCCCGCTCGATCCCTATAGGGTCAGTCAGGCACGACCTTATCCAGGTCGATCACGTATGACCCTCTTGAGTCGGTCACACACAATGATGCTTTTACCAAGTTGAACGTTCATGACTTTGAAGTGTTTACTTAACCCATTGAGGAGTCGCTCCTGCTCGACCTAACACGGGTCGCTCCTGCTCGACCCTTATATGGGATCAATTACGCACGACTTTGTTTAGGTTGATCACATTCGATCCAGACATGGGGTTTTCCAAACTTGAACTCGGCTAGATCGATACTACACGTTCCTTTAGGGATTGGTCACGTGCGACCTTGCTTGGTTTGAGTTCCATCGGGTTGTTTACATCCAAACTTAGCCATTTCGTTCCTACTCGACCTTCTTGGGGTCGGTCACGTACGACCTTGGTTGGTTCGTACTCGACCTCCATTGGTTCAACCATGTTCGAGCTTTGCTAGGTCGTTCCTGCTCGATATTGCATGGGTCGGTCACATATGACCTTGCTTGGCTCAATCATGGGCCTCTATTGGTCGTGCTTGATCCATCTTGAGGTTGGTGCTTTTACTGATTATCGAAACTTCTTGCAGTACTAGTTATTCACATGTTTCTAAGTCTACTTCCTGTAATTCATAATGCGATTACCCTTGTAGAGATGGTAACGAGGAATCAACCAAAACCTTACAGAATCAGCTACGTCTAGTGAAGCTGGAACTTCCATCCGGGCCACTGAGACCACATCAGCTGTTGTTCCTGAGATAAATGTCAATCAGGACTTCCCTCATCCTCGGCCTCTTGCCAATCCTCCCACTGAGGTGTATGAGATGACACTTTCCCTTAATTCGTACCAGTTAATGTGCGCATAGTTCAAAATCTCAAAGGAGGACTAGGCTAAATTCCTACGAAAGGATGACCTTGCTGACCGTCCACCTGCCGGGTATGTCACAGTTAACCGTCACATGCTATTAAGTGGAGCAATTCCCCCTTTCAATTCCTATTTAGAACCAATCCTTCGGCGGCTTGCTATTGCACCGTATCAGTTGCACCTAAATGGTTATTTTATTTTGATGGGACTTTATGTAATTTTTCATGAGAGTTAAGCAATGTGCGCCTACGTCCAAGGATTTTTGTTATTTATATGCCGTTAGAAACAGAAAGAAGGATTGTTCGTCAATTATATTTGTTGAGAGTCGGGGTTCCAAAATCATTACAAACTTAGTAGAGAGTGTTCGAGGGTTTTCGACCCAATACTTCTATGTTTGGTTTCCCGAAACTTTTATGGTCAAGGGTTGGAAGGAGGTGAGCACATTCATTCATGTGTAACCTTTCGCTCATTTTTCCTTTTGAAGTTTGATTCTTAAATCTGTTTTTATTTTATAGAGATTCCCTCTGAACGAGATACTAACCTTGACCAAGATCTACTTGAGTCTTTAACGGTCGTTCCAGGGAATGAGAGGTGTAGAAAGTTTTTAATTTCAGAAGGGTTTCTACGTCAGTATGACTTACTCGACCCTTCATGATCTATTGTACTAAATCCATCCAGTAAGAAAATTTCCTTGAAGAAGTGCTTAGACTTTGCTGGTGGCAGTAAAACCCCTACAAAATCTAAATCCCCACTACCTTTGATTGCCGAAGAAACATTCGCTCACCAAGAAGGTAAACAAATTTAGGAAAGTGAATCGACCTTAGGGGATGAAACACTCTGTGAGAGAATAGTCGAGGATTCCGTTCCCCCAAATATTCAGGAGGAGAGCTCCACAGATGCCTTTTAGGATCTGAGCGATTTAAGCCTAGCTAAGGATTTTATTCAAGGTGATATCGTAACCTCGAATCCAATATCTAATGCGGAGATAGCTGCGGCTTTAGCTGAACTGCCTGGAAAAATGCTTGACTTAGACGTGCCACCTGATAGCAGTTTGTTATTAGACGTGTATTAGGAGATACCCTACACATCAAACACATTTCATAAGCTTTATAATTAGTTGCAACTCTTCCTAGTTCAAGTATTGAAATTCCATTTTGACTTTTCCAGGTACTAAAATGAGACATTCACTTTCTGATAGCGTTGAGCAAAGAACAAGCAACTTTGATCCAAAGCTCCTTCTGAAATCCCACCGTTCTCAGCCTTCTCAACAGTTTCGAGATCCCCACCATTCTCGGTCTTCTCATCAACCTCGATAATCTTCTGAACATATTTTAACTGACGAGCACAGAAAATGAAGACATGATGATGTGGAAGTGCCAGATAAAAGGGAAAAGGGGGAGAAGCTCTAGAAGAAGATGGAAAGAAAAAAAGAAGCAGGGAGGACCGAGACCAGGGAAACTCTCATAAGAGCCACAAGTCACATGAATTCCCTGACCCCGATACTCAACCTTCTTTGGATCGTCCACCCACGGCACACATTGTCCAGACTCAAGCCCATGTCCAGGAAATCGGTAATAGGTCTCCCTATGATATTAGGCTGGCGAGCCTAATGCTGGCCGAACGGTTCAAAGGCTTGGACTTAATGGGAATGTACTTTGACCTGGATCTGCATCCAAACGACAGGCGGGATATACTTAAAGAGGTTGTTAGCACAAAAAGCAGTCTGCTCACACAATTTGATGTTGCTAGGAGTCAAGTTGAGAACCGGTTAGATATGTTGAGTAATTGCATCGAAAAATAACTAGGTTCCTGGTACGCATTTGCCCATGACCTCCAAAGACTTAACATAGTTCATATTGACCGAATTGAAACATTGGAGAATGATAAAGCTACATTAGTTCAAGTGTTTAAGTCTCAGGACTTCACTAAGGGCGTAGAAGCTGATAACGCTAAGCTTAAAAAAGAACTTGCAACTACCAAACAAAGAGAGGATGCATTAATGGCACAAGTTCAAGATGCTAAAACTGCTCGACAGACCGCGGAGTCCCAATTAGTCAAGGAAAAGGAATCTTCTGTTCCCCATGATCAAGAGAAAACCATTCTTCAAGCAAGAATCACTTCTCAGAACACGACACTTTCTAAGTTGGATGCGAAGATTGAAATCCTGGAAGAGGATAAAACCAAATTGGTGGATACTCTTAGAAAGTGGGGGCTAAGAATGATGATAATTTATTCAAATTTTACGTCCTCGGTGTTATGAGCCGTAGGAGCCTTCGCTATTTAGGAGACGACTTTTCACGAACTTTAGATCTTGTTTAGGAGAAAGTGCTTGAATATGCTGAAGGCAAGGATGAAAATGACCTTCAGTAGGATATATTAGAAGAGGAGGACCGCGCTGCTTTGGCTAAGGGGAAGAAGATACTTGCAGCTGAACGAGGCCAAGCCTCCAAGGAGAAAGCTTTAGACAACTCTGCTACTGATGCTTCTACTAACCTTGCCAATGTCAATGCTTTCAAACTCCTCCTACAGATCCTCCTGCTACTTATACTGATAAGGACATGCTGAAGAACGTCCTATTGAGGAAAATGTTGTTGAGAAAGATACTGTCGATCAGCATGCAGGAGATGGTGAAGGAAATGAAGATTATACCTTGAATGTGGATGATTATGCTAGGTAAAATTGATATTCATCAAACCATGCCAGATTTGGGTTATCTTTTTTCTTCACCTGGGTCTGTCGCATTTCATGCTCACTATTCATGTGTACTAGGTCTGGCTTTGTCACCTCTTCCTCCTACCGATGCCACTACCGTTCAAGCTACGGCTACTAACTCGATCTTAATGCCGACTAGTACTGCTCCACACATTAATCCTCCCCAGGTGATACATCGTTACTCACTGCAACTGACCTGGAAGCAGTTGATTAAAGATATTGTGATGGAGATGAAATTTGGGATACTAAGTCTCTGTCTACTTTGAAACGCAGGGGAAAACGTACTATGAAAAAGGAAGGAATTATAATTCTATCTTCTTTTGAAAGCCCTTGCAGAGACAAAGAAGCGAAAGATGGAAGTCAAATAGCTGATATACCTCCCCCTTCCTCTATCAAATAGTCTTTAAGATCTAGCGATGGAAAGAAGAAGATGGAGAAGAAGCACTTGTGATTTTCATGCTTTGACTTCAGTCTGTTTCCTTACTTGTATTTAGACCGGTTGTATATGTGGGTGCCGGCCCTCTCTTACAACTTCATGCTACTTAGTATTTGAAATTTGTGATTTGTATTAGTGTTTGGAACTTATGGTCAGTATTTTGCTTGAGACAGTGCTTTGTTTGTTGTACTGTAGCCTTTTATTTAGCTTCGTTGTACATTTTATTTGTACACTGAATTCGCACTTTACACCTGTATCACAAACACTTTGTCGATTATGAGATTGTGACGAACTTATGGTATGTAGAGTTAGCATCGTCAGTTTTTTTAATGTTGTGGTTATGCCCCCATACCGAAGGTCGTTACAATCTTGTTAGGCTGGAAATGGTCAACTTTTCTGAATTCTCCTGGTTATAGCTAGAATGTTGGAAACTTTTGCTCCATTAACTCAGTCTTTTGACTTTGTTATTGGATCTTAAGTTTCTTGGCTTATCTAGTGACGAAATTCAGTTTGGTTGGTTGATCCATGCCATTTTCCCTGTGTCCCTACTCGAGAGGTCCTTTAGGCCAATATCTTTCACATCCGGGATGACCAGATGCTACACAAATGGTTGGACGCCTCCAAAAAGGTCTTTCGAGTCCACCAATAACTGAATTTGGAATACCTGGCTTTTGGTCGAATGCCCCTACAGAGGTCTTTTGAGTCCGTCGGTAACCGAATTTGAAAGACTTGGCTTCCAGTCGGATGCCCCAGCAATGGTTTTTTGGATCCGTTGGTAACCAAATTTAAAAGACTCGGCTTCCGGTTGGATGCCCCTACAGAGGTCTTTTTGATCCGTTAGCAACCGAATTTAAAAGATTTGGTTTTTGGTCGGATGCCCCCGTAGAGGCCTTTTTGATCCGTCGGTAACCGAATTTGAAAGACTCAGCTTCCGGTCGGATGACTCCGCAGAGGTCTTTACCCAACATATGTCCCTATCTGGTTAGGTAATTCCTGTCACTGACGATCGATTGAGTGCCTCCGTAGAGGTCTTTGGATTATGACCGTAGAGGCTTCCCATTTTTGTGTTGTTTCGTGGGGCAGACGTCGGCTCTTTTTACTGGATGCTTAATCTTTTAAGCAGTCTTAGTAATTGAGATGATGTCATTACCATCTTAGCTTAGGATATGCCCCCTTCGGCGAAACTTGCGTCTTCGGCAATTAGGCTGAATGTTGCGCCACTCGACCATTTATCTCTCAGTGACCCTTGATTGTTGCAAGGCGATGCTTTACACCTTCATACTTATAGCAAATGATGTTTGCGGCATTTAACACTTGACCAGTCCTCATTGGGATGTGCTATGGAGTCCCCTAGGTTTTAGTAGGTAACCGAGGTGCTAGCGTCCATTGCGATGGCCTATATTCAAAATTTAATTTTGGCAACCATTGAGTAAATAAACAAGGGTTTGCTAATATACGATTTAGGCTATCAGAGCAATTTCTTTCATTCATATGTACAAGGTTTGGTTGCAACATTTGCAATGTATTTAAAATGCATGGCATTTACAACTTTTTACAGGATATGAAAACGAAATGTCAAGTGAAATAACGATGGAGGTGTATGTTATTCCAGGCTCTAGGAAGTTGGATCCCATCCGTCGTTCTTAGTTCAAAGGTGCCATTTGATAATTTTTGGTTTATCATATATGGTGCTTCCCAATTGGTTCGAAAAACTCCATTTCCAGTCATTATTTTCTTCAGTACAAGGTCCCCAGTTTCAAAAGTCCTCCGTTTCACTTTAGAATTAAAATGCCTGGCTTTCCTTCTCTGGTGAGCAGCAACTCTTAGTTCTGCATCTTTCCTCTTTTCTTCAAGAAAATCAAGTGCCTCAAGCTGCAGCTTCTCATTCTCTTCTTGGTTGAAGTGGATTCTGCAGTGAGTGGGAACTTCTAGCTCTACCGGAATCATAGCCTCAGATCCAAATGCAAGTGAGAATGAAGTGTGCCTAGTCACAGTTTTGTGAGTTGTGCGATATAACCATAATGCATAGGGGAGCTCATCAACTCAACCACCTTTAGCTTTCTCAAGACGTTTCTTGATGGTTGACTTTAAGATCTTATTTATTGCTTCGACTTGACCGTTGTCCTGCGGATGAGCAACGGCTGCAAAACTCTTCTTAATCTTGTATTTAACAGAGAAATCCAAGAATTCATTGCTTTCAAACTAAGTCCCATTGTCTGTGATTATTTTCTACGGTACACCGAATCAGCATTATAGATTATGTTCTTCAAGACAAAGTTGATAACCTTTTTTTGAAGTAATGGTGGCCAGTGGCTCAACTTCGGCCCATTTAGTAAAACAAACAACGACTACTATTGCATACTCCATACTTGACTTTGCTATAGGCAAACGGCGAGGGGCTGACCATTTGAGTCAATTCTGCGGGAGGTGCTCTTGGAATCTTTGCAAATCTTTGGCATCTATCACACTTCTTAACATAGGTTATTGCATCCAGGTTCACATTGGGCCAAAAGTAGTTGTATTGCAGAATTTTCTTGGCTAGCATTTGACCACCTGTATGACTTCCACATTCTCTTTCATGTAATTGTGCCAAGATTGCTCTAGATTCTTCTCTAGTTACACATCGCAACATAGGTGTAGAGAAGCCTGGCCTATATAACCTTCCATCATGGATAAGGTATAATGGAGCTTTTGTATTCTCTTCTCAGGGAATGTGAGATATTGTATAGTAGTCAAGATCATTAAGAAGCTCTAGAGCTTTAGTAAGACAAGCTGGAAGGTTTCCGACCTTAGTCTGGGATTCTTTACGAACCTGACATACTACCAGCTGCGAGTCACTAAGAATTTGCAAGATTTTCAGATTTAATTCTTTTGCTAGCTTTAGCCCTGTAATCAGTGCTTCATACTCAGCTTCATTGTTGGTTGATGGGAATTCCAATCTCAGGGCGTAGCACAGGAAGTAGCCATCAGGAGTTTCTAGAATTATTCCTGCCTCTGAATAGTAATCATTTTTGGACCCATCAATGAACAACTTCCATTTAGCTACCGCCTCAGTTGGTTCCTCTGGCTCTTCCCATCTATCTGTGAATTCAACGATAAATTCTACTAATGCTTTCCCATTAATAGCTCATCGAGGATGGTAAGTGATATCATACAGGCTTAGCTCTATGTTCCACTTCAGCAATCTTCCTAAAGTTTCTTGGCAAAAGAGAACTTGCCTTAGTGGTTGATCGGTGAGAACCTTGATAGAGTGGGCTTGGAAATAAGGCCTAAGATTTTTCGAGGCAATTAGTGAACAATAAGGAAGCTTTTCTAACTTGGGATATTCAGCTCTGTCCCACTAAGCCTTTCACTGATATAATACACCGGCCATTAAACCTTTGCGTCTGTCCAAACTAGCGTAGTGCTTAAGGCATGAGACGAGACTGCCAGATATAGAAATAACTCCTCTCCATCTTTGGGCTTTGACATCATTGGCGGTGATACCATGTGATCAATTAATGCCTCAAAAGTCGTTTGACATTTAAGAGTCCATTGAAAACCTTTCTTCCCTTTTTTCAATGCATCAAAGAGTGGAATTCACTGATTTGTAGCCCTTGAGATAAACCGGTTAAGTGCAGCTACCTTTCCGTTTAGGATCTGGAGCTCTTTTTTCATTCGAGGAACACGCATCTCTTGCAAGGCTATGACTTAAGAAGGATTGGATTCAATGCCTCTGATGTTGACTACGAACCTAAGAAACTTTCCTGACGCGGCTTCGAATGAGCATTTAAGTAGTCTGAGCTTCATCCCACATTTTCTAGAGGATACGAAACATTTCATCCAGATTTTCTAAATGATCTTCAGCTCTTGTCGACTTTGCCAGCATGTCATCAACGTATTCCTCCATGGTTTTACCGATTCAAGATTTGAACACAGCATTCACAAGGCGTTGGTAAGTCGCTCCATCATTCTTCAGTCCAAATGGCATAATTTTATAATAATAGAGGCCCATATTTGTTATGAAACTCGTATTTTCTTGATCCGGTCTGTGCATCATTATCTGGTTATAAACGGAGTAAGCATCCATGAAAGATAACAGTTCATGCCCTGTCATTGCATAAACAAGCGGATCAATTCTAGGCAGTGGAAAACTATCTTTTGGGCATGCTTTATTAAGATCTAAGTGGTTGATGAACACTCTCCACTTGCCCTCGTATTTTTCACTAGAACTGGAGTTGAGACCCAATGTGGATATACAGATTCTCATATGAAATCGTTTTCTGTCAACCTGTCCACTTCTTCCTCGAGGGCTTTAGATCTTTTAGGTCGTTGTAACCGCCTATTCTTCTTAACTAGAGTTACACTTGGATCGATATTCAATTTATGGACTCAAAAATCCGGAGAGATTCCACACATGTCGGAATGGCTCCAAGCGAAAACATCTAAGTTTGCTTTTAGGAACATGGTCAATTCTTTCTGTAACTTTGGGCCCAGCTGAGAGCCTATCTTCAATACTTTGTCATGGACTGGAATCAGTATTGTGGCTTTAGCTGGCGTCGCTCTGCTTTCCCCCACACTGGCTTTCTTCGGGTCCATTTCTTTTTGAGCTCCGTTGTGCTCGCCAGTGCGGGGTCCCCGCCTTAGTTTCTATAAGGGGTGTCCGAATGCGGAGCGGAGCCTCCACATTCTTCTTTGTCTCCTTTTTCTTAACATCAACTAGCTCTGCCATGTAACACACCCTAGCCGCCTTCTGGTTTCCTTTAATCACACCGACTCCATTCTCTGTTGGGAACTTCATGGTTTAGCACCATGGAGCCATTGCTACCCTGAATGCGGCAAGAGCTGGTCTCCCGAGGAAAGCATTATAGGCCGAAAGTTCGTCGATTATGACAAATATTTGCTTCATAGCAACCTTCTACTCTTCTTCTCCGAGCTCTACAAGCAGGCCGATGACATCAATTGGCTCAGTGGGTTGACCCGTAAAGCCATGGATCTTATTCTAGCAAGCTCTTACATCATCCATAGAGAGATTCATCTTATTGAATGGATTAATGAAAAGAACATCGACAGATACCCCGCTATCCACTGAGACTCTCCTTACTATGGCTTGACCTAAACCAATGGTAACAACCATTGGGTAAACCGTAGGTGTAACCAATCTATATGAATCTCTATCCTTCAACACGACATCGTCCCATGAAGTCTTCGGCATTTTCGCGGAAAAGGTATTGTTCAAGACAACGTATTCTTCCCTTTTTGGAGGATTATCATTTGATCTGTATACTTCACAATGTCCCCCAACTTCTTCTGATTGGGTGAGGTCCACTAGATATCTTGTTGATGGTTAGTCTTGGATTAGTAGCAGCTAGAGCATTCTCTCCTGGTCCAGGTTGTCCCATGGATGTACCCTTCCCCTCGACAGCTTGAGTATTCTATGAGTTCTTTGTATATTGTTGGAGTCTATTCTTCCTTATTAGCTCCACAATTAGGCTCTTCAGGTGCTTGCATTCATTTGTATTGTGGCCAGGTTGGTGGTGAAACCTACAGAACCTACCCGAGCTCATCCCAACATCACTAACTTTTATCTGCTTTGGCGTTGGATATCCCTAGTATCCGTGGTTTCCATAAAGAAGTTTTCTACGGTGTCATTCAAAGGAGTCAACTCAAAATTCTTAAAGAAGTGGAATTTCTTGTTAGCCCAGTTATCTTTTCCATCGTTGCCCCTTTTCTGACCACCAGGATTCTTTTGATTACTCTGAGTATTTGTATTACTTTCTGGCAGTGCATTTCCTCTAGAAGGATTCATTGCATAAGCAGGATCTTCTTCGACACTCATATATTCCTCCGCTTGTCATAGAACTCTTCCAAAGTGTCGGGTTTCTTCATTTTGACCACCTCCCAAACTCAGATTTTTTTAATTTATGGCCCCTTATTGAGCCATCAGAACCAACCTAGGGTTCATGGTTGCCCACTTCGGCTGCAGTAGTATTAAATCTGGTAAGGAAGGCCTTGATCGACTCTCCTAGCCCTTGCTCAAGTTCATTTAAATACATTACATCCCTAACCTTAGTGGATTGTAACCTAAACTGTTCCCTGAAGAGTTTGGTCAAGGTAGAGAAGTCATCTATGGACCTCGGAGGTAGCTTTGTGAACCAGAGCAAAGTTATCCCCTTGAGGTATATGGGGAAATACAAGCGTTTAATCTCATTGGTGGCACGTGCTCCATCCATTTGTTGGTCATAGTTGAAAAAGAACACAATGGGTGTCGCCAGTGCCATTATAGGCTCGCATTGTTGGAGGCTTGAATTTCCTTAGAAAAGGAGTCATTTTGATTCTTTTTGTAAGAGGAGCCTTGGTCGGAGAAAAACCCCATACCATTTCATTGTCGTTTCTTTCTTTGCTCTCTTTCATGATTTGTCGCACCATCTCTTCCAAGAGCTCCTCACTGTTATGGTGGACCGCAGAGTGGACGCCGTCACCCTTATCGGATGTTTGCCTAAGCAAATGGTCACGGTTTGGGATCGAGGGCCCTGCGCCTTCTACATGGGAAGGTGCTCCTTTGGCGGTGCCAACCACTTGTCGAGACAGTGCCTTTTCAGAATGGGTTCAGACAGGTAGTTTAGCTCCTCCTTGATGAGCATTGTTTGGCCTAGCGACCTCTTGAACTTAGCATTCACGATTCGGGCTTGAGGAAGAAGATCCCGTATTTTCAATAGGGCCGGCTTTGGTAATGACTTTTGACGTAGCTTCCTGAAAAACGAAAAGATATTCCAACTTCGCAGTCATAACTTTATTAGAGATGTCCATTTGTTAAGTAAGACCAACTACAACTTCCTTTAATTCAGTCCTTGTTACACCAACTCCGTTTTTAGAGGATTCTCCATCTTCAAAGTGGTTGGTAGGTGGTGTATTCTCGTTGGCAACATTATTGGCTTCATCAACGGTTTTTACTCGTCGTTTTCTTCAGAGGCCTTCCCATTGTCTTGAATAAAGCTGTAAGATTTTTGGAAAGAATTTCATGACTTGTGTAGAATAAGAATGCTAACATGGCCCTATGGTGGGAGACAAATGTTTAAACCAAAATTGGTGTACAACACCAAAGGTACTTTAGTAGTACTTCACCAAACGGTAAGAAGAAGAAAATGGAGCCACAATCGTAAAAAAGCAAGTAAAAACACAAGAATTTTATAGTGGTTCAATCTAGGATAGATCTACATCCAATTTAGCAAGAGTTTTCATTATCATTTCGAGATTTACAAGGCTTGAATTATCTCTAAGTACATTCATTCTCTCTTCTACACAAGGATTTCATTTTAATCTTTAAAATTTAGCGAAGGAATGATTTAATCTCTCTAAATGCAAGGAGTATGAAGGTAGATGTACAATCTCTCGGTCACTTGAGTGTTTTTGCAAATTCCATGGCGGGTTTGATGTTAGATCCTTACTTGGAGATGGTGAATGAAGTTAGAATGGCTTACGAATGGCAGAAGAAAGACCTCGACAGCACTTTATAGTGGCAAAATTATGATCCCCATTAATGGTGGAAGACCCGAGGTATTTATAGGTGGAAAACAAACGAATGGTAGGCTGAAATTTGTGTGTGCAGGCTAGGATTCGCTTATGCAGGTAATTATAAAAATGCCACCACCATTTGTTGCCAACTGCAGCTAGTAGTTGCCAGTTGTCTAGCCAGATCAGTGCTCGACCGACCCTGAAGATGTGCGAGCCATTGTCCCCGACCTACCGAGTTGCTGTGCAGCCAAGTTGAAAGCTATCTGTGACCAACATGCGTGAGCGACTGGTCCATTGAACGAGCTGCCGTGGTGTTTGAGTGACCTTGTTGAGGACCGACCTGGGTGGTTCTTGAACATGCGTACGACCGAACGAGTTGTGGTTGAACCAATTATGATGTGCATCCCATTACGGGGCTCGACCCGTATAGATGCTCGACTAAGATTGCGCTCGACCCCTTTAATGCTTTTCAAGGCTTGTGCTTGACCTTTCATGTGCTCATGGCATGAATTCAATATATCAATAAGTACATAATTTTTAGTGGATAAACAATTCTTACACACTTTGGTCATAGGAAGAAGAAGAACGGAATTTTAGGCAAAGTTGGAAATTACAAAGACTTTGTTGTAACGACCCAGAATTTAGTAAGAAATATTTAATGGATATTAAATATATAAAATTAATTATTTAAAGAATTAACAACTTGAAATTTATTTAAAATAAGGTTTGAACGTAAATTTTATAATATAATTATAAACAAGCTCGCAGCGGCGTGGTAGTTCGTATTATTACGTTTTGAACTCTGAATGAATGTATAGAATTCAATATAAGTCAGAATTCCTTGAAACAAGAAATTTTAGAATCTATTTAACTATATCTTTCTAATGAAGGTGAAAAATTGAGATTTCATCATATAGATTGTAAGTGATGTCCAAATCAATTTTTCCAAAAGTCGCTATGGAATCGTTTATAAACCATAACATCTTATATTAAATATATAAAATGATTTTAGAATAAAATGAATATCGATTTGGCTTAAAAATGAATTATCGAGTTATAAACCTAAGTATGTTTATTTTGGAACTATATGATATTTTATTTGGATATATACGATAATATTAGTTTATTATTATTAAATTGAATTAATTTCTATTGGTTATATTCAAGCCTTAAAATTTGTCATTTTGCAAACTACCTTGGATTTCGATGAAACCAATTTTTTTGGATTTGCAATAATAAATTATTGTAAGATTCCAACTTTCATGTCAATCGGAGCTGGTGTGTTATCGTGGTAAATTAAAACATGTGTTGAAAATCAACTTTTACACTAGTTCAAAATTTGATTTTGAAAATTGAAAATTTAGACGATTGAATTAGCTCTCAAAACCTGTTCCATCGTGTCCGGAATAAGGGTATTTGACTAGTACATCGTTCATTGAAGCTCGTTTGGAGTCCTGGATAGTTAATTTCATGGCCGAGTAATAAAAAGAAAAAAATAATATTAAATATCTCCTATAAGTAGTCAAGCACCAGCCCTTGCCGGCCCTGATTTCAATGGCCAGAATTGGTCGATCTTTAAATGTTAAAATATCTCAATTTGTTAGTTTTAGCAAAAAACTTTCGACACCAGTGTTGTAGATCTCTTTAAGAACTTTCAGTCCATACAGATGATCATCGGTGAGATGGCCGGAGGTGGTGTCGATTTGAAGTTGAACGACGGCACCCCACTTTTCGTATATTGGCGATTTAGAGGACCTAGGGGACGTTTTAGGGGGCGACCAACAAAGAAGTGAAGCGCAGGAAGGAGGTGCGCGGTTTGATGAAGGTCCGGTGTGGTATGGTGGTGCAACGACAGAGAATTTGGGGTTCAAGCGTTTTCTGGTCATCGAGTAATTTCTGGTGATGGAATTACAGGGAGGGGCCGACAATGTTGCTCGTGGGTGCGGCATGGAGCGGGGCTTATGGGGGTGGTGTAGGTTGGTGGTTCGGTGCAGCGAGGTGAAAGGCGGAGGAAAGGCTTCGTTTCAAAGTCTAAGACGATAAACGAGGGTTAATGCTCTTAATAACGTGATTTATTAGTTGTTGACAGTGATTATCTCGCTAATGACATTTTTAAATAAATAAATTTATGTGTTAACTTATAATGGCTATAACTTATTCATACAATATTAGGTTGAGACGAGACAAGATGCGTTGGAACCATAAAAACGAATACTGTGCAATGGAGTAAGATTGGGGTGACTTAGAAACAGTTGGAATTTTTGATTGAATTAAATGTCTATTTGATTTAACTAAAAACGATTGATATTGCAATGACCAACCACCAATGTGAGAACTCCTTGAACTGATTTATAAGTTATTATAATGTTATTTGATTATATATTGATTGCTTGTGATTGCAATGGATGCTTTGTGGATGATTGATGTTTATTAACAGTTATTTATATAATGTTTATGTACATTTAAGCGCTAAAAATTATAAATACTTATCTTATGACTATTGTTTGATGGATGATGAACTGTTGTGGTTGTTATTATTATTGTTCACACAAATTGACACCACGAATATGAAATTATTTGGGAACTAATTGAGTCGAATTCCATTGGAATTTTAAATGAATATTATATTCATTTAAAAAAATAAGGCATGAAAATGGAAAATGGATTTTTAAACCAAAAAAATTTGGAAATGAAGTCAAAATGTTTTCAAACAACTTTTGAAAAGGTTGAAATGGATTTGAATTAAAAATGGCTTGTTTTAATTCAAATTAGAATTTGAATAGTTAATTCAAAAAGTGAATTCGAGTTAGATATAGAAACAACATTTTTAACACGAATGGATTATTCCAACAATCTTATTTATTTTTATAATGGATTATAGAAGAGTTTGGATTTCAAAATATTATATTTTGAAAAATATTATTATTTTAATATAGAATTGAATTTGAAGTTTGAATCATTTTTAAACAAGTTTATACACATTTTATAAAATATATTCAAACTGAATCAATGAGTTTTATTTTAAATTATAATATGGTTTGAATAAGACTTGTGCGCAGTGATACTCCGCCAATTTCAACCATGAACTTTAAATGGCTATAACTAATGAAATTTAAATTGTATTTCCCTGAAATTGGAAACATTTGTTTTCAGTTGATAATAGCTCTCAAATGAAAGAAGGTGTTAGCCTGCTTTGTGACCAGACTATCCAAAGACGAAGAACTCTATCAGGAAGGCCACTCAGGGCTTGAGTATGAACTGCCAGAGATCGACATCTGCTTGGACGAAATAACGAAGGATGGGAAAACTCGTATTTCTGTGCACATAAGCTTCGGGTTGGATTCCACCATTTCGAATCAAGCTAAAGCGAATATTTCTGACCAACCAAACCGGATCGGGTCATCCGGATCGGGTAAACCGGATCGGGTCATCCGGATCGGGTTATCCGGATCGGGCCAACCGGATCGGGTCTCTACCCCTAACCGAATTTTGGGCAGTTAAAGACCATTTCCCCATGTTCTCCACTACTTCCGAGATTTACTCTGAAGCTGCCACGTGGCCACTCAACCCTAACCGAATTTCTACCTATAAATACACATACAACACATCATTTAAGGGGACTTTTTGGCCTCAAGGAAGCTCTATCTATTTCGGCCATGGCTACCAACGAAGAACCTTCATCCTCTTTAATAAAATCAATGAATTCGGAGAGTATTATTCATTGTAATTTAGTGCTTGAGCGTCAATACTCATTGTATTTGTAATTTCTGAATGAATTGAGAAGCTATGAAGTGGATGTAGGCTTGTTAACGCCGAACCACTATAAATTCCGTGTGTTGATTGATTTTTCTTGCTTTTTGTTCATGATTCCTCATTATTCTCTACAAAACATTATCAATTGGGTGTTAGGACCATTTTTTGGTCTAACATTTTGGTGCTTTCACTGAGAAATGAAGATTCTCAGCGCGTAAGGATTCTCCAATCTACTTATTGGATTGCCAAGTCCGATGAGGAAATCCTATGAATTCTATTTACTTTGCAATTGTGGATATTAACAGAAATGAAGTCGCCACCATGCCATGTAGAAGCAATCGCTGAAGATCGAAAACAGAGTCCAGCAAAGCTTTTGGATCAGATGCAGGCGAAGAGACAGGTTCGGATGCAGGCGAAGGGACAGGTTCGGATGCAGACGAAGAGACCGGATCGGATGCAGGCAAAGAGACTAGATCAGATGCAGTTGAAGCCCTTGGATCGGATGCAAATGAGGCGCAGTCCAATCTCCCACAGGGGGTCGGATCGGGTCTTACCCAACCTGAAAAAGAATGTCTGATCCGAACCAGAGGGGGAGATCCGAACCGGCTGCCTGCTGATGACATACCCGATCCGATCCGATTCGATAACATACCCGAACCAACCCGAAGGCATATCCCCGATCCGAGCTGCATGGGAAGGCCCGAACCGACCCAATGATGCATCTCCGAACCGAACCGAAGAGGGTGCCACGACCCGAACCGCAGGAAAGTGGAGATGCAGGGTAGGGAAGACCGATCCGAACAGGAGGAGGAGATCCGAACCGGCTCTTTCATATATACCGAACCGACTAGCTAATGACGTCTCCGATCCGGCTCGGAGGAACAAGTCCGATCCGACCCGACCTGAAGACAATCTCCGAACCGAAAATTTGAAGGCATGATCCGATCCGACCGAAACAGCTATTTTTGGAAAAAATACATTTTTAAGATCATTTCAGAAAAGGCTCCATCTTCCAAAATCGAAAAACTCGTGCGGTGCCCACATTTTCGACCTAACCGGTTAGGTCGATCGCCGCCGGGACTGCGGGGCCCCGGACTCCCGCCGGCGCTGCGCCTGGACCCGCTGATGGCCTCGCCTTCGGCTCGGAGCACGGCTCGCCTTCGGCTCGACGTATATTTTGACCAACAGTAGTCATCAAAGTTTGTTAATGAAGATAAGGTGGATAGTCAAAGAATATGACAACCAAATGGCAACGACTAGGATTCCTCCAGAAGCCATAGCCTCTATTTGCCGATGCCATTCAATGGGAGGAGCTGTCAGTCAGATTCAGCTTGCTATCAACAACAGTATACGAGATAATGATTGTCTAATAGTAGCCTCATCTTCTGGAACTCCGATAGTGTAGATTTCAGCAATGCAACTGATGTTGTTCCCTAATGAGTAGTGACCATCCCATTTATATGACTTAAACCTGTCCAATCGGCGGAGCATCGAATGACAGTTATATAGAACAGTTCGAACACTACATCAAAGATGATTCATATGATTTTAGTGACCATGATTGTCAATAGTGGGATACCAGAAAGAAGCTAAGGATCCCAAAATCCCAAAGCTACACTTCAATTGTATGATGTGATGAATAAAATGTCCTGCGTCTCACCTCCCAAAGAACTTAGCTAACCTTTGCAATGGCTATTTGCTGTCAATCGCATTGAGGAATACTGATTTCCATCGAATAAGGGTTAGGTCAACATACTTTGGTGCCCAGCGATAGGTAACAGCTGAACCCCTGCAGGCCATGATTGGACATATGAATCTTTGCTCGGATGATAGCAACTTGACTGCTCACCAGTCACCATATGACCTTTGTCTAGAGATGAGAGTTCGAGATCAAAACAAATATGAATCGACCGTTAGCTCTCGAATTCATACATAAATTGTGATAGAAAACGTGAACATTACTTCAAGCCTTGGAAGCCATGCTATTGTAGTCAAGTTTATCTGACTAAGGTCTAAACTGACCAGCTCTAGCGGCGATTAGAGATTACATTACACCCTGGTATCTATTGCTAAAATTCCTAATGAAAGATGGAATGGGAATGGTCCATGGCGACCATGTTACTGGAAGAGCCTGCTATTTAGCTAATTAGGAGAAGCTACTCGATGGAGGTGGCAAGTTAAAGGTTTAGAGCACTTAAGTCTGGATGCTGATTGATTATCTGTGCATTAGATCTTATTCCCAACGTGGGACTAAAGGCATATCTGCGGATGGATGAGATATGACTATCCTCCTAGCAGTCATGACTCCCTTATACTCAATCCTTGCCCTTAGCATGGGGGCAAGAAGGCGATTCAAATAAGATGCGACCTCGTCATTCGCTTATAGTATTTACCTAATTGCCTTTGTCACTCCAAGTCCTCTTTCAAGGTCTGTTCATTCTTGGGACCGCCACCCCACAACGGTTTGAAAAGACGTTCATCGCCAGCTAAAGATTTTGACAGCCATCCCCTGACAGAGATGTAGTGAGGAAAAATGGACCTGCAAAGAGCGTGCAATGCCATCTTCGCACAGAATGATATTCATTCCTTTAACAGGATTACTTTTTAACCATGACTCTTATATTTCCATGCTTTATGAGTTATTGATGTAACTAACTCATATGAATTTATATGTGGATGATGTAGGTACCCCGAATCTGGTACCGATCAAACTTTGAGCACCTACAGGAAGAATTATGGAGCATTGCCGTAACGAGCCCGATTGAACTGCTCGTTTACAGAGCCACGTCCTTCGCCTGAGAGAAGTTGTATACCTTAAGATGGATCCGAGGTGACCATCCACTCCTTGGCTCACACGTGGCAGATCTCAAGATAATTGTGCATCGATCATTGCATTTCAGAGTTGAGATCCGACTCCAGATGGACGCGGTTCGACCGTCCATACAATCAGATCCTGCAGTCGATGCCATCGAATTACATAAATCCAAATAAAGGAGGCAGCACCGCCTATCGACGTACTTATTTTCCAATCATGCATTTTTCCTTTACATACTTCTTGAGTTATTGACATGATTAACTCATGCAAATTCGTATATGAATGTTGTAGGTACCCGTGGTTTGGTACCGACAACTCCTGCCATAGTTTGATCGGAGGAATGTAAAGCTTTGGCGAACGTGATTCGACCCTTCACCCGCTTACTATTGGCCTAACGACAACATTCTAAAGCAATAGAAGTTCGACCATTCATTCACCGACTCTTTGCCCTTGACGTGGGGGCAAGAGAGTAAATGCACACGAGTTCGACTTGTGTTATCCATATATGGACATACTAATGAGGCCTCCTCATCATCTATCCATTGATTCGCCACGCAAGACATAGAAATGTATTCGAGTGTGACATAATCACTCGGTAGATCGACGACTCTATCCCTTGATCTGATGGGAAGAGTGCAACAGTGACGAGTACAATACCATGAACGAGATAACTTTAACCTTCGAAGTGGGGGCAAAAGAGATATGTTAAGATGAGGATGAGTATGACTCGACCGCTCTCTAATGACGTATCTAACTATTTCCCATGCTTCGGAAGGGAGGAGTATAAACTCAATAGGGGTGAGAACCGATCATCCCCGATGGCGACCTTTGCCCTTGACATGGGAGCAAAGGGACGATGCCAAGGCAAATGTGACCCGACTGTTTGCCCGACTAAATCTAATCCTCAGAGCTTGGATATGAGTATAAACTTAGGACGAGTGTGACAGGCGTGCCAAGATTTAAGACCACTCGATCCACAACTCTAACCCAAACTGACTTTGGGAGAGTATAAAGGACGAACCGCGACGTCCATAACTCTAACTCTCACGACTTGAGAGAGAGTATAAATCTGTTGGGTTAGTGTGAATGGTGCACCATGACTTAAGACCACTAAACCCATAACTCTAACTCTCACGACTTGGGAGAGAGTATAAAGGACAATGCTGCGACGTGCATGCAATCTTCATTGCCCTCCGACTGAGGACAGGATTATAAAGGACTTACGGATCGGACATCCGAATGACTTAATCCGGTTCCCATCAACGCTGGGGGCACGGACATAGATTTCTGAATTAACTTCAAACACGCTTCGGACGCGACCCGTGTTTCAAAATTAAATGGAGGCTACAGACACTATGCCTCCAAACTACGACACCTGACACTTTGACATTTAATAATTCTATGCTAGATAGATTAGCACTCAACATGTTTTCATTTCGAGCTACAATTGCTTGTGACTTAAAGATTGACTTAGTAGCTTGCAAGACTAAGCTGACTATTCTTTTTCGAATTGCAAGATTATGTACAGATACAAAGCAAAGACACAAGGGATACTCGCGTACAACAACAAAGAGGTCGTGTTTGAAGGAATGACGTTGACTTCTAATGCTAAGCTTCCCACACGATTCAATGCAATCACCGAAAGGAGGTCCTAAGAGTGATATATCAAATCAACATACACACCCATGTGTGACTGGCCATAGCCCAAGTGCAACGACGAGTGCTACCTCGCAAATATGTTGAATGGAAAACGTGATAACTCGAGCACTTAAATAACTCGAGCACATAAGCTTATAAAGCAATGTCTCTTTTCCATGCATCCATGTCTAAATTTGAATGGGAGGTGATACAACTATCGACCTTTCGCCATTACCCTTGGACTGGGGCCACATTGCTGCTTGAGGGCCACGAAATGGATGCAGAATGAATGTCCATTTGCTAGTCCAGACCGAATTCCCGGTTGAAAGACCCCATATAAAGGAGGACGCCATTACTTTGACCTCTAACTTGCGAGGAGGCGAATTGCCTGACACTCAAACTCAAAGGCCAAGAAGAAGGAAGATAGAAATTTCTTCCGTGCTGAGGATATTGGCGCAGAAGGCGCTTGGAACGAAGGAAGTCAGCAAATTTCTTCTTGCAATGATCCCTCAGCATGTCAAGCTAGATATGAAATAGATGGTACCCTCGCTGATTTGAGAACTCAGGTGGCTCAGTGAGACAAACTTCTCTGGAAACGACAGAAAATGATGGATAACTTTTTTACTTGGATAGATGGAAGGCCGAGTAACTATGGCTAACTCGCTGGAGCGAGCACCATGGAAATTCAAGCGACAACGAACTTGGCTCAAACACTCCTTGCTCCATGGTCCAGATCATATGGGACCCTAGGACAAGTTGGCATAGTCGTCTTTAATGAAACAAGATGCAACCAACCTCCTCCCAGGCATTTGTAGCATGCAACTTCCGACTGTAACATTTTGGATGAAAACGATGGATATGCAAGAGCCACAGAAAAATTAAACGAAGCCCGACCAACCTTTGCTCCAATTCGGAGGAATGTTTAAAATCCAGCTCAACCTCAACATGAGTCTCCCCATGTAAGGGGAAGACGAGAGCACTCGAGAAAGCTATAGTCTAACTTCATTGCCATCCGACTCCAAACCTCAAAGCTTGGATGGGAGACCAAGGACTAACATGAGATGGACACGAATAAATCATTTTCTATCAAACTCTAACTCACAGCTCGATGAGGGAGTATGAATTCAGAGAATACGTGGATTTGATGACCACCGTTTAGTAAAATCCCCATGGATGGGGAGTACGGGATAAGAGCTTCGAACATCATCATCTGACTATCCGCCAGCTTTAGGCACATTTACGATTATCTGGGCTTCATAATAACCTAGACTATAAGCTGAAGAATGGCTCCTCAAGAACAACCTTTATACATCCAAGTTGCGGATCACCATCCAGAATAAAAAAAAAACAGAAGCCTGATTGACTGCTATTACATATGCGCAACCAAGAAGCCAGAAACCGGCTTCCACCCAATTTAAGACTTCATACCGGGGGCACTAGCGCTAAATTAGGTAATTAGCGACAACTTCTCAAAGATGAGGGCCAAATTGGCAACATTAATTGATGCTTCAACAGAGATCAGGCGAGACCCTGCATGCATTCCTTGAAAGATTCAACGCCGCAATGGCATCGGTAAATCGACCTGGACCATATATAGCGTTGATTGCTGTAGTATCCGGTATTCTGGATATCTCAAACTTCAAAATCTCTTTGCATCGAGACCCACCAAGAGGACTTGGCGGATTCACCTCTGAAACAAACTTCGGTATCTCTCTGCCATGAGATTCTCCTAGAAACGTTGGAAAATCCTATCCTGAGACAGACAGATTCGTGCAATAAGAGTGTGCTAATGTTGAAATGGATGATCTCAATGTCTTCACGACAGAATGGAGCACCATCTGACTCTTGAAATAATAAAGGAAAAAGAAAAGCCCCAGGAAAGACTAACAGGAATTTACAATTTTGGAAATGACCAATGTCATTAATCGGGCCCGCGGTCTTGATTGTCAAGCTTAATGGAACCAACGATGTTCGGATTATGCCATGGGAGATAGACTCAACAAGATTATGATGGCTATTTCGGATTATGCCAAAGCGTGAATGAAGGACCTCGAATAACTCACTAACGATGTTCGCTCGCTTGCAAGATTGACGAGCTTACTCAACTCTGCAGCTGATGCGAGGAGAGTATCTAAGTTTGCTGATATACTCAATAAGGCGATCACTGCTTTCTGGCAAAACAGATGGGTTGACCCCAACGCGAATGTGATTCGACCATTCGCATATACAACTCCAACCCTTGATGACTTGGGAATGTGCACATAACGACACAGGGTGACTAAGATTGTTGAACCTACATATCTAACCCGATGCGGTAGAAAAAAGTATAAAGGCTAAAAGATTGGATGTCCAATTGACCTATCATAACCCCCAACAATGCTGGGGGCATAAGCACTGACTTCGCTCGTCCTCCACTAATGCTAGGAACATCAACTTCAACCGACAGATTGACTTTAAACATGACCCTGACTCAATGCATGATTCAGAACATATACATTATATCTTTAGAATATGACGTGATTCATCCCGACCATCCAAGTGAGCGAAATTACGGATCAAGCAAGAATTCAAAGACTTGATCTGCAACTGCATCAAATGGAGAGACTATAAAACAATCTGAAGTGATCATGGCTTTCGGATGCTCTATTATTACGATTAGATCCAATCATGGAGTCCTAGATTAATATCCTGATATCGAGATAGTCCAAAATGCAAGCAAAAATGACAAATTCATATGCCGACTCTGATGCGCTCTATCTGAACGGTCCAGATGCTAGCTCAAGATACGAAGATTCTGACAACATACTATGACTTGGACGGCTATTGTATACATTGACTTATACATTAAAGAAATCTTAACTTAGTAATGCACTTGACTTGTTTAGGAAGATGGCGTCGTTTGGCATCAACTTTTACGTGTACGATCTCACACGGGAGCCAAACATACCGCATGACCTATGATGAAGGAATTCTACCTCTTGATTCGACGAAGTCTAAACGATTACTTGATCATCTTGACCACTCTAGCCATGAAATTTGGCCCGATAAGCATCAACGGAAGCAATGCGGCATATGACAAGCCATTTATACAGAAAAAGATCCAAAAAGATTCATCTCAACTTATTCAAAGCTCATCTTATTTGCAACAAGATGTACTTTGGGGGGCAAAATGTTAGCCTGCTTTGTGACCAGACTATCCAAAGCCGAAGAACTCTATCAGGAAGGCCACTCAGGGCTTGAGTAGGAACTGCCAGAGATCGACATCTGCTTGGACGAAATAACGAAGGATGGGAAAACTCGTATTTCTGTGCACATAAGCTTCGGGTTGGATTCCACCATTTCGGATCAAGCTAAAGCGAATATTTCTGACCAACCAAACCGGATCGGGTAAACCGGATCGGGTAAACCTGATCGGGTCATCCGGATCGGGTCATCCGAATCGGGTTATCCGGATCGGGCCAACCGGTTCGGGTCTCTACCCCTAACCGAATTTTGGGCAGTTAAAGACCATTTCCCTATGTTCTCCACTACTTCCGAGATTTACTCTGAAGCTGCCACGTGGCCACTCAACCCTAACCGAATTTCTACCTATAAATACACATACAACACATCATTTAAGGGGACTTTTTGGCCTCAAGGAAGCTCTATCTATTTCGGCCATGGCTACCAACGAAGAACCTTCATCCTCTTTAATAAAATCAATGAATTCGGAGAGTATTATTCATTGTAATTGAGTGCTTGAGCATCAATACTCATTGTATTTGTAATTTCTGAATGAATTGAGAAGCTATGAAGTGGATGTAGGCTTGTTAACGCCGAACCACTATAAATTCCGTGTGTTGATTGATTTTTCTTGCTTTTTGTTCATGATTCCTCATTATTATCTACAAAACATTATCAATTGGGTGTTAGGACCATTTTTTGGTCTAACAGAAGGAATTTTGAATTTCAACTTATAGATTTCAAGTTATGTTTAAATCTATTTTTGAAAAGGTCGTTGTAAACGTAGTTCGATGACCGTAATTGGAAATCAATCGAAATGACAAAATAAAAATTATTAAAAATATGGAAATAATTATGATAAACCATAATAAATTATTTTAAAGAGATTTGGAAAAGAAATATGAAATTTCGAACTATATATCGATATTTGTGTTTTTCAGCCTAACCTTTTAAATACGGTAAACGCTATTTTGACGTTTAAAGCTGAATCCAGAATATGTTGTTTTTAAAAGGTATTGTATATGGTTTATATAATTAAAAAATTATTTGGGAAGTAATTCAACTTGATTTTAAAATATAAGTCGAGTTTGGTCTGAATAGGACTAGTCGCACAACGATAGTTCGCGAATGTCGACCGTTGACTTCAAATTGACATACCGGGAGATCCGACCATCGGATCTTCCTGAAACGAAGAATTTTTGGTTTGTAATGAAAAGAGTTTTCAAATGAAAAATAAAGTTAAAAGATCCAATGGTTAGATCTTTAAATATGTGCAAATCAATTTTGAATATAAGTAGATTTGAATAGAAATGATCTTCGGATATTTGATATTGATTACCGTTGTGTAGACGTTTACTATTTTGAGGAATTTGAAAGATATTTTACATCATTATTCCCCTTATAATATGCGTTGATTACAAGAATCGGTGTTGAATATACTTTGATGTAAATTCTATTTGAATTTTTATATTTGATACCAAATGGATTTTAGGTTAGTTGTGAACGCTGTTTCTAAATAACATTTGTTCTTTAACCCATTTAAAGGAGAAGATGATTTCTTGAGAGTAGTTGAAATAAAATACGTATATTTAAACTGATATAAATATTTAAAGAAAGAAGTTGGAGCTCAATGGTTTATCGTTGAGTTGGGTGATCTTCTGGGTGTCTGATCTGATGTTGATTTAGGCCTTCGGGGTCATACACTTCATAGATTATCCTCTTGGCAATTGTGCAATCGAGAACCAATTCTGGTTAATGAATGATTTTCCCTAACGGTATGAATAAGAAATCACAAGTACAATTTTGTGCCAATGATATGATTTGGGAAGTTAAAAGTGATTTACCCTTATAATAATTAATTAATTATTTGGATTCGAGTAAGTGTGTTTTCACGTAATGACAAGATTTATTTTTAATTAGATTTGAAATGAAGGAAGGTAATTAAATTTACCAAACACGAGGGGTGTTAGATATGGAGTACCACCGGTTTTGCTCCATGGGATGAATATGATGAGAATAGGAAAACAATCTGAGACATTACCTTTTCGTAAGGTTCGATAATTCAAGAAAACTCGATTTGAGTTAAAGTTGTGAAATGATATTTTTTATAATCTATTGGAACGATTTCCCAAGGAAAGATTTAATCAAGAGTTTAATGAATGTGAATCTTTGATAAGATTTATGGGAGAAATTCCCAAATGTAAAGAATATTTGAGTAAAAGAATATTCTCAAAATGGCATAAGACTTGTGACATCTTGTATATCCTAATTGGTTTAAAGGATGCGCTAGTTATTCGGGATAACCAGGTTTCGACCCATTGTGAATAACTAAACGATGTGACTGTAATGGCATTGACTATGATGGAAGACCTGCGACCTCCACCTTAGAAGGATTGCTCATCGATTATTCGTTCTCAGGTGGCCACCCAATTATGGGGTTACATTGTGATGGCAATCTAACCGTACTTGGAGCGATTTGGATTGTAAGGGAATTCGCACCCAGATGGGGTCGTGGAATAAAGCGGCTTCGGTTTCGTTCAAAACCAAGAACGAACTTGTAAATGGATGCGTGTCTGAGGCTGTATTTTGCAACATAACTGATTGGTTTCTATTGATGTTATATCAGTTGGTGGCAGAGAATTTATTCTCCTTACTTAACACCCTCATTTAAGCCTTATGTACTCGGAGGGTTATATGTTAATAGACACTGATTATATGTTGTGAATTGACAATGTGGCATGCGAAGTGCTGAGCAATCAAATCTTTTCGTGGAAAGCAGAGCTTTGTGGATGATGATAAAAGCATGGTCGATATAGTGTAGGCTTGTGTATGTCATGAATTGAAAAGCCTCACACCCTAACATGATGGTAAACTGATGATTAGATCAATATGACTTTCAAGTTGAGAATGAACAACCTACAGGTCGAGAATGAAAAACCTACAGGTCGAGAATGAACAACCTACAGGTCGAGAATGAACAACTTTTTGGGTTGTAATGGATTTAGTCGACCGAGATGATATAGGCAGAGGTAGAGCCATGTAATGCCTGATGTGGATAGAGTATAGCGATGTTCGGTGCCTGGACTAAAGCCATTGGGCATGATACTTGATTCCTAAAAGTGTGGATGTGTATTACGGTGCACTTAAATCCGAGCTTGGATTAAGTCGTTGTATACACAACTCCATGATAGAATTTTCTAATCAAGAGCCATCATAGTTGGAATCCAACTTCCAATACAAGCTTACATTTTCATTTGTAACCTAATAGCCAACATAATGGGATGGGGCATTATACGAGCTAAGATTTATACATTTACTTTCAAAAGTGATTTTGACACTATGCACTAGTAATATTAAAATTGACTTTCCCATATCAATCATGTTTGGTTATCATAAGGTAAAACTCTTTCCTTCGGTATGCGTTGCATTGTGTGATGGGACTTAAGTCTTATAATAGCTTCATTTTTCAAAAAAGCATTGCGAGTTGTTTTATGAATGGTATTCATGTGGAGAAAACCCGTTCTGTATTATATGGCAAGGTCCTGTGATTTACCTAACTTTGAAATAAAGATTAACAACTGTTTTAGTTCTCATACCAGTCCCATAACTAACTCGGAGTTTATTTCTTTCCCACCTAAACTCTGGGTGCTCATATTTTTCACACGACAATCTAGTAGTTTTGGTTTGTAGATATTTTATAGAGCAGGTGTTGGATTAAAGCTGAGTCCATACCATTTTATTTCTTCTATTGAGTTTATGTTTCTCCGCTGTGTACATATTATATTCTGATATAGTTAAATCCGTTGTGCGATGTATTTATTTATGTACTTTGATATATTTTTGTACTCTGATGTAACTGTTATTGTAAGGATAATGAAAAGTTGTTTTGTTCAGTTCTTATTAGTCATAACGCCAAGCGATACCTCTTGTTGATCGTTTTAAGCTGGTTTGACGATTGACCAAAACTGGGCAGCAAGGATGGTCGTCACACTTGGTATCACAACTTTGGTATTATATGAAGCTTTGGGGTACGACTCGTTTGAATAGAAGAAAATGACTCATCAGAGATAGGATTAGTAACATCCTACAAGAGTGAATCATTAAAGATATGGTTAGTAATGCACTAGAATGAGTTTGAAGAGTATTATATGTAAAATGAATCTTGCTTGGAAGATTATAGATGGGTAACTTATTTAATTATCTTATAATAAGAGTTTGAGTATTTCATTTGACGTTGAGAGCGAACTATCGAGTATAAGAAGATTTCAAATATACGCCTTGCAAACGTATATAGAAGTCTTAAATATACTGGATAGATATAGAACCACATTCTAGTTGCTTGGAGATGATTCTGGTGATAGCTCGAGCATCATCAGTGTTTATTTTCGAGTTTCGAAATTGGGATGACTATATAATTCCAATTGGAACGTCAAGATATACTTAGACCAATTAAAGTGATTTGAGCTTTAAGTTTAACGGATACATGTTAAATAGGTTACAAAGATAAAACTAAATAAAGTATATCAAACGAATTCAAATTTAACTTAAATAAAATTGGGTTGGATATGAAATATATCGAATGGAATTGGACATATATATACTAAATAGGTCACTATATGTAAGATAAGAAGAGGAATAAAATTGAATGGCCAACATAAAGGTAAATATTTACCGTATTGATTGGGTTGGATGATTTTATGATACGATTGGCAAGCCGTTTGGCTTTTGGAGTTTCCTTTTGATTGATGACGACCTAGAGATACAAGTTGTTGTACCGATAGGGCTATACAAACGAGGTTATGGTGAAATTTTTTGAAAACTTAATGCGTTAGCCAAATTTCAAGATTTGGGAAATTTCTTAGAAACTAAAAAGTTGAAGAACTTAAGTAGTTAGAATGAAGGCTTGTTGGTTAAGTAAATGACCTTCAGTTCCATCTTCGATTTCGAGGACGTAATCTTTTTAAGTAGGGGAGAATGTAACGGCCAGGATTTTAGTAAGAAACATTTAATGGGTATTAAATATTTAAAATGAATTATTTTAAGAATTAACGACTCAAATTTTATTTAAAATGAGGTTTGAACGTAAAATTTATAATATAGTTATAAAGAGCTCGCAGTGGCATGGTAGTTTGTAATATTGCGTTTTGAACTTCAAATGAATGTACAAAATCCACTAAAAGTCAGAATTCATTGAAACAAGAAACGTTAGAATCTATTTTACTATATCTTTATAACGAAGGTGGAAAATAGAGATTTCGTCATATAGATTGTAAGTTATGTCCAAATCAATTTTCCAAAAAGTAGCTATGGAATCGTTATAAACCATGACATTATATATTAAATAAATAAAAGGATTTTATAATAAAATGAATATCAATTTAGCTTAAAAATGAAATATCGAGTTATAAACCTAAGTACATTTATTTTGGAACTATATGATATTCTATTTGGATATATATGATAATATTAATCTATTATTATTAAATTGAATTAATTTTGATTTCATTAATATTTTATTGGTTATATTCAAGCCTTAAAAATAGCCATTTTGCAAACGACCTCGGATTTCGACGAAACTAATTTTATCGAATCCGTAATGATAAATTATTGTAAGATTCCAAATTTAAGGTCAATCGAAGTTGGTGTGTGATCGTAGTAAGTTAAAATGCGTATTGAAAATCGATTTTTACACTATTTTAAAATTTGATTTTGAAAATGGAAAATAGAGACGATTGAATTAGCTCTTGAAACCTATTCCATTATGTCTGAAATAAGGGTATTTAGCTAGGTATGTCATTCATTGAAGCTCATTTGGAGTTCAGGAAAGTTAGCTTCACGACCAAGTAATAAAAAGAATAAAACATTATTAAAAATATTCTATAAATAGCCAAGCATCAGCCCTAGCCGTCCCTAATTTTAGTGGCCAGAAATGGTCAATCTTTAAGTGCTAAAATATCTCAATCCGTTAGGATTTAGAAAATAAACTTCCAACACCAATGTCGTTGTATATATCTAAGTGACTTTCAATCCATACAGATGATCGTCAGTGAGATGGCCGGAGGTGGCGTCGATTCAAAGCTGAGCGGCAGCACCCCCATTTTCGTATATTGGTGATTTGGAGGAGCTAGGGGTCATTTCAGGTGGGGTGACCAACAGAGAAGTGAAGCGCAAGAAGAAGCCATGTGGTTTGATGAAGGTCCGGTGTGATATGGTGGTGCAACAACCAAGAATTTAGGGTTCAAGCGTTTTTTTTGTCATAGAGGAAATTCTGGCGAATGACATTATAAGGAGGGGAAGCGCTGCTGCTTGTTGGAGCGGCATGGAGCGAGGGTCACAGGGGTGGTGGAGGTTGGTGGTCCGATGCTGGCACGATGGTGGAACAAGGTGAAAGGCATAAAGAAGGCTTCGGTTCGAAGCCTGAGACGTTAAAGGAGGGTTAACACCCCTAATAACATGATGTATTAGATAATGATGGTGATTATATCGCTAATGGCATATTTAAATAAATACGTTTGTTTGTTAATTATATTTGCTATAACTTATTCATACAATATCAGATCGAGACGAGACAGGATGCGTTGGAACCATAGAAACGAATTCTACGCAACGGAGCTAGAATGGAGTAATTTAGAAACAACTGGAATTTTTGATTGCATTAAACGTCTGTTTAATTCAATTAAAAACTATAGTTGTTGCAATGATTAGCCACCAATTTGAGAACTCCCTGAACTGGTTTATAAGTTATTATAATCTTATCCGATTGTATATTGATTGCTTGTGATTGCAATGGATGCTTTGTGGATGATGAATGTTTATTTATAGTTATTTATATAATGTTTATGTACATTTAAGTGTTCAAATTTATAAATACTTATCTTATGACTATTGTTTGATGGGCGAAAATGAAAATTATACTCATTTAAATAAAATAAGGCGTGAAAATGAAATTTGGATTTTTAAATATGAAATGATTTGGAAATGAAGTCAAAATGTTTTTAAACAACTTTTGAAAATGTTGAAATGGATTTGAATTGAAAATGGCTTGTTTTAATTCACATTAGAATTTAAATAGTAAATTCAAAAAGTGAATTCGAGTTAGATATATAAACATCGTTTTTAGCTTGAACGGATTATTCCAATGATCTTATTTATTTTTATAATGGATTACAGGAAAGTTTGGATTTTAAAATATTATATTTTGAAAAAAAATACTATTTTAATATTTTAATAATACAGAATATTCAGTTTTGATACAAAATTGAATTTGAAGTTTGAATCATTTTTAAACAAGTTTATAAATGTTTTATAAAATACATTCGAACTGTATCAACGAATTTTATTTTAAATTGTAATATGGTTTGAATAAGACGTGTCGCGTAGCGATAGTTCGTGAGTTTCAACCATGAACTCCAAATGGCCATAATTAACGCATTTTAAATCGGATTTCCCCGAAACTAGAAATATTTGTTTTCTATTGATAAGAGCTTTCAAATGAAAGAAGAAATTTTGAATTTCAACTAATAGATTTCAAGTTATGTTTAAATCTATTTTTGAAAAGGTCATTGTAAACGTTGTTCGATGACCGTAATTGGAAATCAATCGAATGACCAAATAAAAATTATTAAAAAAATGAAAATAATTATGATAAATCATAATAAGTGATTTTAAAGAGGTTTGTAAAATAAATATGAAGTTTCGAACTATATCTCAATATTTGTGTTTTTCAGCCTAACCTGCTGAATACGGTAAACGATATTTTTTACGTTTAAAATTGAATACGAAATAGGTAGTTTTTAAAACCTATTATATTTGGTTTATATAATTAATAAATTATTTGGAAAGTAATTGGACTTGATTTTAAAATATAAGTCGAGTTTGGTTTTAATAGGACTAGTCACAAAACGGCAGTTCGCGAATGTCGACCTTTGACTTCAAATTGACATACCGGGAGATCCGACCATCGGATCTTCCTAAAACGAAGAACTTTTGGTTCATAATGAAAAGAGTTTTCATATGAAAAATAAAGTTAAAAGATTTGATGGTTATATCTTGAAGTATGTGCAAATCAAATTTGAATATAATTGGATTTGAATAGAAATGATCTTCGGATATTTGGTATTGATTACCGTTGTGTAGACGTTTACTATTTTGAGAAATTTAAAGAAAGAATTTGGAATTCGATGATTTATCATTGAGTTCGGTGATCTTCTGGGTGTTTGATCGGATGTTGGTTTAGGCCTTCGCGGTCATACATTTGACAGATTATCCTCTTGGCAATTGTGTAATCGAGAAGCAATTATGGTAAATGAATGGTTTTCCCTAATGGTATGAATAAGAAATCACAAATACGATTTTGCACCAAAAATATGATTTAGGGAAATTAAAAGTGATTTACTATTATAATGGTTAATGAATGATTTGGATTTGAGTAAGCGTGTTTTCACATAACGACAAGATTTAATTTTTAATCAGGTTTGAATTGAAAGAAGGTAATAAATTTACTAAACACAAGGGGTGTTGGATATGGAGTACCACCTGTTTTGCTCTATGGGATGAATAGGATGTGAATGGGATAACGATCTGGGACATTACCTTTTTGTAAGGATCGATAAACCCGATAAAGTTTAGAAAACTTGATTTGAATTAAAATTGCGAATTGAGATTTTTATAATCTATTTGAACGATTTCCCAAGGAAAGATTTAAACAAGAGTTTAATGAAAGTCAATCTTTGATAAGATTTGTTGGAGAAATTCCCATATGTAATGAATGATTTAAGTAAAAGAATATTCTCAAAATGGAATAAGACATATGACATCTTGTATATTTCAATTGATTTAAAAGATGCACTAGTTATTTGGGATGACCGGGTTTCGACCCATTGTGAATTAACTAAACGACATGATGAAAATGGCATTGATTATGATGGAATACCAGAGACCTTCACCTCGGAAGGATTGCTCAGCGATGCCTTGTTCTCCGGTGGCCACATAATTATGGGGTTACATTTTATCGACGATCTAACCGTACATGGAGCGATTCGGGTTGCAAGGGCTTTCGCACCAATAAAGGGTCATGGAATAAAACGCCTTCGGTTCGTTCAAAACAAAGAAAGGACTTGTAAATGGATGTGTCCGAGGTTGTATTTTACAACATAACTGATTGGTTTCTATTCATGTTATATTAGTTGTTAGCGGATAATTTATTCTCCTTGTTAACACCTTCATCTGAAACTAATGTACTCGGAGGGTTATATATTAATAGACAACAATTATATGTTGTGAATTGACAATGTGGTATGCAAAGTTTTGAGCGATCAAAGATTTTTGTTGTAAAGCAGAGCTTTGTGGACCATGATCGAAGCATGACTGATATAGATTAGCTTTGTGTATGACGTGACTTGAAAAACCTCACAGCTTGTTATGGTGGTAAACTGGTGGTTAGATCAGTATGACTTTCAAGTTGAGAATGAACAACCTGCATGTTGAGAATGAATAACTTTTAGGGTTGTAATGAAATAGGTCGATCGAGATGATATAGGTAGTGGTAGCACCAGAGCAGTTAAAGTGCTTAGCGGTTCCAGCGGTAGAGATGTAAAAAGTTGTAGCGGGGATATAACAGAGGTGCAAAAATGTTAATTAGATGTAAAAATATATAACTAAAATTAATTAATTACCATTCTTGCATCATTTGTGTAGAAGAAACGAACATCAATTAATATTATATAACAGAATCAAAGAATATCATGTTTATGCACACTAGATTCGAGGATTACTATAGATTTCTATCTTATATAAGGCACTTATGACATAAACTTAGCCTTTTTCCTTAACTTTTTTGATTTATTTTTAAACAGAACTGATCAAGTCATCCTTTACATATTAATATTGCTAAAGCGGAGCTTTAACTGCATAGGTGCCATATAATGTGAAACAACTCGGAATTTTGGAACCAATTTAAAATTTATTTTCAATTGATTTTAATGAAAATTCGATATTTTAAATGATTTATTTTGAGAATAAACGACTTAGAATTTATTTAAAACCAAGTTTGAGCGTATGAATTTCTAATTTAATTAAAATGAGCTCGTAACGGCGCGGTAGTTTAAAATTTTAATTTTGAACTTTAAATGAATGTACATGATTAAATATAAGTCAAAATTGGATGAAACAAGAAACGTTAGGATCTAATTAACTATATCTTTCTAACGAATATAAGGAAGTGAGATTTCACTTCATAAATTGTATGTTATGTCCAAATTAAAATTTCAAATAGTCGTTATGGAATTTATTATTATTTTAATATTATTTAAGCCCCTAAAAAAGCCATTTTGTAAACGACCTCCATTTTCGATGAAATTGATTTTTTTGGGTCTGGAATGTCAAATTATTGTTAGGTTTAAAATTTCAAGTCATTTGAAATTAATATGTAAGCGTAGTAAATTCAATTGAATTTAATCAGCTAGTTAAAAAGTCCTTTTTTCAAATGGCATCCAAATTCAATGAAATTAATTTTGTTAGAACCGTATTAGCGAAACATAGAGAAATTCCAAATTTCATAATTTTTGGAGTCAGCATGTAGCCGTGGTAAATTAAAATGTATGTTCAATTTCAATGTTTAACATTATATTGATTTACATTTTAATTTTAATAAAAACTGATCAAAACATTTGAGTTAGCTTACGAAACATATTCCACTGTGTTCGGAATGAGGGTGTTTGGTTAGGAATGTCGGTCACTGGGATTCATTTGGAGTTTGGAGTGATAAACGAGTAAGTTTGAATTAAATAATATTATATGTATGTATGTGTATATATATATATATATATATTAATTTAAAACCCTAAAACCTATCCCATTCTAATGAAGCCACTGGCCCTAGAAAATAAATGGCCATGGTTTTTCCATTTTTATTCCTTAATCAATTCAAATCCTTGAAAAATTAGATGATGGTTTCTAAATAAAATTCAAAGAGCTTCTTCCGATCTTCGTTTTCATATGGGTGTGATGAGATTTCGTGACACGTGGAAGGGGAATCGGCTCCTCAAACCACCATTGGTCGGGCATGTTTTCCAAGAGAAAGGGAGGCGCGAGTGGGCCCACCGTCTGGGCGGAGGTGGAAGACTCGACGGCGGTCGTCGTGGTGATGGACGATCGTGGTCTGGTCAAGCATAGTGGTGGGCTAAAACCCTAGGTTTGGATGATGGGTTTCGGTGGTTACAGATGGAACGAAGGAAGGAGACGATGGTAAAGAGGGATTAAGAATTTAATTATTATTTTAATAGAGTAATTAAACTTCGAACTTTAATATCTTGTGCATATGAATTCAGAATCGCGTGAAGCTGAATTCGTTGCGATCGTGGAGTCGAGATCTTCGCAACAAAACTAATTTGGTTAGATTTGAAGCAAGTTGAATTTTGAGCTAAATTAAATGTATGTTTAATTTAGTTTAAAATAAACCGTCTATCTGATCAATGTGAGAACTCCTTCTCACTCAATTATTTTATTATGTTATTTATTTATGTTTAAATATATATTGATTGCCATCGTGAGTTTCTCACTTTAAATATTTTATCTGTGCAGTTTAATTGCAAATACACTTTTAATAATCAGCTGTTAAGTGATTAAATAAATATTGACTTATGAAATGATTAGAAAAATGAAACTGAGTAAATTAATAAGTGAAAATATTGCTAATATATTGTACATTTATTTATTTTTATAACTAGAAATATATTGATTATCTATGCTGATTTTTATCTATTCCATGCGATATCCCTTGATTTCAACACATGAACTATTCACTAAGTTTATTTATTATTAGAAGCATTGTTTGAATATATGACACTCGTATTTCAAACAATGTGGATGGACACTTTGTGGAGACGTAAATGGCAATGGATGAATTATTGATTGATATTGCGGTTAATCTATTGATTGACGAACCCATATAAGCGTTAATTGTTTAATGCTTATATGGTATGTACCACGATATGTGGACTGGATGTTATATTGGATGCTAATAGTTGTTAACAACTATTGTTGGATGCATATGATGAATGAAATCGCTATAAATTTATTTATATGGATATCGGCTGAATCTCATTCCAATCCGGAACAAAACATGAATAGTTTAATATTATAATTTTCAACGAAATTTGAAGCTTGGTTTTGATGTTCGATTTTGAATGGACACAAAAATATTAAAATTGGCTGAACAGTAAAATGTACAATTTTAAAGATAAACAACTGAAACAAGTTTTCAAAGATGATTATATATATTTTATATAATTTACAAAAATGGTTTTGAAGCATTTCGATTTATTTATAATTTATAAATCGAATTCGGGCTTGAATAGAAATTGTCGCACAGCGATAGTTCACGAACTTCAACTTGTAACTTCGAACTGACGTACGAGGACATTAGACAGTCGGATTCTCCTGAAATTTCCGTTGAAACCGTAATGAAATGAGCTTTCCAATAAAATAAGAATTTTTGAAATCCAATGGTTAGATTTTTATTTAAGTCCAAATCAGTTTTGAAAAAGGTCACTATGGATGCAGTTCGGTGGCCGATATTGAAAACTGACTGTAAGGGCCTTAATAAAATTATTAAAAATATAAATAATTATGTAAAATCATAATAAATGATTTGGAAAGATTTTTTGGATGAAATATTCCATATTTGGAAGGACAAAAGATATTTTTATTCCGAATGAACTAGTTAATAATTAGAATAACGATCCAATGAGTTTTAAAAATAATAAATTGGATTTGTTAACGGTTTTGCCATAACTAGAAGTTTCCAACATGTAAATTGGAATTAAATGGAAATGGGGATTTTGGGTTTGTCGTGAACGGTATTTTCAGTGCTACTTTTCTTGAACCAATTTATGAGTGGAATGAATATTTTAATTAACGTTTATAGATGTTTTCCAATCTATTTAATTAAATTGGAATTAAATGGAGTTTGAGTTAATAATAATTAAAATGAGCTTTCATAAAGGAAGGTCTTCACTATTTACAGAATTTAAAAGGCTTCGCCGCTATTCCATTTATAGTATTGTTCTGATACAGAAAATTTTGTTGATTATAAATTGTTCAGATTTCCGTGAAGATTCCATATTAGCGAAAGATGATTTTGGATTTATTGTGAACGATGTTTTTACCTGACATTTGTTCTTTAACCCGGTTATAGACAGGAGTAATTACCTAAAAATTGAATAATCATTAAATAATGATTTTTTAAAATTAAAACTAATTTGGAGTTTTAATGATTCTTTGATTAGATTTGAAAGTTAAATGGTAATTAAATTTACCAAACACGAGAAGTATTCGAGATGGAGTACCACCAGTTTTTGTAATAGCCCACATTTTACGTATCGCAGGATTGTAAAATATTTTTATTTTATTCTCTGAGGGTTGGGTCATTCTCATATTTTAATATGTGGTTTATGGGGATGTGAGACATGTCCATAGTTTTTACCAATTTTGTTTGTGACCATTTTTCCCCTATCAGTCTTGTACATGGCATAACTTTTGACTCGGATTGAATCAGGTGTTGAAACCTATGCCATTAGAGAGGAAATGACGTTTCCCTTTCCGTAGAGTGGTCACATTAAAGATTTGGCTTAGTGGTTTGGGAGAAATCGTTGTTTTAAGGTTTAACAGTAGGATGTTCAGGTTTGGTAAGCCATAATGTGCTGATTTGGGGAGGCCCATTAGTGGGCTAGTGGGAGGCTATAAATATGGGGCAGAAGGCATAGAGAATAGTTTACTTTCTCCATTCTCTCGTTTGGAAGAGCGTGTTATCCTCCATTTCTCCATTCTCCTATACCTTTCCACCATTAAAATTTGAAATCTACATTAGAGAATCGAAGATCAACATCCTTGGAAGCTAGATCTACATCATTGCAAAGGAGAGATCATCGAATTGAAGAGTTTGGATCAAATCCTTCGTTGTCCAAATCTAAGTGTTTTTGGCTTGTTTTAAAGAATTGGTGAGTGATGTGCATCTCTCACATGGATTCAATCAAGTGCACGAGTGTTTGATCTTATTTTTCATCATATTCAAGCCATTTTCCTTAGATCTACATCATGGTAAGCTTATTTTCATATGAACTACCGTAGGATCAAATTTAGCAATTTAAAACCGGTAATTTCCATATATTTTCGTATGTTTATGCAAGTTAGATCCATAATTTAGTTCATATGTTCATTTATCATGATTTTGGTGAAGTTTACATAATTTTGGTGAGAATCGTCATATTCATGTTGTTAGTGATTTCATAACATGCTTATGGTTGTATTGGAGGAATTGGATGAGTAAATTTCATCGACCTTGCCCTTTGGCGAAGTTTTGGTGAAATTTGGTGATGAATTGGGATGGTACAGGCCACGGGTTGAGCGTGTAGTATAAGGAAGTACAAAAGTGTGGGGGTCGGTCGAGCCGGGGAGGGGCGGTCACGCAAAGGTGGTCGGTCGGTCACACAGGGTTGATCGGTCACCTGTCTGGTCGGTCGGTCAGGGGACCGAGGAGCATGGTCGGTCGAGCAAACAAGGATGGGGTCGGTTCAAGGTGTGGTCCGTCAGAGACTGGGTCGGTCGTTGCTTTTGAACGTGGGTCATTAGTCATGATCATGGGAGATGGGTCGGTCAAAAAGGCCAGGTCGGTCATGGTGGTAAGGCACTGGTCGGTCGTGCACTAAAGGTCGGTCGCACAGGGTCATTTCTGAAGAAAAAATCGGGTACGACCCAGATTTGAACAAAAGGGCCTGGAAAAAAATCGGAAAAGTGCCCGAACCCGTGCCGCAGCGCAGTGTGAAAAAACGAATGAGATGAAAACTCAAAGGTTGTGAGTTGGTGGATATTAGTTACTCGAGAAGGTTGCTCGAGTTATAAGAAGTCGTCAAAATTAGATGACTGGAGATGCGAAGGCCGAGAAGTTATCGTTGTCGTAAGTTCTAGCAAGCTCAAAGTAGGGGTATGATAGGGGCATCTAAAAGACCGAAAGGTTGCTAGTCGAGTACCATGGGTATCGTTGAAAGGCAAAGTTGTCAAGGTTGGACAAACATACGTATCGTTGAAAGGCGTATGGAGTTTATGCTAGAACTGGGGTTACCATTATCCCTTGACATATGGAGAGGTCGGCTGTCATATGATTAACGATAATTTTGAAGTAGGATTAGCGGTGATAGCCAGAGTCAGTCATGGATGATTGGTTGTTCTGTTTGTACCATCTCGCTTAGATCATCCAACGTCGAAGGAGAAGTTCCTTGGTTGCTTGTCTAATATTGGTTTAGGCCTCTGGGGCTTGTGCTTGAGGGATGTTGAGCTCGATTAGGATGGTTTATGTGAGATATAACTAGTTGTTGTTATTTCTATTGAATGAATGGTTGTCCTGAATGCCATGGATGAATTGTCGTTCAATGGATTGTAAAGGCTATCACTGTCGGATGTGGCTGGCAAGGCAGGTTTGGGTTCTTCCCTGGTGTAGTGGGTAGATTAGTATGTTTATCTATCCGTTCGTATATACTTTATTGATGATGCTTATTAGTTGTTCTATCACTCATTAAGACTGTTGTCTGACTCAAGGTTTAATGTTTCCCTCTTATTACTTTGGACTGCTCATCTGGTTTTTGGATGGGCAGACTAGTTGGCAGGTGACAGGTGATAGCTTAGTGAGGACGATGTTGCAGTTCGGAGGCGAGCAGAAGGCTGGCGTAATATCTTACCTACTATACAGCATTTGGATTTTCTGCTGTTTTTTATTATTCTCTGAGTGCTGTAGTGAGGCAAAATTGTATAAACGCTATTGTTGTACTCCAAGTGTAAGGATATTACTTTCTAGTTATTAAGAAAGTTTGGTGTTTTCTACTTCACTATTAATATTTGTTGTATATGTTCTATTATATTTTATCATTGCGCTGTGAGTTACGACAGGTTTTGTTTGTGTTATCATACCTTGATGATTGTCCATAGCTGCCTGGCACATCTGTCAACGCATTATTCCACTTGTTAAGTGCAGGGGTTATAGGCGGTCGTCACCGTTTTACTCCATGCGATAGTTAAATCTTTAATAAGATTTGAATGTGAAATGGTAATTAAACTTACCAATAACACTATGGGCGTTAAATATGGAGTGCCACCAGTTTTTCTCCATAGGACAATTAGCTTGGGATTAAGATAAATGAAATAAATGATTACTTCGGTAAGGCTCGATAATCCCAACTAGTTATATAAACCTTAATTTGATTTAAGTTGTAAAAGGATAAAATAAAACCATTTGAAATGATATCCAAAGGAAGATTAAACTATAAGTTTAAAAGAATTTATCTTTGACAAAAATTAATGGGAACCTTTCCCTAAAGATACGAATATTTATATAAAAGAATATTCGGGATTGGAATGAGGAGTATGATGTGTTTATATATCACTTAATTATAAGATGTGTAAGTTATTCGAAAAGACCTGGTTTAGCCCATTCTGGATAACTGTACGACGATTAGAAGTCGAAGATATTGAAGATCGTGCAAGACCGACAATCTTCACATTGAATGGATTTCTATTGATGCCCTTGATTGGAGTTGTTGCCTTGAATGGGTTATAGTGGTAGTGGTCCGGACGTACTTGTTGATTGTTCGGATATGCGAGGTCCTCTCTCCTATATTGGACATATGAGACGAGGAATAAGGTGCCTCCGATTTCTATCAGACCCAGAACGGACTTGTAAATGAATTATATGTCTAACATTGTATTGTGTGTTCTATTCGTTGAACTTTGCTAAATATATATCTGTTTGGTGGCGGAGAATTTATTCTCTTGCTTAACAACATTCTCTGAGATGTACGAGCCCAGAGGATATACATCGGTAGACATCAATGGTATGGATTGACAATGTGGCATGCCGAGATGCAATGATCAAGGCTTTTGTTGAAAAGCAGAGATTTGTGGATGATGATCAAAGCATGACTTAAATTAGCACTTCTTTGTGTATAGAGTTAATTCGCGAGCCTCACACCCCGGTATGAGTCAAAAAACGGGATAGTGATTGTAGGGAGTGCATGCGTTTCTTCTAGCTAGAAGTGGTGTCATGGTATGAAGCCCATACATTTTTACTTATATGGTTGACGGATTGCAAGGTGCATCGGATATGATTGTTTGACACACTGACCATTTTGGAGGTCCAATAGGACCGGGAAACATATTGTTAAGGAATAACCAATCCACAAACCTTAGGTGTGGACCGACTCTGAAGATCCAAGGATTACCCATAGGTGTAATCCTGAGGCATTTACTAGAGTGTCTCGATATCGATGAGGAGACATCCCTTGCCTCGACTCATAGATGGAGTCATGATGGAATCCAGTTTTCAATACGCGACCTTTCAGTTTTAGTTGTAAACCTATACGACGACATAGTAGGACGGGGTACTATGTCGTCTATGATTGATACATCTATATTCGAAGTTGTTTCTACACTATGCACTTATATTAATACCAAAATTATTTGTTTTAAAAACATAACAAGCATGTTTGGCTATTATAAAGGAAAACTCTATCCTCCAGCTTGCGTTGCATTGTGTGATGGGACCTGATGCTTATAATAGCTTCATTTTCCAAAAAGCATTGCGTTGTTTTATTTTAAAACTGATATTCATGTGGAGTAAACCCGTTTCGTGTCATAAGGCGTGGTCCCATGATTTTTCCCAACTTTTAAAGTAAGCTTTAATAACTGTTTTAAGTACTCACACTAGTCCGATGACTGGCCTGGAGTTTATTGTTTTTCATCTAAACTCTGAGTGCCCATATTTTCCACACGGGCAGCTAGTAGTTTTGGTTTTGCGGATTTCTATTAAACATGATCCTAGTTTACAGCTGGAGCTATATTCGAAAAGCTTTGTATCCATGTATTTCTTTCAGTTGTGTTAGTTTATGTATTCCCGCTGTGCATTGTATTTATACATTTTTATTTCTGCTGCTATGTAATTTATTCTTTGATATTGTTTTTCCGCGGTGTAATATTTATTTTTTCTTTGATATTCTTGTGCTTTGATGTAAATGATTGTAAAAGCAATGAAAAGTTCTGTGTTTCGATGTGTCGTGTTCTCAAACAATCTGTGTTCTCGAATGGTTTTGCTTGGTTTAGCGATCGATACAGACCGACCGGAGTTCGGTGCATGACATAATGTCTGATGCGGATAGAGTATAGCAGTGTTCCATGCCAGGACTAAATCCTCTGGGCATGATACTTGATTCCTACAAGTGTGGATGTGTATTACGGTGCACTTAAATCCGAGCCTGGACTAAACTATTGAATACATAACTTAATGATAGATCTTTCGAATCAGGAACCATCATAGTTTGAATCCAAACTTCAATACGAGCTTACTTTTTCATTTGTAACCTAATAGCCAACATAATGAGAAGTGGCATTATAAAAGCTAAGATTTACATTTACTTTCGAAAGTGATTTCGATACTATGTTCTAGTAATAATAAAAGAGACTTTCACGTATCAAGCATATTTGGTTATTATAAGGAAAAACTCTTTCCTTCGGTATGTGTTGCATTATGTGATGGGACTTGAGTCTTATAATAGCTTCATTTTTCGAAAAGCATTGCGAGTTGTTTTAAGACTGGTATTTATGTGGAGAACACCCGTTACGTGTTATACGATGAGGTTCTGTGATTTACCTAACTTTAAAATAAAGATTAATAACGGTTTTAGTTCTCACACCAATCGCATGACTAACTCAGAGTTTATTGTTTTCCCACCTAAACTTTGGGTGCCCATATTTTCCACACGGGCAGTCTAGTAGTTTTGGTTTGCAGATATTTTATAGAGCAAGTGTTGGATTGAAGATAAAGCCGAGTCTAGAGCATTTTATTGCTTTAGTTGAGTTTATGCTTTTCTGGTTTGTACATATTATATTTTGATATAGTTATTTCCGCTGTGCGATATATTTATTTATGTACTTTGGTATATTTCTGTACTATAATGTAAAAGTTATTGTAATGATAGTGAAATTTTTTTTTGTTTAGTTCTTATTAGTCGTAACGCCAAGCGGTACGTCTTGTTGATCGGTTTAAGTCGGTTTGACGATCTGCCTAACCAGGTGGTAGGGCGGGTCGTCACATTTGTTATTCCCCATTATAGATTTGTACACTCAAAGTGTTCAATATTGGTCAATCATTATAATTGGAATAATGATGATGAATGATTACAATAAAGTGGACGTAGACGTTAGTGTCGAATCACTATAAAAAGTTGCGTGTTCCATTACATTTCAGCTTTTGGTTATTTGGGTTGCTCTTAACCCACTCTTGGAGATTGGCGTGCGAAGGTAACCACTTTTCTGCATCAACAGACGAGGATAGGGAATCCACTGCATGTTGCATACTGCACATTTTATAAAGTCACTTATGTTATTGTGGTTTCGTACTAACCACTAAAGTGCAAGTGTTTTGAGGATGTTTTCGGAGATAACTTAATACTAGCGAGGAGAAAACACATTCCATTGCGGCGTGGTCCCGCTAGTTATCTATGTGTCGAGTAGAATGAATTATTGTTCACATTAGTATGTTGACTGATTAGACATTTTCGTTTTCCCTTTAACTCTCGGGTGCTCATTTGAGTAGGTTGAGAGTTTAGGTTTTCAGATGCTTCATTGGAAAACTTCCGGACACGAGCAAGAGGCTATAGCTAATTAGGAGCACCGCAGTTTGTTTTGTTTTGATGTGTGTATCAACAATATTGTTCTTGCCTATGTATTTAAACTTTGATCAATCGAGGGGACATTATCATATGTTGCTCTCGGATTATATTTTGTATTAATTTATATATTCTCTGAACGGGGTTGCGAAAGGGTTGTATGAATGGAATGACTATCAGTGCATGTTTTATAAAATTTCATGCTCTCGTGTCTCATGATGTTGTGGTTTATTAACATTCGATTTTTTTATCACCGAAAGCCGACACTAGAGATAACTGAAGCATCTGTAGGTTTGTGGTTCCGATCTTGGTATACGGGGTGTTACATGTTCATAAAAAGACCAATGTGTTCATTCAAACTATTTTCATGTATATTTTAATTCATAATGATCAAATAAGAACTTTACATTTAAATATTATCCTACCATTTAGAAACAATCGTTATTAAAATGTGTATATGCATAATTGCAATAATTTTCTTCATAAATTTCTTTAAATAATAGTTATATGGGCTTTATATACATTTAAGAGGGAGTTTTTTTTATCATGAAAAGGTCACATAACAAATTGACTAATTCATGTTGAGTTATGCAGCTTTTTCTTCCGTTTCAACGCATATGAAAATAATAAACTACTTAGCTGCATTTCAATCGAAATAACATTCAAAAAAATTGTATACTTAGATTATTATTTTTCATTTTAAGAAAAGTCCGCCTATCATATATGAAGTTAGTTTAATAATTTTTTAGAAAAGTAGATGATAAATTTATAGTTATTTTTTTGATTTAATATCACGGAGTTACCTTTATGACAAAAATGCTCATTAGAATGACCATCATTTTTGGGTGTACTAAAATTTTAGATTTTAAGAGAGTTTCTTTAAACCCGTCAACAAATACTTTTAAATGTTGATGCATTGCTATAGCCATGTCAATCATTTCAGACATCGAATATCTACATAGCTGATTTTTTTAAATAAACAATTTTTTTTTCCAGTCGTATTGATTATTATATAAATGAAAAGTTAACAAATATGCTATAATGAATTGTTTTGAGAAATCAATAAGCACTAAACACCTGTAAACAAGTTATTAACTTAATAATAAGATAACAAACACATATCAATATCGAATTAAAAGAGGTATTCTGTGAATCACAATTTGACCAAAATAGATGAATACTTTCAGATGCAAATACATCTGTATCAGTTTTTATCAATATTTATCTACTGTTCCTACGAATTGCGATTAAATTTCTAAATATTCAACCATACACTAGAAGTCATGTTTTAGTCATGTTTTCTTGATAGTACTGTTTTTTAAAATAATTTTATCAATCTATAAGTATTTTTGGCTTCATTTTGAATTTTCTACCGTGCGCTTGCAAGAAAAACATGAAAATATTTAAATTTGAAGAAATCACGATTATGATAGACGAACGATGGAGACGATAGAAGAGAGAGAGGACGTATGGAAAACGAAAATCCAAAAGGAGCAAAGTGAAATCGGAAACAAAGTAGTTTTATTTGCATAGTCAACTTATTAAATGCTCAAAACGCATGACAATGCTAACTTTCACGCTTCCTCTCTTCCCGGACCGACCTCATTTTCCTTCCTAACAAAAGATATGAGATCTTTCTCATTGAATTCTCGAGACCTAATTAAAATCTAAGAATGGAAACCCTCCGGTTTCCTCGGGTAGCCATGACCGCAGCGGGAACCGGCCGCCGCCATTCGCCGGCTTTAATGGCAGCCCACGTTAGCGTGCCGGGGAGCACTAATGAGGCGGTGCATGTTAGCGTAGCCGAGCAGAAAGGGAGCAGGAACTGGGTCATGAGCATTTTGCGAGTAGGGTCTGTATGGAAAAAGGAGAAAGAGAAGGTGGTAGGTGAAAATGTAGGTTGGTTTTTGATGGGTGATGATAGGAATGAGGCGTGTGATGAATGTTTTTGTGTAGTCGGAGAAGAGAGGAATGGTGGCCATTTTGATAGAGAAAGCTTTTCTAAATTGTTGAGAAAAGTACCAATGATGCAGATCAAGGTTTATGCTGATTTGTGTTATTTGGGTAGTTTGGCGTATAATATATCTGCAATTGAGGTTGCAACAACTTTATGATTGGATTTTATTATTCGCTTTATGTTGGTAATGATGTGTTTATGCTATGGCCCATATGGCACTAGTAACTAGTTACAATATTTTGAAAATTCATCCATATCTTAGCAACCCCCCCCCCCCCCCCCCCCCCCAAACCAAACCCCCCTCCACAAACCCAAAATGTATTTCAATAGCTTCCGGGGTCACGATTAAAAAATCCGTAACTTAGATTTGCCTCAGGTAAAATCCTCAACAGCTTTGGGTCTTCAGTTTGAAAACATTTTTTGTTTTGCGTTTTCGATAGCATGGAAGATCAGAAAGTGATGGAAAACACCAAATTTGGAAATTTATTCTAACTTGTAAACTTGAAAATGATTTTTCTTATTTTCGGATGTAAACTGGTTTTGAAACCAAAGATCCCTTCATGTTTTACTTATTTTGGCCACGGTTCTCACGAGTATGTGTGTGTATAAACAAGGATCGACTGCACTTCACCTGATTTTCATCTCTTGAACCATGATTTATATCATAACTAAATATAATTTAGTGAATTTTCCCCCTTGTTTTGAACAAATCATTCCAGAATGCAATGCCTAGAAGGATCATTCTAAATTATCATTGATGATTATAAGCAATGATTCTGTAAAATTAAAGCTGTTTCATATTTTCTATTTTTATTTACTTCACCTAAAAATTCTACATGTGTCTATAATACAAATTTTCCTGTCAGCCAGCCGACCTTCTTAGACAACATGGACTTCGATTCATCACATCCTCACTTGAGAAGAAAGCTGAATTCTCTGAAGTTGATCGTCAACCATTGAAGAAGGATTTACCTTTAAAGGCTGAGGAAATTCAAAGTGAAACTAATGGGGAATTAAGAACATCTACTGCCTATGATATTGCAGCTTCTGCTGCCTCATACGTCCAATGTCAAGCAAAAGATTGCAGTAACGATTTAAACCAATGCAAATCAGATATGGCCTCTTTTTTTGCAACAACAAATTCAGTTACTGCAGTAGTTGCTGGGAAAGAAGAAATGAAAAAGGCAGCTGCTGATGATCTGAATTCATCACACTCCTCTCCTTCTGAGTGGTTTATATGCGACGATGATAAGAATTGCACAAGATATTTTGTCATTCAGGTTTATTTTGCTGTTTTAGTCTCCTTCGATTTGCATTTCGCAATGTAAATTTAAATGAGTACAAATGCAGGGTTCCGAGTCTTTAGCTTCTTGGCAAACAAATCTTCTTTTCGAACCTGTTCAGTTTGAGGTAATATAGTTAGGTTGCATTTGTATCAAATAGGAAGTCTAGCTACTGAACTACTGTTGTGAGGTTTATTATTGTAATGTAATACACGAGTTAAGAACTTCAATTTTAACATTAGGGGTTTGATATGTTTGTACATAGAGGAATCTATGAAGCTGCCAAAGGCATATATGACCAAATGCTTCCTGAAATCAATGCTCACTTAGACGCTTGCGGCAGCCATGCAACTCTACGTTTTACTGGACATTCCTTAGGTGGAAGCCTTGCTTTGCTCATTAACTTAATGTTGCTTATACGAGAAGAGGTGCCGTTATCTTCATTGTTACCTGTAATCACATTTGGTGCACCAAGCATTATGTGTGGGGGCGATTATTTGCTTCAAAGGCTCGGATTGCCTCAAAGTCACGTGCAAGCTATTATATTGCACAGGGATATCGTTCCTCGAGCTTTTTCATGCAGTTACCCTGATCATGTTGCTAAGATCCTGAAAGCCGTCAATGGAAACTTCCGAAATCATCCATGCCTTGAACATCAGGTACACCTATATGTGGTTGCTCGATGTAAATACAATAGTATGTAATTAGATCACCTACTCTGGTTTAAAATCAAAATACAGGCAGTCAAGTTGCTAGAAATGATATGTTTTGTCCATGTACAACCTACTAAAATGCACCAGTGCTGCTAGAATGCAATAGGTGTTTAGAGTTATTAGATTTAATTGTTCCACGGCAATCAGGGTACCTCTATTGCTACTCTGGTTTTGAACCAGAGCAAAAGCTCTATACAACCAAAAGAACAACCATATATTTGTGGGTGTGGCATGCAATATGATAGGAACAACCAAAAGTTAGGTAGTGTTTGTCTAGAAAATGCATTTTGTGTTCTATGTTTACAATATGCATGTCAAATAATGTGGAAGATAAGGAGGAGTTGGAGAATTCTAATCATTCCAACAAAGGAGGAAAGGGTAAGTGGAAAGATATTTGTTGATATTTCCTCAAGCATGAAAAAAAAAAAAAAAAAAAAAAAAAAAAAGGAACATTTTCAGTCTTATACAATCTTATTTCAAAGTGAAACAATTTTTTAAATCGACTGTTTTCCATCCCTTTTACCTCTTCCACGTATTTTAAAGTAAATGATTGAAAATGCAAAACATCAAATTCATTTTTAAACCAAACGCTACCTAGATTTGTCATGTGAAACTCGGAGTAATGCAGTGTGACCTCAGAAAGGGCATTTTTTATTTACTTTCGGACGAAAGCATTGAAACTGTCTAGGGTGATGTTTCCCTCAGAGTTCAAGATTTAGTAGGTGCAGGAATTCCCCTTGGGATTATAGATTTCAAATTTTCTATTTTAAGCAGAAATTATTTTCAAAATTTCTATTTTAAACAGAAATTATTGTACGCCCCGATGGGAGAGTTTCTAATTCTACAACCCGAAGAGGACGTATCGCCCCATCACCAACTTCTCCCTCCTGGAAGCGGCCTCTATCGCTTATCACACCCCATTCAAAATTCTGAAAAACATGAAAATTCAGAAAGCCTACTTAGGAACGCACAGCACGCGTTTCTGAACTCTCCACACCCGCTAGAGATTCTAAGCGACCGCTCTGCTTACGGAGCAGAAGGAAGCGTATACAGAGACCACGACATGAAAACCTACTTAAGGTCGATTCTCGACGTGCTAAAGAAAAGCAAAAGAGAGCGTGGACATATACCACGGGCGCCGCTTATGTATTCTAGAGGTGATTATGATGTTGTAACAGGGGGGAAGACGAGGTTGAACAATCCTGCACAGTGCAAGTTTAGGTTTGCAGGCATGCTTAATGGAAGGAAGGAGAGTTTGATAGGAACTGGGAGCTTGTTTGTTGTGCTTCTTGTTCCGGCTAAGTTGCTGGTTGTGGGAACTTTGTCTGTGTTTGGTGGATAGTCTGATTCTTGTGCGTTGTTTGCTGTTTGTGCTGTGTGATAAATAGGTGTAAATAGAAGTGTAAATGGGTGCTAAAAAGAAGAAATGTGTACATAGAAACTGATTTTTAAGGTTTAAGTTTCACGTTATTTGTATATGTATAGTGATGTTTAACTGCATTTGTTTGGTTGTTGAAACTGCGACTTAAAGTTTCGCGGTAGCAATGCATTTACATTCTGCTTAATACTGGTGGTAAGAAAAAACTTCCTCAAATTGCGACTTAAAGTTTTATTACAAGTATTGTTCTTCTATAAAATTATTATTTTGACCTACAAACATTTTTTAAGTATTAGTTGCAAACATTCTGTGTGTATGTATGTATGTGTATATATGTGTGTATATATATATATATTTATGTTTATATATGTATGTATTTATATGTATACCGCAATAAACTGTCAGTTTTAAAATTCAAAAATCAACATCAGGTGTCATCCGGCTTCTAAATACCACAAAAGAAAGTTTGTTCGGGTAAAATTAAGAACAAACATCATACTAGTATATATAATCTCGTACAACAATTTCATATGCAAATAACATCTATCACGTACTACTAAATATTGTCTTCGCCTCCAAAGCTCTGGGTGTGTCACCCTGATAGTGTATCCCTGGAGGCATCATCTGACTTCCAGGTTACTCAATGGAGAAGGTAGCGTTTGATTTTCGGACTGAGCAGTTTAAGTTCGCGTCAGCGTCGGACGTATCATACGAGTCTTCAGTAAGACCCATCCAAATGGCCCTTCAAGACAAACGGTTAAAAAGTTAGACTTTGCGTCCGACGCGACAGAAAATTCTGGAACCACCAATTATCTTCCCCTTCCCCTGTATATTCTCTCCCGTTCATTCTCATTTCTCACCAAAAATCACACACCCAATATATTCTCCCCCATTCATACTCCTTTCATGGATCAAGAAGAGTTGATTGTTTTGTGCATGGCAGTACGTCAAGATGAAGATGATTATCTGCAATGGGAGCTCACGGTTATTCTATCAGCATTAGACAATAGAAGGGGTCCCAACCCTTTATATTTTCTGCTTGACAATCCCGCACAGCTTATGCGTTGTATTCTTTATTATGTTCATAAGCTAAGGACTGGACAGCTGTAGGTTTTTTTATGTATTTGTTGTTGTTTTTTATGAAATAGGCATCTGCGTTGTAATGATGTTTGAAATATTTAACTTAAATTTTGCATTTGAACAAAATTTATATTATGCATTCTGCTATTCTGCTTGATAATATACACACACAAACACAAACAATTAAAATAATAACCACAAAAACAATAAATACAAAACCATTAAAAATAATAATTCTGCCCTGTCCCTTTCGTAAAAAAACACATTCCCCATTCGCAATAATTACCCTTCAAATACCCCTTCTAAGTTCTACTTTCAAATAACCATTTTCGTTCAAAATCAAACGCACCCTAGGAGTTGTCATGTCATGAACAAACAAAGAGAAAACACAGATTCAACATAAAGCCTGAAGGTAGACAATAACTTGCTCTTCTTCTGTCATCAATGATAAATGTTTATCCACTAAAAATCGTGCACATATTGATGGATTAAAACTAGAACAAAACATGGGTCGGTCATGCATGTAAATTCCTGGTCGGTCACAAGCAAAGAAACATAAGGGGTCGGTCGCGCACTTGGGTACAAGCGTGGTCGTGCATTCTGGATGATCAAGTAACCTATGGTCGAGCATAAGAGGGTCGAATCATGTATGTCTCACACATCATTCTGGTCGCTCTCACACCCACTCTGCTCGCTCTCACATTCACCTGGTCGATCACACGCTTACCTGGTCGGTCATACATGGTGCTCAAATACCCGATCAGTCGGATATCTCCTGGTCGTTCAGACTAGACAACTGGCGACAGCAGGCAATAGCTGGCAACGACTGATAGTGACATTTTCGTAATTACTTCGTGAACGACCCATAGCTTTTATATAAGAGTTTCAACTCACTATTTCATTGGGATTCCACCTATAATAGGCCATGGCTTCCACTTTAAAGGGGATCGATTTTCAAGACCCCGAAGGACTGTTCAACTATTTTCTCCATAATTCTAAGTGATTCTACCTTCACTAATAATCTCCAAATGAAGATTAACACCAAATCCGCCATCGAATCATTCAAAATCACTCGAATGTCTGAGAAGTTGTAGATCTACATCACCACTCACCATTTAGAGAATTCCATCAAGTTCCTTAGCTAATTTGATTAGATCGAAGAGAAGTACTTGTGAGAGAGAAAATGAATGTAATGAAAGAGAATTTGTGCTTTGAAAACTCAAAGACGATAATAAAAGTTACTCTCATAGTGGATGTAGGCTTTATCTTAGCCGAACCACTCTAAACTTTGTGCTCTCTATTTTTTACCATTTCTTTTGTGATTGCGTGTGACGCCCCACGTCCGTTAATATCACCTTTTATCAGAATGCATTAAATTTCGTGAAGCGGCTATAGGTAAACAGGAACATAAACATCACAAGACAGATATAAAATAACAACGGAATTTTAAAACTTTATTAAATAAAAAACATCGTGGTCCAAAACCCAGTTACATCATAAGTCTGAAATACATAAAACCCATCACATCAATTTGAAATTTCTACCTTCTACTAAAATCATCAGAGTTCAGTAATATAAAAGCATAGTCCCCAAAATATAGCCATATCTAAGAAGACAGAAAATCAAAGCAGTACATCTAAGCAGCTCCAAGAAGAATGAAAGAGAATCCTAATCAAGCCTACGTATTCCCACCCTGAGAACCTGAGGGGGAGGAGAAGAGAGAGAAAACAAAACAAAATGGGTCAAACATAAAGTCTGGCGAGTCCGGTTACGTTTAGCATATAAATAAGTAAAGCATCATGAGAGGTATATAAACTGGATGAGAGAGATAACAGTATCATAAGGCATGTATAACAGACTGAGCAAGATAAACAGAATAAAATATATCATGCTTCTCAAGTACTTTTCTCTGCGCCAATACTAGTATAACAGAAACAAGATGATCCCAACAAGAACAAGATGGTAGACTTAGGCGTACTTCTAGTGATGGGTTTTACCCCATACAATAATAACAGGTAGCCCAACGGAAATAACATGTGTTACCCCCAACGATAATAACGGGCTTCTAAACAAGCAAGACTAGATGTACCGTCACTACTACCCCAATCGATCGGCTCCCTATCCCGTAGATACCCTATGCTAGCCCCATAGTAGGATGTATCACTTCCTAAAGTGGTAACCCCTTCATTAACGAGAGGCACAACCATCTACTGATTTCACAACGTCTTATTATCCCAACGCAAGCAGATTCATGCATGCACATGAATCCGACGGAGTGTGCCGTCAACATCCCCACTTAAATGAACCTCTTACAATCAACTCAGTAAGCGTGCCTAGACCCCGACCTAGTTGGGGTTCTCTTTTTGATACCAAGATGGGTTAGTGACTGATATGGGTCTCACATAACAGATGATATAAGCTTCCCCTTAGGCCTGCATCCCAACTACTAGTATTTCGACAGGTTATGCCCCCATAGATTTAACAAGACAAACTTAACCCCCACTGATTCAAGCAAGATTACCTAACCCCTACTCAATTTGACGGGTTCATGTAACCCCCACAGTTTTAAACAGGTTAAGTATTATAGGTTAACAAATTATTATCATTTTTTCATTTATGGCTGTTAATGCACTAGACCACGTTAAGTCTACCACTTGTGGATGCTGGATATGCCGGGTGGTTCCGGGCAGACTTCTACCACAAGTCGGACTTAACTTCGTGTCTTAGCACCGTTACGTGTACATTTATGGAATCGATACCTCACATTAGATTAACCACTTATGGATGCTGGATTTGCCTGGTGGTTCCGGGAAGACTTATACCACAAGTGCAATCTAACCTCGTGTCTAAGTGCGGTTACAGTTTCTAATTAATGTAAATCTAGGCATGTTCATTATTAAACAATTTTTCATGTTTATCCAAGGTTATGCCCCAAATCCAGTCTGATTCACAATACTAGTTATGCACTAAATAAAAGTTTTAGAACAAGGTATAAATTATGCCTGATATCCAAATCATGTTTTACAATATAAGTTATGCCCCAGTTTATCATTTTCAACCTTCCCAATTTTGCGTGCTCGTATATTTCAGCGATAGGCCTTGGCTCGAAGGTGGCCTGGCTATAAAAATAAAAAGGGAAGGAGGGGGAGAAGAGAACATAAATATGCATAATAACAAAACAGGCATATGATGATAGAATTGGTCATACTAATAGAATAGGCATATGGTGACATGATTAGGCAAACTAACAAAATAGGCATATGGTGATACTATCAGGCATAACGACAAAATAGACATAATAAAGATAAGCATATAAGAACTAAACAGAGGATCAAGTGTACAAGTAATGGCAAATCTGTTTAGTTACGATTCAGGATATTAACAGGCACAGGTTAGATCCAAATTTATAAACATGACAAAATTACTATTAAATGTTTATATCTAAAAATAATGTGAACTCACTGTGACTAGATCTGAAGAACAGAGAATTGACTGTTGATGTTGTAGTAGAGATTCTTGTATGCTTATAAGTTGTTGTCTCGGAAGAATAGGCTAATTCAATCTGAGTTGGCGCAGCACCTCATTGTCTCCATTGTTTGTGATGAATAAAACAATAGAAATGAGGTCCTATTTATAGCCTAATGTCAACAAACCTGGTCGAGAAACGAGCCCACGTTCACAGAAATGGATCTGCCCTATATCTGGGCGGGATTGACCCTGGGGACAAAACCCCCGTGTAGGGGTCGACCCATGGGTCGACACCCATGTGGCATAGGATCGACTCTTAACCGGCCAATTTCCCTCCCTCTCCCGCTCTTTGATTTTGATTTTCTGGATTGGTTTTTTTTTTTTTTCCTTTTATGCATACAAACTTCAAACCTTGATATCTTCCTCCCACGATGTCCGTTTTATGCAAACTTAGGGTCTATCTTAAGCAGAATTTCGAGACGAATGCAATGGTGCAGTCTGTTTCTCTTAATTCTCAATATTTAATTAGGTATTCTTTAGATTATCATTATAGTGTTCTTTAAAATTACGGTCTGTTACATTCTCCCCTACTTAAAGGATTTCATCACCGAAGTCTTCAAGTTAAGAAGAATGTATATCCTAACATCCATCATCCATCTACTCATCCACCAATCACAAGCATCTATTGTCCTTAATAGATTTCTAATGCTTATATGTACATATTCAAAGGTTTGTGTTTATGTCCTTATACTAATGCAAAAAATCAGGTGGTTTACTTATTTAGCTGACCTCATTAATGCAATGTATGTTAAGTGCCATGAATCCAACATGTATGCAAACAATCCTAACATATCTTGTAAATGCTATATGCGTGCATAATCATCCATCCAAATGCAACATCCATATGATGATACACCTATTTCCATCCATAAAAAGAAAAAAAAAACACACACACATCCATATGCAGTATGAGAGAGATTGAGCCAATCTAGTGCTTAGTGTGTGTGCATATGCATCCACGAGCAACCACTATCAAACACTTACATCCACTTGCATCTATCAAACATGTCTCAAACACATGTTTTCATCCGTTGGATTCCTACCTAAAGGTCGAAGATTTGATCGATAGAATATACTTAATGACAGAAACAAGTATGAGTAAAAGCTTTGGAAAAAGAAGTTAAGAACATACCCTTGAAAAGAAAATGGTACAAAGTGTGAATCTTGTCTTTAGTCTCCCAAGTTGCATTCTTGGGGTCTTCTCTTGAACTTTCATCAACTTGACCTCTCGGTTACGTAGCTTCTTAACCTATGATCCAAGAATACGGGTAGGAACTCGTCTAACTATCGCCTCCCGTTCCACCTCTACTTCCTCAAGCATACTCGGCTCAACTACTTCTGCGTTATCATGCAAGCACTTTCGTAAATGAGAAACGTGGAAACATCATGAACACCGACCAGTCTCTCTGGTAACTTCACTCTATAAGCCATTTGAACAATCATTTCTGTTATGGGAAATGGCCTTAAAAATCTTGGCACCAATTTTCCTATAGATCCAAAACGAACCACATTCCTCAAAGGTGATACTTTGATGAAAACTATGTCTCCCACTTCAAACTCAATATCGGTCCTTCTCTTGTCTGTGTACGACTTCTGCCTGTCCTGAGCTATCTTCATGTGTCTGCGGATAAGATCAACCTTCTCTGATGTTTCCCTAATCATCTTATATCCAACTAGAAGCCTTTCTATAGACTCCCACCAACAAGTCGGTGATCTACAGGGTCATCCACACAATGCCTTGAATGGTGCCATGATAATACTAACCTGATAACTGTTGTTGTAGGAGAACTCTACCAATGGAAGATGCTCTTCCCAAGTCCCTTCGATGTCTAGGATACACAGTCTTAAAAGATCCTCAAGAACTTTATTCACCCTTCCCGTCTGTCCATCGGTCTGAGGGTGATAAGCGGTGCTCAAACATAACTGCGTATCTAATGCCTCTTGCATGCTCCTCTAAAACTCACTAGTGAATATGGGGTTAAGATCACTAACAATACTGGAAAGTACTCCATGTAGACGGACAATCTCACGAAGATAAACTGCTGACAACCATGATGTCTTCCTTTTACTCTTAGCAGGAACGAAATGAGCGCTCTTAGTAATCCTGTCAACTGTAACCCAAATATTGGTGTTGCCTTTCCTCGATCTAGGAAAACCATCAATGAAATCCATGGAGACGCTCTCCCACTTCCACTGTGGGACCTCCAAAGGATGAAGTAAACCACGGGCTTCCTTTGCTCAGCCTTGACTTGCTGGCAAATCAAACATCGAGAAACAAACTCCGCTACATCTTTCTTCATCCCAGCCCTATAGAAAACCCTCTTTATATCTCTATACATATTATCACCACCTAGAAGAATAGTCATCCTAGAATGATGGGCTTACCCAAGAACGACCTTCAACAAACTCCCAACTCGAGGAACACAAAGCCTTCCATCTCATCGCAACTACCCTCTATCATCCATGGAATATCTATAAAGGTGACTGGAAGTCTCCCTTCTATGGAGCCTATCCAAGATGTCTGCTATCTGTGAGTCCACTAGCTGCGAAGTTCCTATCTGATCCAAAAGAGTAGGTCGCACCTCTAATGATGTCAATAAACCCGGTGTGAATTCGGTAAAGGGTTTAAAATCAAAAGTCGATATATACTCCATGCTATGCCTCCCTACGAATATAGGACTTAAGGTCATCCTCTGCCTACTCGGTGCATCTGCCACCACATTACCGTTGCTAGGGGTATAAGCAATCTCAAAGTCATAGGATGCTAGAAACTCCATCCAACTCTGTTGCCTCAAATTGAGATCCTTTTGCAAGAACAAGTACTTGAGAGATTTATGATCGGTATACAACTCAAACTTCTCTCCAAGTAGATAATGACGCCAAGTCTTAAGCGTAAATACAATGGAAGATAACTCTATGTAGCACCCCACCTCCGCTAGGGCCACTCACAAAGGGAATGCACTAGGTTTGGTGAAGCATTATCGAGGTAAACATGCACAGAAATATTACAAGACAGAACATATATAAAACAACGGAAGTAAAACAAATTTCATTTACCTTATAAAACAAGGTCTAAAGCCTTTTACATCAGAATACATCAAAACCTGTCTTGCAATAATAAAGAAGCATAAAACCTTTTCATAAATTTATTCCCCAAAATAAAGCGGTGAAGCAGCCATAGCTAAGAGAAGTCCAAGCTATACATGATGACCTCCAAGCATAAGAGATCCGAACTAAACAACGGCATTTCCTCCCTGAAAACCTGGGGGGAAACGAAAGACAAAGAGGCAAAACAAACGGGGTCAGTCATAAAGAATGGTATGTCCTATCTACTTCCAGTATAAAAATAGGTAAAGGTAACATGACATGCATAAACTGAAAGTAAACATAAGGATGACGACAAGATAGATAGGCTAAACCAAGATAACCGGATGGGCTACTGTAGCAAGATAAACTAAGGTATCATGATAAACTATGGTGTCAAGATAAATCAAGGTATCACATCATCAGGTTTCTACCAAGTATACTATCCCAAGGTATCTATCATGTATAACATCCCACAGTATCTATCATGTATATTTCTCATGGTTCTAACATGTATATTTGCTCTGCACCTCTCGTACTAGTATCCCAACCCGCGTCATGTATTAACTACGAATGCCCCTTGCCCAATGTCATGTAATGGTCCATGTCAACCTAATATATAGCATATGTAGGTTTTCCCAACTCGTATGTTTCTTTCCATGTATAAGTTCAGTCCTTTGCCGTAGGCCGTACGGGCTTCCCCCATGTAAATCTATACCACCTCAACGTAGTGCCATTTTATCCTTGAAGTTGTTTTGGACTGCTACCCTTGATCTGGTTATGTTTTCTTACCATGAACTATCGCCTGTTCACTTAGGATTTATGCCACCTAGGATCACTAGGGATTATGCTACCTAATGAACGTTTCGTGTCTCGGTTTGGGTTCAGGCCACCTAGGGCCACTAGGGATTATGCCACCCGTCAACCGCGCCCTTTGTCCCACGTATATATCATGAATCATTTCCATGTCTAGACGCACATGTATCTCAATATGCCATCCGAGTTCCGTGCCAGGGCAAATCAAGAAATACGGAACTCGGTCGGGAGCTTTAAGTCGTCTGCTGATGCAGATATCAAGGTCTGTTTCTGTATCCGTGGCTATGGTCCCACGTGACCCCTCCCTCATCTACTGAAAGGCAATCCAAGAAAAATCATGTATGAGAACCACATCCCGGCCCCACTATAGCCCCACTTTCCTATGGGCCAACCTCACCCATGACTCGATAGCAAGAACATGGTCTGTTGGGGGTTCCCTGCCTTTTCGTTCATACACGATTAACTAAAGATGGTAGGTAGTCGGCGACGTGCTATCCAGGTCAAAATCAAGTATCGTTGACTCCACGCTAATCCATCCCAGTCTTTAGGTCGCTCGCATAGCAACCAAGGCATACCCTTGGCTCTTCTACCGCAGACCTTAACCTCTGTGAGGCCGGGTTTCATGGACCACCTGCCACCTCACAGAGGGATACCAAGAGTACCCTCACGTACCCCGAAGCTACCGCTTCGTCACCCAGTTCGCTGGAGCTTTTTATCCAAGTCAGATAAGTTGCTCCTCCTCGTATACTAAGCGATGACCTACCGTATCAGGTTACTCATCTCTTTATGAACTAGTCCCATGTCCTTGGCTAAGAATTATTACTTAGTTATCCTTAACTAAGGTTTACCGCTTAGCTCCCCCTTCCGCTATCCTTGTTAACTACGATTTTCAACCTAGTCCCCTGAGCTAGGGTTTTGTCAAATGGGTTAAGTGTTGTTATCCAAGTTCATGACTTAACCCGCCTACGAATCATGTCAAGATTGGCTAAGTACTCTAGTTCAAGGCTTAGCCCTAAAAGTTGGTTAAGTGTACCAAGAAGCTCATGACTTAACCCTATCAAGGCAAATTGGTTAAGTATTTATTTGTCTTAACCCTATCAGATTATCATGTTAGATTGATTAAGCATAGATTATCTTAATTCCATCAGATTATCGAGTCGGATTGGTTAAGTATGGGTTAGCTTAACCCCATCCACTAATCGTATTACAATGGTTAAGCCTAATTTTAAAAGGTCTTGTGACTTAACCCTATCAGGTCCACCTATTAGATTGGTTAAGTATAGGTTACTTAACCTCATCAAATCATCATGTAGAATTAGTTAAGTATAAGTTACTTAACCCCATTAAATTATCATGTTAAGTTGGTTAAATATTGGTTACTTAACCTCATTGAATTACCAAGTTTAGATTGGTTAAGTGTTTAACTTAACCCCATCGAAATACCGTGTTTAGATTAGTTAAGTGAAGGTTACTTAACCCCATCTAATTACCGTGTTTTAGATTAGTTAAGTCTAAGTTACTTAACCCCATCTAATTACCAATTCGGATTAGTTAAGTGTAAATTACTTAACCCCATCGAATTTACCGTGTTAGATTAGTTAAGTATGGATTACTTAACCTCATCGAATTGACCGTGTTAGATTAGTTAAGTATGTATTACTTAACCTCATCCCCTAATTGTCTTATATGGTTAAGTGTCATTAAGGAACCAAGTCCGGTTTAACTTAACCTACCCATTCGTGTCATATCGGTTAAGTGTCATTAATCAAAATTACTTAACCTTTTCATGTGGCATTAATTAGATTAATGCACCCCAAGCTCTCACATTAGACTTTGTTGTGGTTACTAGTTAAGCCGGGCGGGTCCGGGTAGATTTACACCACAACCTAGTCTAACCTCGGGTTTTAAGTGCTATGTGACCAACTACTCACATTGGGTCCTATTGTTTGTAGCCATTAGTTAAGCCGGGCGGGTCCGGGTAGATTTATGCTACAAACTCAACCCAACCTCGAGTTGGCCACTTTCATGTTTGGTCTAGTGTGTTATTACACTTACAACCCACCCATGTCTAGTTCAAGTTCCATGTTTTCCCACGTGTCATGACCATATTTAAATGTATCATGAATGTTATGTTCTCATGTAAACCCAATGTCAAGTTTTTCATGTCATACCCACGTTTTTCCTAAGCTACCCAAACGTATTTCCAACCCAAGTGGAAGCGAGTCACATAGTAGGGTATTATGCCAACATATTGGCCACAAACATGCATAATATCATAAGGGAATTTGGCCACAAACATGCATAGTATCGTAAGGGAATTTGGCCACAAGCATGCATAGTTTCATAAGGGAATTTGGCCATAAAAATGCATAGTTTCATAAGGGAATTTGGCCACAAACATGCATGATACATAAGGGATTTGGGTTCATTTACATGCATAAGCCCCAAAGTCAAGTCTTTGCCAATGTTTTCACAAGTCAAGTGGTTCCCAAAGGTTCATGCTAACATTCCATGGAAAAAGATTCAAACTTGCAAGATATACTAGGTTAAACATAACATAAGTGGCATGATTTAGTCACTAAGCATAGCCCAAAGTCATAGGTTCAAGCAAAAGAGACATGACAAGGTTCATATAGGCTAGCATACTTATGTCTCATCGCATTTTATCCCATGTCACATTAGAACCACCGTTAGAATCTACAAGTAGCTAGAACTTACATAGCGTGGCAAGAGGGCTAGGAGCATGAATCGTCTTGACGAAGAAAGGTGGCTCCTTTGTGGAAGAATCGTCATGAAGTTTGCATAGCAACGTTGATCTACTCCCTTGATTTGGTGTAGAAAGCTTGCACCTTCTTCATGGATCTAGTTTTGGATGCTCAAGCCTTTGGAGATGAAGATGGAGGCCATGATCAATGGAGATTTGGGCAGTACTTTGTTGTAGGGATGAATATTAGTGAATTAGGCTAGGACTTAGGGTGTTTTTATAGAGATTAGGATTAGTTTAGGCCCTTAGATTAACCCTAGGATAAATCTGAGCCACTGAAAATCGTCACCAGCCTCCAAATATAGTCAAGACAGCAAACAGGTGCACCCAGGTGGCCTAGGCTCGACAACCCAGGTCGACAGGGGTGTCGACTTGCAAATCGACACCACCTTGGGTGTGTCGACACCCAAGTCGACACCCATGTCGACTTGGGTGCTGGGCGGGAAATTTTCCCGCCCAGTCTTTTTGGCTCCAGATTTGAATTTTGAACTGTTTTTCGGACTTGGAATTTTCTGAAACTTCGTTGGGCCATAACTTGGTCATACGGACTTCGTTTTTCGAAAACTCGGACTCTATTTCGCGTATTTTTCCGAGACGAACGCAATGGCGCAACCCATTTCTCTTGATTCAAATTTTATAATTAAATTCTGCCTTGATTCTTGTCTTAACACGTTATTAAAATTCGGGTTGTTACATTCTCCCCTCCTTTAAGGATTTCGTCCACGAAATCTCCAAGTTAGGAAGAACGTATCCTACCATCCATCATCCATCTACTCAAAACATCATCCACAGGCAACCATTGTCCTTAGAAGATTTCTAATGCTTTATTTACACATGCAGAAAGTGTGTGTATATGTTTCTTAGCTAATGCTAATGATCAGGCCTGAATGATCTTCTACATGCAGAATATGTTTAGTGCCATGAATCTAACATGTATGCAAATAGTCCTAGTCATATAAACACTATATGTGTGCACAAACATTCATCCATATGCAACATCCACATGATAACATATTCAATTTCATCCAAAAACAAGTATAAATACCCGTGCATATGCAACATGAAAACGTGACTAGGTCGATCTAGTATCTAATGTGTATTCGCGCATCCACGAGCAACCACTTGCAACCATATCAATCATAACATGTTTCAAATACATGTTTACATCCATAGAGTTCTACCTAAGGCTCCCAAGATAGGATCGAGAAGATAAACAAAACAAACTCCTTACGGGGTTTGCAACAGAAATAGGACCGAGAGGATATCCACCAAGCGATAGCGTGCAAGCAAGCTCTACAGGTGGACCAAGGATCAAAGATGTACTCTTAAAAAGAGACATGATGCGCGCGTCTAAGCCGCAATTCCTTGAGCTTAATTCCATTGTGCCTTAACCGCCTTTTGACTTCATGATTTCGTAGCTCCTTGATTCCTATTTCCAAGGTATGAGTTGGAACTCATTTCTCTGTCGCCTCTCGTTTCGCTTTCATTTATTCTTTCCCTAGTATGCTCGGCTCAAACATATTTGCGTAATCATGCAAGCTCTCCAAAATTCACTAGTGAATTCTGGATCTCGTTTACCGATGTCAATCCATGTTACCACGCGCACTTACTAGGGTGATTCCTACAACCCATGCTTAAGTGGGATGAACTATCCGCCTTATTGGCGAACGTAACTTGATCGGATCAGTGGTTTCCGATAAATACATCAAGTGATTCTAGGTAACTAAGCGATAGCGTGCAAGCAAGCTCTACAGGTGGACCAAGGATCAAAGATGTACTCTTAAAAAGAGACATGGTGCACGCGTCTAAGCCGCAATTCGTTGAGCTTAATTCCATTGTGCCTTGACCGCCTTTTGACTTCATGATTTCGTAGCTCCTTGATTCCTATTTCCAAGGTATGAGTTGGAACTCATTTCTCTGTCGCCTCTCGTTTCACTTTCATTTATTCTTTCCCTAGTATGCTCGGCTCAAACATATTTGCGTAATCATGCAAGCTCTCCAAAATTCACTAGTGAATTCTGGATCTCGTTTACCGATGTCAATCCATGTTACCACGCGCACTTACTAGGGTGATTCCTACAACCCATGCTTAAGCGGGATGAACTATCCGCCTTATTGGCGAACGTTACTTGATCGGATCAGATGTTTCCGATAAATACATCAAGTGATTCTAGGTAACTAACCATGACAAAGCCCAAAAGGTTACACGAGGCTTCGAGGGTATTACCAAAGCAAGCCAAGAGTCTGACTACCCTCTTTTCAAAACCGAGAATGGTATCCCTTACTGGATAACCACTTTACCCCCAGAATCCATCCATAGCCCAACAATAGAAGCATTGCTTCTAATCTCAACACTTGGCATAGACGTTCTCAAATCCAAACAAGTCATGAATAAATGGACCAACCCTCCAACCAGATTTTGGGACTAAAGTGGGATCTTCTACCATGCTAGTACTAAGGTGCAGAGACTTAACTATCGAGGCAGACTTAAATGACGCGATGATCAAAACAAAGTCTGGACGGGATGATAGAAAAGAAAGGCTAAACCTTTAACAGAAACGATACCACCCCTCTTAGGTACGCTAGGAGTGAGAGCATACAATTGCCCTCTCGCTGACCTTGTCCTTGCCTTCCTTCGTGGAATAATCCATACCAACAAGTTGCTTATCCTTACGTCCGTGTCCTTTATCCTTGCTCTTATTACCCTTCCTTATAACACGGTAACATGTCTCTCGAGAACCTCCTCCATCGCACGGGAAAATACTTACGTAGCTAGACAGGGATTAGTCGCAGTTAAAACTACTGTGACTACAAATGGAGGGGAGAAAGGAAAAGAGATTCGATCAAGGAAACAAAGGATACTGCTAATGGCTTTCGGGGAATAGCCTTTTAAAAACTTTTCTTGAAAAATGCTTCTTTGTAAACAGTTTCTCAAATAGTTTTCAGAAGGTTTTAAAAACTTTTGCCCAGTCTGGTAACCTTCTGCTCTGATACCAAATGTAGCACCCCACCTCCGCTAGGGCCACTCACAAAGGGAATGCACTAGGTTTGGTGAAGCATTATCGAGGTAAACATGCACAGAAATATTACAAGACAGAACATATATAAAACAGCGGAAGTAAAACAAATTTCATTTACCTTATAAAACAAGGTCTAAAGCCTTTTACATCAGAATACATCAAAACCTGTCTTGCAATAATAAAGAAGCATAAAACCTTTTCATAAATTTATTCCCCAAAATAAAGCGGTGAAGCAGCCATAGCTAAGAGAAGTCCAAGCTATACATGATGACCTCCAAGCATAAGAGGTCCGACTAAACAACAACATTTCCTCCCTGAAAACCTGGGGGGAAACGGAAGACAAAGAGGCGAAACAAACGGGGTCAGTCATAAAGACTGTTAAGTCCTATCTACTTCCAGTATAAAAACAGGTAAAGGTAACATGACCTGCATAAACTGAAAGTAAACATAAGGATGACGACAAGATAGATAGGCTAAACCAAGATAACCGGATGGGCTACTGTAGCAAGATAAACTAAGGTATCATGATAAACTACGGTGTCAAGATAAATCAAGGTATCACATCATCAGGTTTCTACCAAGTATACTATCCCAAGGTATCTATCGTGTATAACATCCCACGGTATCTATCATGTATATTTCTCATGGTTCTAACATGTATATTTGCTCTGCACCTCTCGTACTAGTATCCCAACCCGCATCATGTGTTAACTACGAATGCCCCTTGCCCAATGTCATGTAATGGTCCATGTCAACCTAATATATAGCATATGTAGGTTTTCCCAACTCATAGGTTTCTTTCCATGTATAAGTTTAGTCCTTTGCCGTAGGCCGTACGGGCTTCCCCCATGTAAATCTATACCATCTCAACGTAGTACCATTTTATCCTTGAAGTTGTTTTGGACTGCTACCCTTGATCTGGTTATGTTTTCTTACCATGAACTATCGCATGTTCACTTAGGATTTATGCCACCTAGGACCACTAGGGATTATGCTACCTAATGAATGTTTCGTGTCTCGGTTTGGGTTCAGGCCACCTAGAGCCACTAGGGATTATACCACCTGTCAACCGCGCCCTTTGTCCCACGTATATATCGTGAATCGTTTCCATGTCTAGACGCACATGTATCTCAATGTGCCATCCGAGTTCCGTGCCAGGGCAAATCAAGAAATACGGAACTCGGTCGGGAGCTTTAAGTCGTCTGCTGATGCAGATATCAAGGTCTGTTTTTGTATCCGTGGCTATGGTCCCACGTGACCCCTCCCTCATCTACTGAATGGCAATCAAAGAAAAATCGTGTATGAGAACCACATCCCGGCCCCACTATAGCCCCACTTTCCTATGGGCCAACCTCACCCATGACTCGATAGCAAGAACATGGTCTGTTGGGGGTTCCCTGCCTTTCCGTTCGTACACGATTGACTAAAGATGGTAGGTAGTCGGCGACGTGCTATCCAGGGAAAAATCAAGTATCGTCGACTCCACGCTAATCCATCGCAGTCTTTAGGTCGCTCGCATAGCAACCAAGGCATACCCTTGGCTCTTCTACCGCAGACCATAACCTCTGTGAGGCCGGGTTTCATGGACCACCTGCCACCTCACAGAGGGATACCAAGAGTACCCTCACGTACCCCGAAGCTACCGCTTCGTCACCTAGTTCGCTGGAGCTTTTTATCCAAGTCAGATAAGTTGCTCCTCCTTGTATACTGAGCGATGACCTACCGTATCAGGTTACTCATCTCTTTATGAACTAGTCCCATGTCCTTGGCTAAGAATTATTACTTAGTTATCCTTAACTAAGGTTTACCACTTAGCTCCTCCTTCCGCTATCCTTGTTAACTACGATTTTCAACCTAGTCCCCTGAGCTAGGGTTTTGTCAAATGGGTTAAGTGTTGTTATCCAAGTTCATGACTTAACCCGCCTACGAATCATGTCAAGATTGGCTAAGTACTCAAGTTCAAGGCTTAGCCCTACAAGTTGGTTAAGTGAACCAAGAAGCTCATGACTTAACCCTATCAAGTCAAATTGGTTAAGTATTTATTTGTCTTAACCCTATTAGATTATCATGTTAGATTGATTAAGCATAGATTATCTTAATCCCATCAGATTATCGAGTCGGATTGGTTAAGTATGGGTTAGCTTAACCCCATCCACTAATCGTATTACAATGGTTAAGCCTAATTTTGAAAGGTCTTGTGACTTAACCCTATCAGGTCCACCTATTAGATTGGTTAAGTATAGGTTACTTAACCTCATCAAATCATCATGTATAATTGGTTAAGTATAAGTTACTTAACCCCATTAGATTACCATGTTAAGTTGGTTAAGTATTGGTTACTTAACCTCATTGAATTACCAAGTTTAGATTGGTTAAGTGTTTAACTTAACCCCATCGAAATACCGTGTTTAGATTAGTTAAGTGAAGGTTACTTAAACCCATCTAATTACCGTGTTTTAGATTAGTTAAGTCTAAGTTACTTAACCCCGTCTAATTACCAAGTCGGATTAGTTAAGTGTAAATTACTTAACCCCATCGAATTTACTGTGTTAGATTAGTTAAGTATGGATTACTTAACCTCATCGAATTGACCTTGTTAGATTAGTTAAGTATGGATTACTTAACCCTATCCCCTAATTGTCTTATATGGTTAAGTGTCATTAAGGAACCAAGTTCGGTTTAACTTAACCTACCCATTCGTGTCATATCGGTTAAGTGTCATTAATCAAAATTACTTAACCTTTTCATGTGGCATTAATTAGATTAATGCACCCCAACCTCTCACATTAGACTTTGTTGTGGATACTAGTTAAGCCGGGCGGGTCCGGGTAGATTTACACCACAACCTAGTCTAATCTCGGGTTTTAAGTGCTATGTGACCAACTACTCACATTGGGTCCTATTGTTTGTAACCACTAGTTAAGCCGGGCGGGTCCGGGTAGATTTATGCTACAAACTCAACCCAACCTCGAGTTGGCCACTTTCATGTTTGGTCTAGTGTCTTATTACACTTACAACCCACCCATGTCTAGTTCAAGTTCCATGTTTTCCCACGTGTCATGACCATATTTAAATGTATCATGAATGTCATATTCTCATGTAAACCCCATGTCAAGTTTTTCATGTCATACCCACGTTTTTCCTAAGCTACCTAAACGTATTTCCAACCCAGGTGGAAGCGAGTCGCATAGTAGTGTATTATGCCAACATATTGGCCACAAACATGCATAGTATCATAAGGGAATTTTGCCACAAACATGCATAGTATCATAAGGGAATTTGGCCACAATCATGCATAGTTTCATAAGGGAATTTGTGGCCACAAACATGCATGATACATAAGGGATTTGGGTTCATTTACATGCATAAGCCCCAAAGTCAAGTCTTTGCCAATGTTTTCACAAGTCAAGTGGTTCCCAAAGGTTCATGCTAACATTCCATGGATAAAGATTCAAACTTGCAAGATATACTAGGTTAAACATAACATAAGTGGCATGATTTAGTCACTAAGCATAGCCCAAAGTCATAGGTTCAAGCAAAAGAGACATGACAAGGTTCATATAGGCTAGCATACTTATGTCTCATCGCATTTTATCCCATGTCACATTAGAACCACCGTTTGAATCTACAAGTAGCTAGAACTTACATAGCGTGGCAAGAGGGCTAGGAGCATGAATCATCTTGACGAAGAAAGGTGGCTCCTTTGTGGAAGAATCATCATGAAGTTTGCATAGCAACGTTGATCTACTCCCTTGATTTGGTGTAGAAAGCTTGCACCTTCTTCATGGATCTAGTTTTGGATGCTCAAGCCTTTGGAGATGAAGATGTAGGCCATGATCAATGGAGATTTGGGCAGCACTTTGTTGTAGGGATGAATATTAGTGAATTAGGCTAGGACATAGGGTGTTTTTATAGAGATTAGGATTATTTTAGGCCCTTAGATTAACCCTAGGATAAATCTGAGCCACTGAAAATCGTCACCAGTCTCCAAATCTAGTCAAGACAGCAAACAGGTGCACCCAGGTGGCCTAGGCTCGACAACCCAGGTCGATAGGGGTGTCGACTTGCAAGTCGACACCACCTTGGGTGTGTCGACACCCAAGTCGACACCCATGTCGACTTGGGTGTTGGGCGGGAAATTTTCCCGCCCAGTCTTTTCGGCTCCAGATTTGAATTTTGAACTGTTTTTCAGACTTGGAATTTTTTGAAACTTCGTTGGGCCATAACTTGGTCATACGGACTTCGTTTTTTGAAAACTCGGACTCTATTTCGCGTATTTTTCCGAGATGAACGCAATGGCGCAACCCGTTTCTCCTGATTCAAATTTTATAATTAAATTCTGCCTTGATTCTTGTCTTAACACGTTATTAAAATTCGGGTTGTTACATTCTCCCCTCCTTTAAGGATTTCGTCCCCAAAATCTCCAAGTCAGGAGGAACGTATCCTACCATCCATCACCCATCTACTCAAAACATCATCCACAGGCAACCATTGTCCTTAGACGATTTCTAATGCTTTATGTACACATGCAGAAAGTGTGTGTATATGTTTCTTAGCTAATGCTAATGATCAGGCCTGAATGATCTTCTACATGCAGAATATGTTTAGTGCCATGAATCCAACATGTATGCAAATAGTCCTAGTCATATAAACAATATATGTGTGCACAAACATTCATCCATATGCAACATCCACATGATAACATATTCAATTTCATCCATAAACAAGTATAAATATCCGTGCATATGCAACATGAAAACGTGACTAGGTCGATCTAGTATCTATTGTGTATTCGCGCATCCACGAGCAACCACTTGCAACCATTTGCAACCATATCAATCATAACATGTTTCAAATACATGTTTACATCCATAGAGTTCTATCTAAGGTACCCAAGATAGGATCGAGAAGATAAACAAAACAAACTCCTTACGGGGTTTGCAACAGAAAAAGGACCGAGAGGATATCCACCAAGCGATAGCGTGCAAGCAAGCTCTACAGGTGGACCAAGGATCAAAGATGTACTCTTAAAAAGAGACATGATGCGCGCGTCTAAGCCGCAATTCCTTGAGCTTAATTCCATTGTGCCTTGACTGCCTTTTGACTTCATGATTTCGTAGCTCCTTGATTCCTATTTCCAAGGTATGAGTTGGAACTCATTTCTCTGTCGCCTCTCGTTTAACTTTCATTTATTCTTTCCCTAGTATGCTCGGCTCAAACATATTTGCGTAATCATGCAAGCTCTCCAAAATTCACTAGTGAATTCTGGATCTCGTTTACCGATGTCAATCCATGTTACCATGCACACTTACTAGGGTGATTCCTACAACCCATGCTTAAGCGGGATGAACTATCCGCCTTATTGGCGAACGTTACTTGATCGGATCAGAGGTTTCTGATAAATACATCAAGTGATTCTAGGTAACTAACCATGACAAAGCCCAAAAGGTTACACGAGGCTTCGAGGGTATTACCAAAGCAAGCCAAGTGTCTGACTACCCTCTTTTCAAAACCGAGAATGGTATCCCTTACTGGATAACCACTTTACCCCCAGAATCCATCCATAGCCCAACAATAGAAGCATTGCTTCTAATCTCAACACTTGGCATAGACGTTCTCAAATCCAAACAAGTCATGAATAAATGGACCAACCCTCCAACCAGATTTTGGGACTAAAGTGGGATCTTCTACCATGCTAGTACTAAGGTGCAGAGACTTAACTATCGAGGCAGACTTAAATGATGCGATGATCAAAACAAAGTCTGGACGGGATGATAGAAAAGAAAGGCTAAACCTTTAACAGAAACGATACCACCCCTCTTAGGTACGCTAGGAGTGAGAGCATACGATTGCCCTCTCGCTGACCTTGTCCTTGCCTTCCTTCGTGGAATAATCCATACCAATAAGTTGCTTATCCTTACGTCTGTGTCCTTTATACTTGCTCTTATTACCCTTCCTTATAACACGGTAACAGGTCTCTCGAGAACCTCCTCCATCGCACGGGAAAACACTTACGTAGCTAGATAGGGATTAGTCGCAGTAAAAACTACTGTGACTACAGATGGAGGGGAGAAAGGAAAAGAGATTCGATCAAGGAAACAAAGGATAGTGCTAATGGCTTTCGGGGAATAGCCTTTTAAAAACTTTTCTTGAAAAATGCTTCTTTGTAAATGGTTTCTCAAATAGTTTTCATAAGGTTTTAAAAACTTTTGCCTAGTCTGGTAACCTTCCGCTCTGATACCAAATGTAGCACCCCACCTCCGCTAGGGCCACTCACAAAGGGAATGCACTAGGTTTGGTGAAGCATTATCGAGGTAAACATGCACAGAAATATTACAAGACAGAACATATATAAAACAGCGGAAGTAAAACAAATTTCATTTACCTTATAAAACAAGGTCTAAAGCCTTTTACATCAGAATACATCAAAACCTGTCTTGCAATAATAAAGAAGCATAAAACCTTTTCATAAATTTATTCCCCAAAATAAAGCGGTGAAGCAGCCATAGCTAAGAGAAGTCCAAGCTATACATGATGACCTCCAAGCATAAGAGGTCCGAACTAAACAACATCATTTCCTCCCTGAAAACCTGGGGGGAAACGGAAGACAAAGAGGCGAAACAAACGGGGTCAGTCATAAAGACTGGTAAGTCCTATCTACTTCCAGTATAAAAACAGGTAAAGGTAACATGACATGCATAAACTGAAAGTAAACATAAGGATGACGACAAGATAGATAGGCTAAACCAAGATAACCGGATGGGCTACTGTAGCAAGATAAACTAAGGTATCATGATAAACTACGGTGTCAAGATAAATCAAGGTATCACATCATCAGGTTTCTACCAAGTATACTATCCCAAGGTATCTATCATGTATAACATCCCACGGTATCTATCATGTATATTTCTCATGGTTCTAACATGTATATTTGCTCTGCACCTCTCGTACTAGTATCCCAACCCGCGTCATGCGTTAACTACGAATGCCCCTTGCCCAATTTCATGTAATGGTCCATGTTAACCTAATATATAGCATATGTAGGTTTTCCCAACTCGTATGTTTCTTTCCATGTATAAGTTCAGTCCTTTGCCGTAGGCCGTACGGGCTTCCCCCATGTAAATCTGTACCACCTCAACGTAGTACCATTTTATCCTTGAAGTTGTTTTGGACTGCTACCCTTGATCTGGTTATGTTTTCTTACCATGAACTATCGCCTGTTCACTTAGGATTTATGCCACCTAGGACCACTAGGGATTATGCTACCTAATGAACATTTCGTGTCTCGGTTTGGGTTCAGGCCACCTAGGGCCACTAGTGATTATGCCACCCGTCAACCGCGCCCTTTGTCCCACGTATATATCATGAATCGTTTCCATGTCTAGACGCACATGTATCTCAATGTGCCATCCAAGTTCCGTGCCAGGGAAAATCAAGAAATACGGAACTCGGTCGGGAGCTTTAAGCCGTCTGCTGATGCAGATATCAAGGTTTGTTTTTGTATCCGTGGCTATGGTCCCACGTGACCCCTACCTCATCTACTGAAAGGCAATCCAAGAAAAATCGTGTATGAGAACCACATCCCGGCCCCACTATAGCCCCACTTTCCTATGGGCCAACCTCACCCATGACTCGATAGCAAGAACATGGTCTGTTGGGGGTTCCCTGCCTTTCCGTTCGTACACGATTGACTAAAGATGGTAGGTAGTCGGCGACGTGCTATCCAGGGCAAAATCAAGTATCGTCGACTCCACGCTAATCCATCCCAGTCTTTAGGTCGCTCGCATAGCAACCAAGGCATACCCTTGGCTCTTCTACCGCAGACCTTAACCTCTGTGAGGCCGGGTTTCATGGACCACCTGCCACCTCACAGAAGGATACCAAGAGTACCCTCACGTACCGCGAAGCTACCGCTTCGTCACCCAGTTTGCTGGAGATTTTTATCCAAGTCAGATAAGTTGCTCCTCCTCGTATACTAAGCGATGACTTACCGTATCAGGTTACTCATCTCTTTATGAACTAGTCCCATGTCCTTGGCTAAGAATTATTACTTAGTTATCCTTAACTAAGGTTTACCACTTAGCTCCTCCTTTCGCTATCCTTGTTAACTACGATTTTCAACCTAGTCCCCTGAGCTAGGGTTTTGTCAAATGGGTTAAGTGTTGTTATCCAAGTTCATGACTTAACCCGCCTACGAATCATGTCAAGATTGGCTAAGTACTCAAGTTCAAGGCTTAGCCCTACAAGTTGGTTAAGTGTACCAAGAAGCTCATGACTTAACCCTATCAAGTCAAATTGGTTAAGTATTTATTTGTCTTAACCCTATCAGATTATCATGTTAGATTGATTAAGCATAGATTATCTTAATCCCATCAGATTATCGAGTCGGATTGGTTAAGTATGGGTTAGCTTAACCCCATCCACTAATCGTATTACAATGGTTAAGCCTAATTTTGAAAGGTCTTGTGACTTAACCCTATCAGGTCCACCTATTAGATTGGTTAAGTATAGGTTACTTAACCTCATCAAATCATCATGTATAATTGGTTAAGTATAAGTTACTTAACCCCATTAGATTATCATGTTAAGTTGGTTAAGTATTGGTTACTTAACCTCATTGAATTACCAAGTTTAGATTGGTTAAGTGTTTAACTTAACCCCATCGAAATACCGTGTTTAGATTAGTTAAGTGAAGGTTACTTAACCCCATCTAATTACCAAGTCGGATTAGTTAAGTGTAAATTACTTAACCCCATCGAATTTACCGTGTTAGATTAGTTAAGTATGGATTACTTAACCTCATCGAATTGACCGTGTTAGATTAGTTAAGTATGGATTACTTAACCCCATCCCCTAATTGTCTTATATGGTTAAGTGTCATTAAGGAACCAAGTCCGGTTTAACTTAACCTACCCATTCGTGTCATATCGGTTAAGTGTCATTAATCAAAATTACTTAACCTTTTCATGTGGCATTAATTAGATTAATGCACCCCAACCTCTCACATTAGACTTTGTTGTGGTTACTAGTTAAGCCGGGCGGGTCCGGGTAGATTTACACCACAACCTAGTCTAACCTCGGGTTTAAGTGCTATGTGACCAACTACTCACATTGGGTCCTATTGTTTGTAGCCAGTAGTTAAGCCGGGCGGGTCCGGGTAGATTTATGCTACAAACTCAACCCAACCTCGAGTTGGCCACTTTCATGTTTGGTCTGGTGTCTTATTACACTTACAACCCACCCATGTCTAGTTCAAGTTCCATGTTTTCCCACGTGTCATGACCATATTTAAATGTATCATGAATGTCATGTTCTCATGTAAACCCCATGTCAAGTTTTTCATGTCATACCCACGTTTTTCCTAAGCTACCCAAACGTATTTCCAACCCAAGTGGAAGCGAGTCACATAGTAGGGTATTATGCCAACATATTGGCCACAAACATGCATAGTATCATAAGAGAATTTGGCCACAAACATGCATAGTATCATAAGGGAATTTGGCCACAAGCATGCATAGTTTCATAAGGGAATTTGGCCACAAACATGCATAATTTCATAAGGGAATTTGGCCACAAACATGCATGATACATAAGGGATTTGGGTTCATTTACATGCATAAGCCCCAAAGTCAAGTCTTTGCCAATGTTTTCACAAGTCAAGTGGTTCCCAAAGGTTCATGCTAACATTCCATGGATAAAGATTCAAACTTGCAAGATATACTAGGTTAAACAACATAAGTGGCATGATTTAGTCACTAAGCATAGCCCAAAGTCATAGGTTCAAGCAAAAGAGACATGACAAGGTTCATATAGGCAAGCATACTTATGTCTCATCGCATTTTATCCCATGTCACATTAGAACCACCATTAGAATCTACAAGTAGCTAGAACTTACATAGCGTGGCAAGAGGGCTAGGAGCATGAATCGTCTTGACGAAGAAAGGTGGCTCCTTTGTGGAAGAATCGTCATGAAGTTTGCATAGCAACATTGATCTACTCCCTTGATTTGGTGTAGAAAGCTTGCACCTTCTTCATGGATCTAGTTTTGGATGCTCAAGCCTTTGGAGATGAAAATGGAGGCCATGATCAATGGAGATTTGGGCAGCACTTTGTTGTAGGGATGAATATTAGTGAATTAGGCTAGGACTTAGGGTGTTTTTATAGAGATTAGGATTAGTTTAGGCCCTTAGATTAACCCTAGGATAAATATGAGCCACTGAAAATCGTCACCAGCCTCCAAATCTAGTCAAGACAGCACCCAGGTGCACCCAGGTGGCCTAGGCTCGACAACCCAGGTCGACAGGGGTGTCGACTTGCAAGTCGACACCACCTTGGGTGTGTTGACACCCAAGTCGACACCCATGTCGACTTGGGTGCTGGGCGGGAAATTTTCCCGCCCAGTCTTTTCGGCTCCAGATTTGAATTTTGAACTGTTTTTCGGACTTGGAATTTTCTGAAACTTCGTTAGGCCATAACTTGGTCATACGGACTCCGTTTTTCGAAATCTCGGACTCTATTTCGCGTATTTTTCCGAGACGAACGCAACGGCGCAACCCGTTTCCCCTGATTCAAATTTTATAATTAAATTCTGCCTTGATTCTTGTCTTAACACGTTATTAAAATTCGGGTTGTTACACTCTAAGTCATGGGTAGGGTAGTTCTTCTCATGAACTCTTAACTGTCTACCTCCATAACATACTACCCTTCCCTCTTGCATCAGAACCACACCAAGCCTTGTACCACATGCATCAGTGTATACTGTGAACACTTTGTCCCCATCAGGCAAATCATGACTGAGGCTGTTGTCAGAGCCCTCTTAAATCGCTGAAAACCCTCCTCACAGTCTATACCTCAAGAAAACGTCAGATTCTTCTTCGTCAGTCTAGTGAGTGGGGCCAATATCTTTGCGAAGTCCTTAATGAACTTCCTATAATATCCCGCTAATCCATGAAAACTCCTTATCTCCGTTGCATTCTTTGGAATATTCTAATCTTGAATTGCAACTGCTTTCGCGGGATCCACTGATATCCCATCCTTAGAGACCACATGCCCTAAGATTCTTACTTCTTTTCTCCAAAAATGACATTTGGAGAATTTCGCCTTGAGCTGATGTGTTCAGAGAGTCTTAAACCTTCCTTAAATGTAGGGCATGCTCTTCCTCGCTCTTCGAGAAAACCAAGATGTCATCAACAAAGACCACAATGAACTTGTTTAGAAACTCCCGAAACACCTTACTCACCAGATCCACAAAATAGGCGGGTGCATTCGTCATTCCGAATGGCATGACGAGCCACTCGAAGAAACCATCTGGAGTTTTAAAAGCGGTCTTGTCTATACTGTCCTCGGCCACCCTCAACCGATGAAACCCCATGGCCAAGTCTAACCGGGAGAAAATAGATGCACCAACAAGCTGGTCAAACAGATCATCTATCCTCGGAAGTGGGTGCCTATTTTTCTTAGTGAGTTTATTCAACTCCCTGTAATCCATGCATAAGCGAACAAAACCATCTACCTTAGTGACGAATACTGCTGGAGCACCCCATTTAGATATGCTTTGCCTAATAAACCCTTTCTCAAGTAGCTCCCTTACTTGCTTGCTGAGCTCCCTCCTTTCTCTTAGAGCTATATGGCGCACATGCAATGCAATCGGCTTTGCATTGTTCACCAAGTATATACGGAAATTAATCTCGCGCCTTTGACATAAGCCTTGAACCTCCTCAAAAACATCATGATACACACAGACTACTGGCACAGATCGTAAATCACTGATAGATGCATCACGGGACTCTAGGAAACTAAGCATGACAGACCCCTTAGGGTCACTATAAATCTCGAGGGTCCTCCCATGGCAAGTTAAAAGTCTAACGACCCTCCTCTCACAATCCTGAATGGCACCATACATGGCTAGCCAATCCATCCCTAGAATCAAACCATAGCCCGTGAAACCAAGCACATATGCGTCACACTCAAACTTGACGCCCATCACAGATATTCTCAAACCCCGACAAATCATAGATAAATGAGCCGTACCTCTAATGGGGTTTGAGACAACAACGAGATCCAAAACCATACTAGTACTAAGGTGTAGAGACTTAACCACAGAATCAGCTATAAAAGAGTGCGAAGCGCCAGAATCATAAAAAGTCATAATAGGATGATTGGAAAGAGAAATCAAACCTTCAACAGAAACTTTCCTACCTCTATCTGGTACACCATCCATGAGAGCATGCACCTGCCCTCCAGAAGTTCCTTCCTTTTAGCCATGTCCTTGCTTCAAGCAATCCTTAATAAGATGTCCGACGTCTCAATAATGGAAACATGCATTCTTCCTTTTTCTACATTCTTTCTCAAATGACCCACGCGTCCACAATTATGACATTTCCTCCTTTCTCAGGTTTTTTCGTTCTTTCCGCCTTCTTTTGCTGCTGTTGTTGTTCTTTCTTAGGCGACACTTTCTTATTTTGTGTTTTATCAATCTTAGCCTCTTTCTTTCACCTTTGTCTTCTTCGTGCATCAATGCCATATCAATGAGTTTCTCAAAAGGTTTCCCCATCGGAATATGAGACATAGCCAACCCATGAAAGGGTTCATTCTATCCTCTAGAAAACCTCAAAGATTTCTTGTGTTGGATATTCAATAGCTCCAAACCAAACCTTGCCAATTGATTGAACTTATTAACATACTCTTTGACAGACATGCCCCCTTGCTTAAGTGCCAAAAACCTTCCCATTTGCATACTTTGCTCGGCTTGAGAAAGAAACTTTATCTCGAATCTCTATCGAAAATCATCTTAAGTCTCGACTGGACGCCCTGCTTGCATCACTTCCCACGAGAACGAGGCCTCATCTTTCAGCTGCAAAATGGCCAACTGAATCTTCCTACGGTCATCAACCTCAAAAATCCCAAATAAATCTTCCATCTCTTTAAGCCAATTCCTTGCTTCTACAAAAGTCTCAGATCCTCAAAATAATTTACCTCCCATAGCACAGAAGTCCTTGCATATCTTGGAGAAATTATCCGCTCGTAGAGGATAAGGAAGCACAACGGCTGCAGGTAGGGGAGGGGCGTTTGCTTAGCCTCCAGCAGGTGTCATAGCCTCAAGATACCTATTGAACCAAGCCGGTATCTGTATGCCCTCGGGAATATTCGGTTCCCTAGACAAGCTAAAAAGAAAAGGAAAAGGGAATCAAATAAAGAATCGAAAGATATTTCATATGTCTTTGGGGAATATGTTTTTCAAAACATACTTTTTCTTTTGAAAATGCTTTCTTTTAAAACCTTCTTGTAAACAGTTTTCAAAATCTTTTATCCGATCTAGTAACCTTAAGCTCTGATACCAAATGTGACCACTATTTATCAGAATGCATTAAGTTTCTGAAGTGTTATAGGTAAACAAAAACAGAAACATCATAAGACAAATATAAAATAATAGCGGAATTTTGAAACTTTATTAAACAGAAAACATCGTGGTCCCAAACCTAGTTACATCATAAGTTTGAAATACAAAAAACTCGTTACATCAATTTGAAATTTCTGTCTTGTACTAAAATCATTAGAGTATAGTAATATAAAAGCATAGTCCCTAAAATATAGCCATATCATAGAAGATAGGAAATCAAAGCAGTACATCTAAGGACTCTAAGCAGAATGAAAGAGAGAATCTTAATCAAGCCTGGGCATTCCTACCTTGAGAACCAAGGGGAAAGGGAAGAGAGAGAAAAGGAAACAAAACGGGTAAGACATAAAGTCTGGCTAGTCTAGTTACTTTTAGCTTATAAATAAGTAAAGCATCATGATAGGTATATAAACTGGATGAGAGAGATAACAGTGTCATGAGGCAGGTATAACAAACTGAGAAGGATAAACAGAACAGAATATATCACGCTTCTCAAGTACTTTTTTGCACCAATACTAGTATAACAGAAACAAGATGATCCCAACAAGAACAAGATGGTAGACTTAGGCGTACTTCTAGTGAGGAGTTTCACCCTTACAATAATAACATGCTACCCAACAGAAATGACAAGTGTTACCCCCAAGGATAATAATGGGCACCTAAACAAGCAAGACTAGATATACCCTCATTACTACCCCAATCGATCGGCTCGCTATCCCGTAGATACCATGTGCTGGCCCCACAGTAGGATATATCACTTCCTAAAGTGGAAACCCCCTTATTAATGAGAGGCACAACCATCTACTAACGTCACAACGTCTTATTATCCCAATGCAAGCAGATTCATGCAAGCATATGAATCCGACGAAGTGCGCCGTCAACATTCCCACTTAAATGTACGTCTTACAATCAACTCAGTAAGCCTGCCCGGAGCCCAACCTAGTTCGGGGTTCCCTGTTTGATATCAAGATGGGTTACTGAATGATACGGGTCCTACAAAACAGATGATAAAATTTCCCCCAGGCTTGCATCCCCACTACTAGGATTTTGATTGGTTATGCCTAATAGTTTAACAAGGTTGCATAACCCCAACATATAACACAGGTTAATTTTGTTGGGTGTATATATATATATATATATATATATATATATATATAAATCCGGCCCCCATAGATCTAAGAAGATTAACTCCCATAGATTCAAGCAAGTTTACTTAACCCATACTCAATTTGACAGATTCATGTAAACCCTATAGATTTAAATAGGTTAAGTATTACAGGTTAACAAATTATTATCATTTTTTCATTTATGGTTGTTAATGCACTAGACCTCTCACATTAAGTCTACCACTTATGGATGTTGGATATGCCGGGTGGTTCCGGGCAGACTTCTACCACAGGTCGGACTTAGCCTCATGTCTTAGTACCGTTACGTGTACATTTATGCACTCAACCCCTCACATTAGATTAACCACTTGTGGATGTTGGATTTGTTGGGCGGTTCCAAGTAGACTTCTACCACAAGTGTAATCTAACCATGTGTCTAGGTGAAGTTACAGTTTCTAATTATTGTAAATCTTGGCATGTTCATTATTAAATAATTTTTCATGTTTATCCAAGGTTATGCCCAAAATTCCAGTCTGATTCATGATACAAGTTATGCCCCAAATTAAAGTTTCCGATCAAGGTATAGATTATGCCCCCAAATCCCAATCATGTTTTACAATATAAGTTATGCCCCAATTTATCATTTTCAACCGTTCCCAATTTTCTGCGCTCGCATATTTCAGCGATAGGCCTAGGCTCAAAGGTAGTCTGGCTATAAAAATAAAAAGGGAAGGAGGGGGAGAAGAGAACATAAATAGGAATAATAAAAAAATAGGCATATGATGATAGAACTGGTCATACTAACAGAATAGGCATATAGTGACATGATTGGGAAAACTAACAAAATAGACATATGGTGATACTATCAGGCATAACGAAAGAATAGACAAAATAATGATAGGCATGTGAGAACTAAACAGATGGATCAGGTGTATAAGTAATGGCATATCTATTTAGTTATGATTCTGGTTATTAATAGGCACAGTTTTAGATCCAAACTTATAAACATGTCAAGATTACTATTAAATGTTTATATCTAAAAATAACATGAACTCACCGTGACTGGATCTAAAGAACAGAGAATTGACTGTTAATGTTGTAGCTGAGATTCTTATATGCTTATAAGTTGTTGTTGCAGAAGAATATGCTAATTGAATCTGAGTTGGGGAAGCACCTCGTTGTCTCCATTTGTTTTGATGAATAAAACAATAGAAATGAGGTCCTATTTATAGCCTAATGTCAACGAACTTGGTCAAGAAACGACTCCACGTTCACAGAAATGGATCTACCCCAGATCTGGGTGGGGTCGACACCCTGTGTACTGGTCGCCCCATGTCGACACCCATGGGGAACAGGGTCGACCCCTAACCGGCTGATTTCCCTCCCTCTCCTGCTCTTTGATTTTGATTTTCTGGACTGGTTTATATATATATATATATATTTCTTATATGTATACAAAATTCAAATCTTAATATCTTCTTCATACGATGTCCGTTTTACGCAAACTTGGGGTCTATCTTCAGCAGAATTCTGAGACGAACGCAATCTCGTAGTGCATTTCTCTTAATCCCCATATTTAATTTAGTATTCTTTAGATTATCATTATAGTGTTCTTTAAAATTACGGGTGTTACATTGTTGTTAGATCGAAATTTGGACCTAACACCCAAATTGTTCTGAATGTTATAGAGCTTCAAATGAAGAATGAGGAAAAAGAAAATAACACACAGAATTTATGGTGGTTCGGCGTTAACGAGCCTACGTCTACTTTCTATATTATTGATTATAATTTGAAAGCTAATACAATAAGGATTTCTCGCAATACTCTCGTACTTTGACAATAATGGCGAATTCTGTACTCAATATTGCCAAAAAGATCCCAAAAAATGCCAAGCTCTGGGCTATTTATAGCTGATTTTGTCAGGCGGGTCGTGATAACACGTGGCACGAATCCCGAGAACATCGGATCGCATCGCCTCCGTTGAAGAAATAGTCAAATTAGCCGTTGTGGACAGGTGTCGCGATCTCCTTGAAAATCGGATCGTGCAGATGAGGAGAATCGGTCAGAACGAGGGTTAGGGACACGTGTCGCTAGATCCGTGCGTCTCGGATCGCTGAAGACTTGTTCACGCTTGAATGGGTCAGAGGAATCGCCACGCATCAGGGGATCGGATCGGTCAACACTAGGCAACAACAGATGCACGGATCGGATCGCCTAGAGGCGTCGTTTCGCTGATGAGATGGGGGCGATCCGTCGAGTCGCGATCCTCCGTGGGCGATCCGTCGAGACGCGATCCTCCGTGGGCGAGTCGATAGTGTGCGATTCGTTCCTTCATATTCTTGGAGAACGTGGTTTCATGCTTTCCTCTTACGAATGATCCTGGGTGGCTTGGTCAAAAAGCGAGCCAACATTTTGCCCCCTCGAAGTATGTTTTATCGATGATGGAACATGCTTCGAAGCTATAGAATCGTCTTTTCTCAACGAGTCGCGGATCAGAGAACGATTCTCTTTCTGGGATTTTTCAGAATCCTCATTTCTGAATTTATCGACTCGTTTCGCGGGCTCGAGTCACGGTCCGTTAGAGAGATATTCGTTCCGCTCTTGGGTGTGCACTTGGGCCTCGGAACGAAACGGGCTCCTCCTCGAGTCGTGGTGGGCGTTTGGTTCGCGGCCCGCCGGTCTTTCGTGGATCGAATAGGACAAAGAAAGGGAGACAAACGGTTGCCCTCTTTGCCTATATAAGCCGACCCTCCCCTCTTCACTTTCCTTCTTCTTTCTCTTTGCCGTATCATTTCGCCTGCGCTGTAAAAGAACGATCCCAAGTTTTTCAAACTTTCGAAAATCCAAGCATTCCCTCAGTTTTTAGGAAGGTAACTCCACAAAAAGCATTCTTATTCGTGAACGCCGCTCTTTCATGAACTTTCTCGACTAATTTGAGGGAGAAACGATGGAAATTTGCGATTTTCTGAAGAAAACATCAAAACGCCATGGCTGACTGACGTAGAGCTTGGAGTTCGAGGATGGAAAGGAGAGGAGGAAAACGAAGGAGGAAGAAGAAGAGGGAAGGCCGGTTCAGATCGTGGGCAAGGAGAGAAGATGAAGGCGAGTGGCGAGACGAAAGATCGTGGTGGCAGCAAAGGCGCGTATCGTGGGGGTTGCAACGATTCGTGAAGGAGCGATCCCTTTGCCCTGCGATTCGATGGGGGGCGATCCCTCTGCCTTGCGATCCGAAAGGGGCGATCCCTCTGCCTTGCAATCCGAATCATAGTTAACGATACGAAGAAATTTCAAATTTTAATCGACGCCTTGTCACCATAAAATTCTGAACAGTTAGGCTAGGGCCCTGATGTTGAACTTTCTGGACTAAATGACTACATAATTCGGCTGCATATGACGACTAATATTTTGATGATCTCGATTGCTTTCATATTTTATTTTCAATGCACACACAAGTACACACACCGGCACTTGCACACACGAGGATCGGGTAGTATTAATCTCATTGGTCATGTTTTCTCGCCTAACAGCAATGTCGGATAATCAATCTTCTTCGAGATCCGCTACAGAAACAGAGTCTGAGGTTCCCGAGCAATACAATCCGAAGGTTCCTCCAATTAGCCCAGGAGGTGAAGACTCTGGCTCTGAATACGAGGCCACGGAGTCAGATTCATCTGGAAGTACTTCATTTGGTGAAGAATCTGAGATAGACAGACGAGCTCCCGATGAGATTCCTGGCGCACTTGGAATAGATAAATTTTCTGATTTTTTAGCATCTAAGCTTGACGAGATAAAACTTAAAAGAATCTGCTTGTGACACGGGATTCCTTGGGATGATGTCTTGACACCCGGAAGCGAAGATAGACCCCACCTAGCTCCGGAAGGATATATGGCAATCAGTCGGACTATGTGCTTGGTAGGAGCTATCCCTCCGTTTCCTTCAATCGTCATCGAGACTCTAAAGCAGCTGGGTATTGCTCCGATGCAACTTCATCCGAACGCCTACGCATCTCTATACACCCTATATGTTGCATACGCGGAAATCCTACATGCCGAACTTAAGTTCAAAGATTTGACATTCTTCTTTCTTTTCAAGCACCGTTCTTCGGCGACTCCAAATTTCTCTTTCTTTGAATCGGTGGCGAATAGGAAGGTTCTGTACGATGGATATAGTAATATAGGAGATCCTAAGTCTGATTGGTTTTATATAAGGAAACAGGCCGGATGCTCAAGAAGATGGCTTAAATCAAGTAAACTTCAAGCTTTTAACTGAATATCAAGATCAAGAAGTTGAAGTATTAACATTCTTCCCCCTTTTCCTTTGTCTTAAATAGATCACATCTTCCCGAAAACAGAGGGTCCGCTATACCGCAGTCGATTGTCCACTCTTCTACAAAGCAGATCTGACTTTCTAAGGATCAAAAAATGTATTACTGATGAAAATCTTCATAAGCATCACCTTCTGGACATAAGATTTGGACTTGGCACTAGCGGCAGACATTATAAGTATGTGCCCCCAACGGAGGGAGAAGGAACTTCGCAAGCGGTAGAAACAACTAAGTTTCGTAAGAGTCCTTCTCCGATAGTCATCCAAGATGATGAGGACTTGAACATATACAGAGGGGATGAGGTTCGTAGGGACGTGTCCAAGGAAATACTGATTTCTACTCCAATCGAAACCGCTGCTCCCGATGATTTGACGGAAGAGCAGTTGTTTGATGAACTAAATAAAATTCCTCTACCCGATGATGTTTATACAGAGAAAGATTTTGAAGGGGGGCCTTTCTTTCCTGCTTCTGAAGAGACCGTTGCTCCAACTAGGGAACAAGAAACTGGTCAGATGAGCCTGTCTTCAGGCCCGGGTCTGTTAGGGGGAATTATATGGGATGCACACATCACACACACTATCTGACCCTGCACTCTTATATCGTGGGTATTCAAAGTTTTAATATGCTCTTTTCTTTTTTGCAGGAACAATGTCCCGCAGGAAATCTTACTCGTATCGTTCTCTTCGTGAGGGCACACCCAGCCTTCGTCCGGATACTGAGCGCCCTCGTGGTCCTTCTCACAGGCCGACTTCCTCGCAACCTCGGTCTCCACCAAAATCGACCTCTACCAAACCTTCCAGTTACCCGGCAGTTCCTAAAGGGGGAAAGAAACTTCCTAAAGAGTTAACCCCTCCAAAGAGTGCACCTTCCCACAGTCGGTCGTCAAAAAGGCATCAGGAACCTAAAGATAAGGGCTAGGATGCATCCAAAGAATCTAAAAAAGAGAGGAGTTACATCGTCCCCTCCAGCCAGCCAGAGTTGGCTGCTCCAGGGTCACGGGATTACATGCATGGTTCCGAGGTTCAAGGCAGGTTGGAAAAGCTTCGGGAACAATTCCCAGACATATTCTTTGACCGGATGACATTTGTTCCAGCCTTGGAACCGGTCCCCAAGAACTGGGATAGCGAAGTTTTCGGGCATATCCGCCATGTTGCCAGGCAATATGAGATGATGAAAAAGCATGCTGTTAACCTTTCTGAAGTTATCCGATCGCTTGAAATAGAAGCACATAGATCCAAGGTGAAACTTGAGAACAACGAGAGGGCCAGGACCAAGATGGAGAAGGACCTGGAAGATGCTCAATCCCAGCTTGCTTTAGCACGGAGGGACGCTGAAAATTATAAGATTGAATTAGAAAATGCTAAGCAACGCTTCCATTCGGAACTGGACTCCAACAGCCAAGAGAAAATGGCCTTAAAGAAGGAAGTCGAAGATCTCAAAATGGCCAACATCGAGTTGAAAACAGCACAAGGCCATTTTGGAGCTGAGAGGGCTGCTTGGGAGGCAGAAAAAGCGAGTTTAAAAGAAAGTTTGGCTTTGGCTAAAGCAGAGAAGGTAATTTTAAATGACCAGGTCTCGGATGCAGAGAGAAGGGCAACCCTCGCCGAAAAGAACGTTGAAAGTGCCATCGAATTGGCCACTGCTTCTAACAACAAGCTCCTCGAAAGAGAGAAGGAAATCGAGGGGTTTGAAGAGATGATTTTTGACTTCCTTGGTCAGGTTCTCAAAACTCGCAACATCTCGTGGATCCCGGACTACCATGTTACTTTGGCCAACTTATGGGATGCCATCGTGGAGGGTGAAAAACATAGATTGGGGGTCGAAGAAATCGATGAGGATGAACTGATGAAGAGCATCCTAAGAGACAATGAGCCTGAGGACCTGGCAGAGGGTCGTCGCTTGATTCTGGCGGAGATGGAAAAGGAGAGGGCCCTGGCTAAGGGTAAAGGCAAAGCTGATGAGGGCTCGAGTTCGGCTGTGGAGCCCAAGACCTCCGGGGTTGAGGAATACCATCCTGATGATCCACTAATCCCTTTGGGCCTAACTCCCGTAGTTGTTGGAGCTCCCGTGACTATTCAAGAAGGAGGATCTACGGAAGGTATCTCCCTTCTTTCTCCACAATTTGTCAAAGCAATTGTGAATTGTCGTCGTGTGGTAGAACAACCAATTGAGCTAGTAACGTGTGTTCCTCCTAGTACAGGTGGCGAGCCCGTTGACAAGGGCGCTGAAAAAGAAAAGGAAGTGGAGAAGGAGGCTGTCTTGCCAGGTGCTGGTATTGATGTATCAAAGCAGGCCGAGGTCTTAACAACAGAAAGGAGCATCCTGGCACCTAGCACTGATGTACCCAAAGATGCTGAGACCATCGAAGCCTTGAAAGACATGGATGGTCGCCATGTAGATGACGAAGAAGACATTATCAGCGCCAAAAAGGCCGACGATGATGACGAGGAAACCTTGGCCAGCCGAAAAGCCAGACAGGAGAAAGAGTTGGCTTCGAAGAAGGTGGGAGATGAGGCTTTGGACGTAGTCCCTCTTGCAGAATTCGATCCCAAAACTGGGATGATTGTGAAGATTCAGCCCAAATCTATCAGCCGACAGCTTCATTTTGCAAATCCCGATGACTTCCCGGCTTCCCTTTCTGATAGAAGGAAGAGAAAAGAGGTGGAAGAGGAATCTTCAGAAGAATCGGATGTTCCTCTTATTGACAAAAGGAAGAGGAAGAAAGGGGATCCGTCTGATACCGACAAGGCGAAGCTGGAGAGGCAGAAGCAAGAGAAGAGGCCAAAGCGTAAATAGGATATTCGTTGTTTGTTGATATTTTGTCTTTAGGTTTTCCACTGACCAGGAAGTGTAATTGTGAGACTGGTCCTCACTTTTGTTTCTAGGTTGTTTTTCACTTTGTTGACTCGCAGTATATAAATAAAAGTTTATCTCTCCTTGCATCATTTTGTACCTGTATTCAGATAAACTTTCCATGTTTAGTCATTAGCTAACTAATAATAATTACAAATCAGTCAAAGAACAGAAAGAAGAATTTTCATGCTGTGTTGTATTGCTGTATCAAAGTTCAGTGTATGTATACGAGTGCATGTGCCCCCCAATCAGTTGTTATTGTAGCATCTGACTGGGGTTTTACTAAGGATTGGTCAGTACTGTCGACAGGTTGCCCCCTATTTCTGAATATGGGGGACTTAGGAGATTTCATGGGATAACAGTGGCGCGGTCGACCCTTATTCCTTTAACAGGGAATGAGTTCTTTCTCAGCGCTCAATCGGAGGCGCTTTTATACTCTCTCTCTGGAGAGTTAGAGTTCGTGCTCAGCGACTCATTCGCTCCCCGATCCTTCAGCGGGGAAGGAGCTATTTCTCAGCGCTCAATCGGAGACGCTTTTATACTCTCTCTCTCTGGAGAGTTAGAGTTCGTGCTCAGCGGCTCATTCGCTCCCCAATCCTTCAGCGGGGAAGGAGCTATTTCTCAGCGCTCAATCGGAGACGCTTTTATACTCTTTCTCTCTCTCTCTGGAGAGTTAGAGTTTTGCCCAGGCAGCTCCGATCATGGTACACCGCCGTTATTCGTGGATGTCATCTTCGCGTCCTTTATACTCTCTCTCTACTCTGGAGAGTTAGAGTCACGGATCAAGCAGTCTGCAATCATGCATGCTCATCAAACTCGTCCTAGGTGTATATTTTAACCCAAGCTCCGAGGATTAAAACCAGTCGGACAAGCAGTTGGAGCATTTGTCAAGGCTTTGAGTTCCTCCGATTAGTCTACGGGAGGAATGGTTGGCACCGGACTTCGGGTACCTGCATTATTCACATCGATTTCCATAAAAATAAACAGGCAGATAAATAAAAATGCAATAAAGGCAAATCACACACAGTATTTTTATAGTGGTTCGGTCGAATCATGACCTATGTCCACTTTATAATCTTTCGCTTCACAGAATCAAACTATTCTAGGCTAGTCGTGCCTTATACATGATTTTCAATAAAGAAAAAAGAATAGATTTGAAATTTTTATGTTAAGTATGGCCGTAAATGTTGGGCATTCCACACTCTGGGGATTTCCCTTCCATCTACGGTTGCCAGCTTGAAGGTTCCATTATCAAGCTTGCTCAGAATGGAGTACGGTCCTTCCCACTTCGCTCCTATGTGAGTTGGGGGTGGGAAGACACGTTTCAGAACCAAGTCTCCGGGTTTCCAGATTCGTACTCGAACCTTTTTGTTGTAATATCGAGCAATCTGTTGCTTGCATCTCAAGGTGCGCAGGTCTGCCTCGTCCCTCTTTTCTTCGATCATATCTAGGGACTCAAGGAGCAATTCATTATTAGTCATTGGATCATAGTAAGTCACCCGGTGAGAAGGTACCTTATCTCAACCGGGATGACTGCTTCCGTTCCGAAGGCAAGGGAGAACGGGGTATGTCCTGTTGCCGATTTATATGTTGTCCTGTAGGCCCATAGCGCCAAGGGCAATTCATCAGCCCACATGGCTCTAGCCCGCTTCAGTCTTCTTTTTAGAATAGACTTAATCACTTTATTCGCCGCTTCGACTTGTCCGTTCGATTGCGGGTGCGCCACAGAGGTGTATCGATTCTCAATGTGGTATTTTTGGCAGAAATCTCTGAATTTCGCGCTATCGAACTGAGTTCCGTTATCTGTTATCACAATCTTTGGAACCCCAAATCGGCAAATGATGTTTCTCACGATAAAGTTGATCACTCGTTTGGTTGTAATCGTAGTTAGTGGCTCAGCCTCGACCCACTTAGTGAAGTAATCCACGGCCACGATGGCGAACTTCGCTCCGCCCCTTGCTATGGGGAGACTTCCAATGATATCAATTCCCCACATAGCGAAGGGCCATGGGCTCATCATTGTTTTTAGCTGATTAGGAGGTGCTCTAGGTATCTTTGAAAATCTTTGGCATGCGTCACACCGTCGTGCGTATCTTGTTGCATCCTTGTTTATGGTAGGCCAGAAATAACCATGCCGCAACACCTTTTTTGCCAAAGTCTGCCCTCCAGAGTGGTCGCCGCATTCGCCTTCGTGAACCTCTTGCAGTACACGCTTAATGTCGTCGTGGGATATACACCGGAGGAGGGGCATCGAAAACCCTTGTCTGTAAAGAACTCCACCTTGCAGAACGTATCGGGCGGCTTTACGAATCACTTTGCACCTCTGGCTTTTCTTGGTCGGAAGCGCTCCGCTTATCAGAAAATTCTTTAGAGGGGTCATCCAGGACTCCCTTTCTGGTTCCGCCTCTAGCACTGGGTCAATTTCCATCTGATCTATGCTAGGGGACCGAAGTACTTCAACGAGGGCTAGCCCGGTCACTTCAGGATTGTCAGAACTAGCCATCTTTGCCAACTTATCTGCCTGCTGATTCTCCGAACGCGGAATATGAGATATGCTGTAGTGATCAAAATCGTTCAGTATCTCTTTCACTTTCTTTAAGTATAGAATCAATCTTGCACTTTTAGCTTGGAATTTTCCAGTAACTTGGTTTACAACCAACTTGGAGTCGCAGAAGATGTTCAGTTTTGTAACCTCTAATTCCTTTGCGATCCTCAACCCGGCTATCAGAGCTTCATATTCGGAATCGTTGTTAGTGGCATGAAATTCCATCTGGATTGCATAGGTTATCAACCATTTCTCGGGAGTTTCAAGCACTATTCCAGCGCCAGATCTTTCGTCATTCCTAGCGCCATCAGTATACAATCCCCAGGCATTGGGATCGAAAAGTAACTTTGAAGGATCAGCTTCTTCATTTGCTATATCTTCCTCAGAGACAGTAAACTCTGCTATGAAATCAGCTATCACTTGCCCCCGAATTGACCGTCGGGGTTGAAAGTTTAAATCAAATTGACTTAACTCGATATTCCATTTGAGTAATCGTCCAGACGCCTCTGGTCTCTGTAGGACTTGCTTGAGCGGATGATCGGTGTATACGGTAATAGGATGCGCCTGAAAATAATGTCGAAGCTTTCTAGAGGCGATCAATAAACTATACGCCAACATTTCTGTCCTTGGATAATTACGCTCTGCTGCCGTCAATTTTTTACTCACGTAATATACGGGTCTTTGGACCTTATCCTCTTCTCTTACCAATGCTGAGCTGATCGCATGGGATGAGACTGCCAAATACACAAATAAGTCCTCGTGATCCATTGGCTTAGATAATATCGGAGGTTTCTCTAGGTGCCTGAGCAGATTCTGAAACGCTTCTATGCAGTCGGGTGTCCATTTGAAGTGGCGTTTCCCTCGCTTTATTAATTCGAAAAATGGGATGAATTTATCCGTAGCCCTGGAGATAAATCTGCTTAGTGCGGCCACTTTTCCGGCAAGGCTTTGCACATCCCTAATCTGCCTAGGTTCCTGAATGTCTCTAATTGCCGCGATCTGGTCTGGATTAATCTCAATACCACGGGAACTGACGATAAATCCTAAGAATTTCCCGGAGGCAACACCGAATGAACATTTGGTTGGGTTGAGTTTCATTCCGTACTTTCGAAGAATGCCGAACATCTCTGCCAAGTCAGTTGTGTGTTGGGAAGATTGCTTGGATTTTACCAACATATCGTCGACGTATACTTCCATTGTTTTCCCGATCTGGTTATAAAACATTCTGTTGACTAAACGTTGATATGTAGCGCCCGCATTCTTTAAGCCAAAGGGCATCACCACATAACAATATAATCTCAGATCCGTGATAAAACTAGTGTGTTCTTGATCTGGAACATGCATTGGAATCTGGTTATATCCTGAATAAGCGTCCATGAATGAGAGAAGTTCGTGACCCGCTATCGAGTCTACCAACTGATCAATCCGAGGCAACGGGAAACTATCTTTTGGACAGGCTTTGTTCAAATCCGAGAAGTCGATACATGTTCGCCACTTCCCGTTGGCCTTCTTTACCAGGACTGGATTCGAAATCCAATCAGGGTAGGTCGAGTCTCTAATAAATCCGTTACTCTTCAGTTTCCCAACTTCTTCTTTCAAGGCAGCGGACCTCTCTGGGCCCAACATTCGCCTTTTTTGCTTTACCGGAGGATGTTTAGGGTCAATGCTTAAGGAATGGCTCATGATTGATGTGGATATCCCACACATGTCCGCGTGGGTCCAAGCAAACACATCCAAGTTGTTTTTTAAGAAATCCGTCAATTCTTTAGCGAGATTCGGGTTTAACTGGGATCCAATCTTAAGGACCTTCTCCGGGTCGCTATCATTGATCGGTACATCCACAGTTGTCTCGTTGGGAGTTGCCATTCTGCCCCCGTGTTCTTGATCCTCTTTGGGATCTATATCCTCGGGCATCTCTCTGGGCGACTCTCCAACGGCTATCCTCTTTGGTTGCTATAAGGTCTCCGCCCCCGTTGGGGGGGAAGCGCCTTTAGTTTCAATATCCCCTCCATTGCGAAGTAACTTTAGTTCAGCAACGTAACACGCCCGCGCAACGACCTGATCCCCTCTGACGATTCCAATGCCAGCTTCCGTGGGGAATTTCAATAACAAGCACCAGGGGGCTATACAGGCTCTAAACTTTGCGAGGGCCGGTCGGCCCAAGAAAGCATTGTAGGAGGATTCAACATCCAAAACCACGAAGGGAAGGATTCTCACTCTCTGGCGTTCTCCTTCCCCAAGTGTAACTGGTAACTCTACATAACCCATTGGAGCAGTGGATGCCCCATTAAATCCACGGATCCATCCTTGACAGGGCTTCAAGTCTTTTATTTCGAGGTTCATCTGATCAAATGTCTTTTTGAAAAGAATATTGACGGAACTCCCGTTGTCCACTAGAACCTTATGAACAGTGGCTGGTCCAATATGTACTGTAATTACAAATGGATCTTCAGTTGGAGCATGGACTCCAATGCTTTCACGTTCTCGGAAAACGACATCATCAGTCATCATCTTTTGCTGCTTCACCGGGATACTGTTCTCGGGGTTACTACATTCCCCTACCTCGAGGTGTTGTTTGGCTGCATTGACGTATTGATCCAATGCCTTGGAACTATGCCCAGCGAGATAAAGTCCTCCGATCATGGTATTGATAACAATATTCTTTCCTTTTTGCTGGGCAGTCGGCCTAGCAGCAAGTTGATTCTGGTTCTGATTTGGGATCTGTACTGCTTGCCCCCTGTCTCTGGGCGTTACCCTGTATTCATCTAACTTTCCTTCTCGAAGCAGCCTTTCGACTACATCTCTTAGGTGACGGCATTCATTTGTCGAATGGCCGTAAATCTGATGAAAGAGACAAAACTTCCCTGTTTCACGCTCTTTCTCTATTGACTCTCTGGGAGGTGGCCTCTTATTCTGGAGAACTTCATACGCATCCATGAAGATATTTTCCAGAGTATCATTTATTGGTGTATAACTTTCAAAGGCCCTGGGACGAGTCCTTCTCTGGGAGTCGTTCCCTCGGTTCCTCTTCCGGTTATTGCCGTTCCCATTATTATTGTTGTTACCTGGCTGACGACCACCCTAATTCTGATTTCCGACATTAACTTCAACTTTCCCCGAGCTGTCCCCTGTCTGTTTAATGGCGACATTGCTCTGGATTTCCTCCTTATCAGTTGTTTTTGCCTTCTGGTTAGCATACACTTCTTCCCGTCGTAAGTATACGCTAGCCTTCTCGTAGAATAATTCTCTAGTATGGGGTGGCTTGCCTGCCAGGTATCTCCTGAATTCAGTGTCTTTATCTACTCCATCAATCAATGCTGCAACAACGGTTGGTTCATGGGGATCTTTAACTTCAGTAGCGGCCAGATTGAAACGATCTAGGTACACCTTCAAACTTTCGCCTGGTCGCTGCTTGATGAGGAACAAGTCAATCACGCTTTTTGTTTTCTGTGCATAGATACGGAATTGTTCTACGAACTTCTCGCTTAACTCCCTGAAGCTAGAAATCGATCTTGCGGGCAAACGAGTGAACCATAGCAGTGCTACATCCTCCAAGAATATGGGAAACGCTTTACACTTGACAGTGTCAGAAGCTGCAGCAGCGGTCATCGACCAAGAATATCTCAACAAATGCTGGACGGGATCAGATCTGCCCGCGTATCGGTTCATTTGTGGCATGTTAAAACGCCTCGGGAAAGTCGCATCCAAGATATCGTCAGTGAAAGGGGTGTGACTGCGGTCAATTCCCCAATCTTCGTTCCGTTGTCCACGGCTGTCTGCCAGAATCTGATGGATCATGGCTGCAACATTCGCACTGGTCAGCGGAGGTTCAGGGTCAGTGCCTCTGGTTCGGCGGGGGTCTCTGACCTCTCTTCTGGGAGCAGTCACAAAATCCGGGGCTCGGATAGGGCTCCGTTGCCCCCTGTTACCATGAGCATGTGCGCGGCGACGGGGCTGAGGAATTCTGTTATGCACAGGACTGTCCACATCTCGAGTCCTGGGAGTTGTGGCTTGATCGCTGATATTACGGTTTGAGGGCCCCGCCCTCAGGGCTTCCTCTTCTCGCGATGGCAGGGTTCCGAACCGAAGCTGCTCTATGTTTTCGGCTCTCTCATATGGTCGTCGCGGAGGTCTGGGCGATTCCTCAGACGAAGAAGAATATCCCGGAGTGGGAGAACGAACTGGCGGCGTTCTTTGTCTTGCGAGTTCATCAAGCCTTCTATCCATAGCCGTCAAATTTTGTCGCAGGACGGAACTTTCCTGCCTTTGGGCAGCCAATTCATCAAACAATCTATCCCACATTTCGGCGAAGCGAGAGAGATCCCCCTCAGTGACAGGAGCAGCAGGATCATATCGGTCATCATCACTTTCTCTTATGCGCAAAGAGCTCGAGCCGGGTCGAGCAGAGGGGCCAGAACGGTAGGAGCGGGTCATAGGCTCCTTTCCAGGTCGAGTTGTAGTCTGATCATCAATTCGGATAGCTGCGGTTCGTGGATGGCGACTCGCTGCGCCCCCTTGAGGTCGATTCGCGGTCGTGGTACGCGGAGGATGCGAGGCGTTACCTCGGGATCGAGTAACAACCCCTTCAGCGGTCCGGATCGTCTCGTTCTCATCGACTCGGAGCGTGGTGTCTTCATCGGATCGGTTCGCCCCCTACGCTCCGCGATCCAAAGTTTCTTCATTGCCCAGCTCGTGCACACTCTCTTCAATCGTTTCGTTGGTCTGTGAAGCTCGCACTTCCTTAGATCTTTTTCCAGCCATGGTATCCGAATCGCTGGAATCTTCAAAGAACTGAATAGTGAAACTTTAGGACTAATTTCTCAGTGAAAGCACCAAAATGTTAGATCAAAATTTGGACCTAACACCCAAATTGTTCTGAATGTTATAGAGCTTCAAATGAAGAATGAGGAAAAAGAAAATAACACACAGAATTTATAGTGGTTCGGCGTTAACGAGCCTACGTCCACTTTATATATTATTGATTATAATTTGAAAGTTAATACAATAAGGATTTCTCTCAATACTCTCGTACTTTGACAATAATGGCGAATTCTGTACTCAATATTGCCAAAAGGATCCCAAAAAATGCCAAGCTCTGGGCTATTTATAGTTGATTTTGTCAGGCGGGTCGTGATAACACGTGGCACGAATCCCGAGAACATCGGATCGCATCGCCTCCGTTGAAGAAATAGTCAAATTAGCCGTTGTGGACAGGTGTCGCGATCTCCTTGAAAATCGGATCGTGCAGATGAGGAGAATCAGTCAGAACGACGGTTAGGGACACGTGTCGCTAGATCCGTGCGTCTCGGATCGCTCAAGACTTGCTCACGCTTGAATGGGTCAGAGGATTCGCCACGCATCAGGGGATCGGATCGGTCAACACTAGGCAACAACAGATGCACGGATCGGATCGCCTAGAGGCGTCGTTTCGCTGATGAGATGGGGGTGATCCGTCGAGTCGCGATCCTCTGTGGGCGATCCGTCGAGACGCGATCCTCCGTGGGCGAGTCGATAGTGTGCGATCCGTTCCTTCATATTCTTGGAGAACGTGGTTTCATGCTTTCCTCTTACGAATGATCCTGGGTGGCTTGGTCAAAAAGCGAGCCAACAATTGTGGCTCTACTTTTCCTTGTCATACCGTTTGGTGAAGTATCATAGAGATACCCTTGGTGTTGTAGCCATGTTTTTGTTTCAAAATTTGGCAGCCACCATGAAATCATGAACTCACAAGAACGATGGTAGTAAATCCGCTAAAGATCTCGACAATGCCGACCATGAAGTTACCGCCACTTCGCAAATTAATCATCCAAGCATGGATCAATCTCCGAGAATTGGAACTAGAATAACTCGTGATGAGTTGATTACAGTTGTGGGTAGCTTGAGTCAACAAATGATTAATTCGAATGAAGCCTTCCTAATAAGCAAAATGCGCTACTTACTGCCCAAACTAGTTCTATACCTCGAAGAGTTGATTTGGAAGAACGTATAAAAACCGCCCTAAGAGATGTAATAACTCGAGAAGAGTTCGATAGTGTTTTTGCCGGTTTACATCTTAAAATTAAAATCTTTTATGGATATGTTGCTGGATCAACTTTATACTCTGAAAGTTGCTTAGGCAGGCCTTTGAAATCGTCTTGCAAGCATCGGTTTGGAAGAAAATGCATATTCTTTTGTTTTGAATTTCCAAAAAGAGAAGTATGGTTACCATGGTCAAGGGGAAGATAAATTCAAGCGTCCTTCCCTCTCCGTCGGTCCTGAGGATAGCAGGAAGAATGTCAAGGGGCATAAGGGGGAAAATTAGAATAAGGACAAAGGAAAAGAGGGTAATGATGACAAAAAAATCCCGCTTTATTAAATCTGAACAGCTAACTTCTCTAAATAATACCCCGGAAAATATCTTCTTTGCAATGAAGAAAGAAGGGTACCGCCAGGAGCCGCTACCAATGCTGAAGATTTCAAACAAAGCAGCAAAATATGGAAGTTTCTGCCATTATCACAATCAGCCAGGCCACAACACTAATGATTGTAAACGTCTAAAGAGCATGATAGAGAGGTTGGCTATGAAGAACAGGCTACGATAGTATATCAGGAAACCGTGTTTGGCAAATTCTTCTCAAAATCTTCGGGGTCAAAGCGTGCCCGACAATCGACAGGCTGGAATGACAAAGCTCCTACACGTGACAGTGCAAAGATGATGTTCGATACCTTAGCAAGTGGTTCTTTTTCAGCTGATAAAAGTTGGTAGAAGATGCAAAGTTGCGCGGAGGCTCAGGAATATAATCGAATAGAAGCGACAATCCCTGTGGAATTAAAAGCTCCCATTCCTCCGACGATAGCCAAGCATTTCCACATGAAAACCCAACAGAAAACTTTCAAAGTCGGGGATCTTGTCTTGAAATGGGAAATAGGTGGTGCAGGACTGTTTGGACCCAACTAGCATGGGCCCTACAAGATTAGCTAGAGACTCTTGGACGAGACCTTCACTCTGAAGACTGTTGATGGAATTCAGATTCCAAAAGCTTGGACTAATGGCCACTTGCGTCAATTCTTTATATAGAGCACTCTTTAGTTCTTTTAAAAAAAATGCTGTAGTTTCTTTTACGAAAGCAAATTCCTATGGTAAAAGGGGGATTATAACTAAACATGGCCTTTGTTATTCAAATCATGTCCGCTTTTCTCGATCCTATATATGTGAAATTTTTGTTATAATAATTCAAAAAAATGTTAACGATTGAATCAATATTGCAGATTATCTATAGAGGGTTGCCTCCTCACAAACTGGCAAGATCACGCGATCTTTGCCACACATCCTGACAGAGATGATTCAAGTCATGAGTGCCACGAACACCCTTTGCGATAAAACATTGCAAGTTTCACCAAAGGGGAATCTCCTGAAAAGGAAAACCTAAGGTCCTAGCCATATTACTAGGATGGCTTGTTATGACGACTGTCTGGTAATGGAACTAGCATCTGCCACGTGAAAATTATGCAATGATAAAGATCTCTTACAATGAAGATAATCAGAATTCTCAACCAAAAGAGGTTGTAAGTTTCACCTCAGTTCTATAAATCGTGAAGATTTCTGATAAAAGAACTGACGTCTGCCTCATGGCAAGCCCAAGCTGGAAGGGCTAGCAAACCTGAGCTAGAAATACCAACATTAGGCTAGAAGGGATAGCAACAAGCTGGAAGGACCAGCACATACATAAATCCTAGCCGAAAGGGAACACTCAATCGACCATCAGTGTCAGGAATTACTTGACCCGATTACGACAAACATTGGGTTGAAACCCAAGTCCTTTAAGGGGCACTCAATCGATCGTCATTGTCAGGAATTACCTGACCCGATTATGACAACCATTGGGTTGAAACCAAAATCCTCTATGGGGGCACTCAATCGATCATCGGTCTAAGGAATTACTTGACCCGATTACGACAAACATTGGGTTGAAACCAAAGACCTCTACGGGGGCACTCAATCGATCGTCAGTGTCAGGAATTACCTGACCCGATTATGGCAAACACTGGGTTGAAACCAAAGTCCTCTATGTGGGCACTCAATCTATCGTCAGTGTCAGGAATTACTTGACCCGATTACGATAAACATTGGGTTGAAACCAAAGACCTCTATAGGGGCACTCAATCGATTGCCAGTTTCAGGAATTACCTGACCAGATAGCGACATACATTGGGTTAAAGACCTCTTATGAGGCGTCCATCCATTTGCGTAAGCATCTTGTCATCCCAAATGCGAAGAAAGTTGGCCTCAAAGACCTCTGTGACGGCAAAAGACCCTTGCAGAGGCATCCGATCAGACTAGGATCTGATCATCTCAGATCCGATGATCAATAGATTCAAAAGACCTCTTTAGGGGCATCCAACAAATTCGACAAGTGTCTGAATTATTTAGGCACAACGAATAACGGATTTCAAAGACATCTCAAGAGGCACCCAATGAAATCACAAACACAAGAATACATCAGCTTAGCGAGTATCTCCTATGTCTAAATTAACTAGTCGGGAGAACACAGGCATTGAGCCCAAAAATATAGGACCTCTCAAGCAGGGCACCAAAAACCAAAAATTCTCTCTCATTAAAGGGCGTTAATTTGATCAACTAAGTTAAAAATTCTTGGGTCATGAGCAAACTAGGAAATCATGAATGTGATGGGGAAAGCACTAGGCTTAGCCACTATGACAGGGATTTTCGTTGTTTTAATCATAACCAAGAGATTTTAAATATGGTCGATCACACCAAGCCTATAGAAGTCTATGATGAACTTTGATATGGGGGAATCCCTACTGCATTAAGATAAATCGATAATGCTCACAAAAACGTACCTTAAGCCCGTCACAACTTTACAGCAAACAAGAAGGCTTTGGGGTTGCAAGAATTACTCCGATCGACAAAATTGAACCTCTTGAAATGGCTAAAGTAAGTTCGGAGACTTTAACATAGTAGTAAGCCCAAAAAATGGTTGCTCACAGAGAAGAAGTCTTGAGTTCCGCCTCAGTCAAACCAAAAGAATTCAATGAAGCTAATCAAGTAGGCTCAGCTAGTAATATTCTGTGGTATGAAAGCAGTACAGGTACAACTAGAAAAAACATTATTTACAAAATGCACCACAAGATCATTATAGAACTGGGTATTGCAACAACAAAGGGCTTTTGATACAAAATAACTTGTAATGTAAATGCGTAAAGAAACAGGTGTGGAACGCAAAATAAGAAAGTACGGTAAAGCTAAAGTAAAGAGCTTAAGAACAACAAGCAGAACACAAAACGCATTTTCATCGCATCAGCAACGTCACAAAGTCAAGTACAAAAATTTCAGACATAAATGTGTGTAAAGTATTAAGCATAAAGTGATGATCAAGGACCGGCTCTTGCATATACAACCGGTCTAAATGGAATGCATAAAAAGAGATAGCAGAAGTAAAGCAAGTTGGTCTCGAGCACTATTTATTCTTCTTATCACTGGACCTCAGAAGTGGTTTGTTGGAAGGAAGAGGAGTATCAGCCGCACCACTAGGACTTTCTTAGAAGGACAAAGTAATAACTCCTTCCTTTTGGATAGTACACTTCCCCCTTTTGCGTTTCGGAGTTGACGAGGGTTTGCTTCTTTGGATCCTCAGTCTCCTTCTCTAGGGTCTCGTCAGTGGTCAGTGTCTTCATCACTGGGAATATGGTCGGAGTCATCACCGAAGTTGGCGATTGTGACAATTTTAGCATCCTGAGATCCCGGAGTTGTGAAAGCAAGTAGGGATGGATCACTCGAAGGAGGAGTGATTACTGGAATTGAAGGAGTCGGCATTAAAGTTGAGTCGGTAACAATGGCCTCGGTTGTTGCAGGAGAAGATTGTGGTGAGATTAAACCTAAAATAGATGAACAAATAGCGTAGAATGTAGTCATCCCAGGTGAAGGGCATAGGGAGTCTAAGTATAGCATAGCCTGGATAATTTCAGTTTTACCTGTGGCTTCAAGATTCACTTGAATGTTTCTGTGCTCCTTAACCTCAAATCTGTCTGCATCATTGTCATCTTCCTCGTTATCTCTGTCGTGCTCCTTGGTAACAGTCTCCTTTTCTTTGAGAGTAGTGGGAGGATTAATAGGAGTTTGCGAGCCAAAAGCTTCAATGTTAGTGGGATCAACGGGGGCATTAATGTTGGTTGTGTCCTGAGCTTACTCCCTAGAAGGCCCGGCCCTGTCACTTAGCAATCCTCGCATTTTCTTTAGCACAATCTAACCCTTAGCTAAGGCCTTGTGAGATTCTTCATCTAAGAGATCCCCAATAAGATCATCCTCACTATGATCGCCTCCATCAATCTTAAGTACCTCTTCCCAGACAAGAGCTAAAGTTTCAGCGAAATTCTTTCCCAAGTAGTGTAAACTACCACAACTCATGACGCTATAGACATAAAATTTGAATAAGGTAGCATCAGTCTTTGCCTTGACTTTATTATAAGTGGCCACAACTTTGTCTTTATCCTCTTCAAGGAATTTAACATTGGTAGTTAGCGCTTCAAGAGCCAAACTTTAAGAAGAAATCTTGTGCTTGAGAGCCACATTCTCTTGCTAATAAGTAACAGAAGCACTCCTGTCTATAGCTAGTTGAAATTCTGCAAGTTGCTGAGCAGATTGAGCCTCTTGAACCTCTGTTACTAGCGTGATTTCCTTCTATTTCGCAGCGGCAAGCTCCTCTTTGAGCCTATTAATCTCAGTTTCTAAACCTGCTAGCTCTGTATCCCTTTGAGCGGAAGATGCAATAGTTTTTTTCCTGTGACTTGAGAACCCTGACCAGCTTATCTTTGGCATTCTTTAATGTGGCAATTCGATCGATGATGACTTCGTTAACTCTTTGGAGTTCATATGCAAAAGCATTCCATTGGCTCAATTGCTTCTCAGCATGACCTTTATTCGTATCTAACTGAACTTCGAGCTGACTCTTGGCCGTTTCAAACTATCTAAACATATAACCCTTCAAGTTACCAAATTTTACGAGAATGTACCATTTGTCAGGAGGGTACATGTCTGAATTGAGATACATTCCTCTTAGACACAGCCCGAAAATAGGTTAGCGAGGCTAAAGTTGGCTGGTCTAGAAATATAACTAGGCCTGTTTATAATCGTTTGAAGGTCAGCAGGAGTTGGAGTAACAGATTGAGAAACCAAGGACACTTGATTGCAAGTAGTCTGAATATCGAAAATCTGGCGCTGGAAATTTGTCCAACTTGTGACGCTTCCGAGATTCATCGTCGCCTTTATCACCCCTATTTCTCTTCTTTTCTGCTTTTCTTTTTTGCTTTTCTTTTTCCCTCCTCTTTGTCTCTAGCACGTCTGGATGCTCATATTCATCACCAAGCCAAGCACATCGTTTCCTTTCCTCCTCATCCTCTTTTTTCTTAGAGATGCCTCCTCCTCCTTTGCGCGTCAGCCTCCGGGAGCTCAGGGGTTTGCTTAAGAAGTCGAGGAGGTTGCGGATTTTGAGAATGATGAGATTGGTAAGATTGCTTTGGATACTGTGAGGACTGAGGTCTTAGAAGATGCTTTGGATTGTAATCCTCGGTGCTTTGTTCAAAATTGTCTGCAAATGAACAACTCATTTCTGAACCTGGAAAAAGGGAAGAGCAGAATCTCAGTACTTAAATTAGAAAGTACCGTAGAAAATTGAAAGGGAATTATGTAGAGCATTGGAAATGTATGGCATTGGTGAAAGAATCAGCTAATGTATATCTAATAACGAACCAATCTTAAGTGTCGGTTCTAAGTTGATCCTTAGATCTGCAAGCAATTTTCCTGGTAGAGAGAGAGGAGATCCGAGTGTCCTAGGGTTTAAGTGTTTGGACAACAATATCACTTTGGATGAGATCTCTAGTCGAGCTAAGGTCACCAAGGTTAATAAAAGTGTCTGAAATTCCTTCTCCTTGACTATCTTGAATAACAGGATTCTCATCACAATTTTCAGTACTTAAATTATCCCTAGAAGTTACTCCAGCCTCTCCGGGTTGTTCAGTCTCCTTCATTAAGTCTGAAATGGGTTTTGAAGCAGTTTCATCCTCCTCAACCTGCCCGGTTTCTTTCATGAGACCTGAGGCAGTGTTTCCTTTCTCAGTTTGGTCAGATGAGATCATAAGACTCTTACCCTCACGTTTTTTGAATGCATCTTCCTCGATAGGGATCAATTTAGACTTGGGAGGTGCCTTACTACTTCCGGCAGGGTTAGAGCACTTCTTTATATTAGCTTTCTTAATTGGAGATTTATTAGAAGTATTTTTTTGTCAGCCGAGTCTATCGCAAGAGATCACGAAGGATGAAGCATATGACATCGGCAAAGGAATTCTTCTGTAACCAAGAATTTTCTACTCCGTTCATTCTCACTAACAGCCTTTAAAGAATCAAGAAGGGATTGATCTAAGGCAGTGACTTGGTGAGAAGGAACTTCTGCAAAATAAAGGAAGACTATAAGTAAATGTATTCACCTCCTCCCATCCATCGTCCATAAAAGTTGTCGAGACAATGAACGTTGAAATATTGGCATAGAAATCTTCGAACACTCTCTACCAGATCAGTAATAATTTTAGAGCCTCGGCTTTCAACAAAAATAATTGAGGAACGATCCTTCTTCCTCCTTTTAAAAGAATACAGAGAACATATTTCCTGAAAGGCGGGCGCATGCTGTTGTCCCTTATGAAAAGTACATAAAGCCCCATAAAAATAAAATAACCATTCGGGTGCAACTGATATGGGGCAATGGCCAAGTGTCAGAGGATTAATTCTAAGTAAGGAATGAAAGGAGGAACTGCCTCGCTCAACAGCATGCAACGATTAATTGCGACATACCCAGCCGGTGGAAGGTCAACAGAGTCATCCTTTCCCGGAAATTTGGCCTCATCCTTCTCTGAGATTCTAAATTGTTTACATGATTGCTGATATAAACTAAAAGAAAGAGTTGTTTCATGCCTTTCGAGAGGTACATTGGCGAGTGACCGGGGCTGAGGAAAATTCGGATTAACATTCACTCTCGAGACAATGCTGATGTTGTTTCGGTAACCTAAGCAGAAATCTAACTTCACTTGACATGGTCGCTTCCTCAGGGTTTTGGTGAGAGTGCTGTCTAGTTACCATGTCTATAAATAGTTATATTTGAAAATGAATAACAGGTACGTGCCTCTTAACTCAAAGGGGGATTGAAAATGTTATTATAAAATGAGGCCTACGATTTGAAATCAGCATGTACTAATTGTCCAATTCCAAGTATCATTAAAAGTTTATTCTGGAATGAATATATTTACGTGGAGAATGTTCAACCTAATTATAAACGATCAAATTAAAACAACTCTGCATAAGTATATCATTTAATCTAAGAACCTTGCATTCCTAACTTTTTACGTTTACCTGTTGTCGGTGTGAGCAATTGACGGCAAAATAATAGCTCAAAACATATGAATGTTTTTGATTACCGAAGGAAAGAACAACAAAAAAGCTTCGTAATCAACAAAAGTGGTCTCCAAATGGTAAGGCCATCTCATTCCAATGAGGGTCAATCATGCTCAAGCCCAAACCGGGTCGAGCTTGACCAACCCCTATGTGGCCGAGCCTGCTCAAACCCACGCAGGGTCAAGCGTGACCGACCCCATGAGGGTAGAGTAGGCTTGAACCCAACTAAGTTGAACACAATCGACCAGTTCAAGTTAGGAGGCAAGTTAAAGGATTGCAAAATCATGTTAAAGACTTTTGAATGATTAAGTTCACGAGACAAGATTATGCGAATACTACTGAATTCAAATTGAAGTTCATACATGACAAAAGGCAATCCAAAGTTATCATGGCAATGGCTAAAATTCAAGAGACTAGAAATTATTTCAGTGAGACAATGCAATCAGTGAAAACAGGACGTGATATTAAAGCAAATGCAGTAAACATGAGTTTAAATATTAATCGATATATACAAAGTTTCAAGTCTCAAACTATTCATAGCCGTGAAGAGAATTACAATATTATTAAACTTGGCCAAAACCGTGAGCTTCAAATTTGAATATAAGCTATTCTACCAAGATTGTTACCAAAAATGGAAGCAATAAACACTAGTCCAAGCAACGGTTAACATGTAAATTTTATTCCAAAATTTCCGTATTGATGCAATACCAAAGCAAGTCCTTTAAGCATGAGTTAGCGTCAAAACCAGAAATTGTTTCAATGAGCTCATGCATCATCAACAATAAAGGAACTCGTATTAACTATGGTCATCATTGACAAATTGTAATCAGTCCATACAAGAGATTCCAGATATCATAAAGTAAGTACATACAGGTTTCTTAGTCTCGGATTATTCAAACAAACTTATAACTGCACAGTGTCATGTTTCAAACATTTCATCGAACGACTTATGTGCATGCAATTCAAATCGAAATTTTGGGAATTCTGTACAATTCGAGTTCCTCAATCATTCATACACAACATCTAACCCAATTTAATTTGATCCATACCAATTTCAATTCATTACAAACCCGAAAATCACCAAAAAAACTCGATTTTTATCCAAACCGTACCCTCAAGTCATTTCAGTTCTAACACCAGCCGTTCCACAAACCAATTCAATACAAAACCAAAGAGAAAATCACCTATGGAAAGTGCAGCACTCCAAATCTGAAGGAGAAACTTTGATTTTCCTTGAAACTGATGGTGCCTTACAACGGAGAACCAGCTCAGCAGTGGATTTGGTATTCTTGATGATTGGCAACGTAATTCCGATCTGAAAGATGGCGAGATCAAACTGTTTGAATACGGGATTTTATAAAAGCAAAGCCGCAACCATTAAGATGTATTTTGTTAAACAAATTGAGTGAAGTGTAGAAGTTAAGAGTAAGAGGCAATATAAAGAAGGTACACATGCTCGTTCGACCCACAGTAATGTACGCTCAGCCTATAATGTTGTGTAAGGCCCAACATTTGTGCAAGATCGTTCGTACTCATGAGTGACCGACCAAAAAGTGACGTGTAATGGCTCGACCTGTACCTTAACATGTACAACCGTGCTATGAAAATCCAAATTTAATCTATTAGACTATGCAATATATCATTTCAAAGCCGGTAATTTCTACATATAAAAAGTTACAAACTTCGAGGGGCAAATGCTTATCCACTAAAAATCATGCACATGTTGATGGATTAAAACTATAACAAAACATGGGTCACTCGTGCATGTAAATTCTTGCTCGATCACAAGCAAAGAAACATAACGGGTCGGTCACGCACTTGAGTACAAGCATGATCGTGCATTCTGGATGATCAGGTAACCTATGATCGAGCATAAGAGGGTCAAACCATGTATGGCTCACACATCATTCCGGTCGCTCACACACCCACTCTGCTCGCTCTTACATTCACCTGGTCGATCGCACGCTTACCTGGTCGGTCATACATGGTGCTCAAATATCCGGTCAATCAGATATCTCCTAGTCGTTTAGACAAGACAACTAGTAACAGCTGGCAGTGGAATTTTCACAATCACTTCGTGAACGACCCATAGCCTGTACATAAGAGTTTCATCTCACCACTTCATTGGGACTCCACCTATAAATAGGCCATGGCTTCCACTTTAAGGAGGATCTACTTCCAAGACCCAGAAGGGCTATTCAACTATTTTTTCCATCATTCTAAGTGATTCTACCTTCACCAATCATCTCCAAACGAAGATCTAACACCTAATCCGCCATGGAATCATTCAAAATCACTTGAATGTCCGAGAAGTTGTAGATCTACACCACCATTCACCACATTTAGAGAATTCCATCAAATTCCTTGGCTAATTTGAATAGATCGAAGAGAAGTACTTGTGTGAGAGAAAATGAATGTAATGAGAGAGAATTTGTTCTTTGTAAACTCAAAGATGTTAATAAAAGTTACTCTCATAGTGGATGTAGGCTTTACCTTAATTAACCGAACCACTCTAAACTTTGTGTTCTCTACATTTTACCATTTATTTTATGATTATGGCTCTACTTTTCCTTGTCATACCGTTTGGTAAAGTAACCTAGAGATACCCTTAGTGTTGTAGCCATTTTTGGTTTCAACAAGCAACATGTTTAATGTAATGTGATTGAAACATAAATATATGATCATTTGTACCATGAATGCTTTATTATTACTTCATTATAATCCCTCTATATTCCATAACAAATTTCTACCGCTATGGTTTTCTCAATTAGACACAAAAATAGTTTTTCTACTTTAATCTAATTTTAATATCTCATTATTACCATTACATTTCGCTATCCTCACTATATCTTCTTTAAAAGATATGATTTAGAAAAGAATATTTATACATTATAAAAATTATGAAATTAATTTTTTTTTAATTGATTTTTTACCACATTTGCAAAAATATTATATTAAATTTAATTAAGTTGAGTGATGGTTTACGTTTATTTACAATATATTTACACATGTTTTATTTAAAATTAGATATGTATTAATTATAAATAAATCAGGTGTTAAATTTTCGTTTATTGATCGTTTATATACTTGTAAAAACACCGAATACGAGTTTGTTATTTTGGAGTCATCCCCTATATCCTGACTATATCATCGTTGTATTCCTACTATGTTTTTTTGCACCTTCGCCATGTTAAATCTACTAAGTGTTTTAACCACACAGATAATGATATAAGTTACATGATATAAAAGTGCAGGAGTAATATAAGTATCACAATATAAGTCTAACACATGATATACAATAATAATCATCAACTTATTGTACAACATGCATTATCATAACGATAAGCGAAAAGAAGTAATAAATTATAACCATTATTGCTGATAGTGGAGTCCGTTGCAGACACCAAACTGTTTGGTGATCCATGTCTAGGATCTAAAATAAATAGGGTCAGTGTTGAATTATATCATAGACCCCGAGCTGCATCCTCTTAATCAAACTCATGTAGATTTCACTGTATCCTCTTGATCAAATTCCTTTATATTAAAACATTCTTTTCAAAGTAAAATATACTTTAAAAAATTATATAAAGATATAATAAAAATATTTTAGAAACTAAATATAAAATGATATAAAAATATAAATATAAAACTATGAATATATTAGAAATTAATAAAAACAAGGAATTTGAAAACACATAAGTAATTATACACCAAGTAAGTAAAACTTTAAGTTAGAAATCTAGTAAACATAAGTTTAAAATATGGCTTTCACAATAACTGTCAGGAGTTAAAATATTTATTCAAATAAAGAAGTATATATTTATAAATAGGGAAGTAATTTTGAAATCATTTGAAAACAAGATTTGAAACCAAGTAAATAATTTAGAAATTAGGATTTAAATTTTAAATCAGAATTTTAAATTTTAAATTAGAATCAAGTTCTAACCAGAGTTTTAAAAGAATTTCTAGACACAGTAACTTTATAATTCGTGAATTCTTGATATTTTGATACTCATGATTCTTGAAACTTGAACTCTTCTATTTGAAATCTTGATTCTTGTGAACTGTACAGCCTTCAATAATAAGTACCTATATAGATTTCCTGTATATACATACATAGATATATTCTAGAAAATAATGTTGGTATATATTTTATAACAATAATAATTAAAAAAAAGTAGAAACAAGGTTGTTGTCATCAACACCATCGTTATCAACATCTCAGTCCTTAACATGAAGTACACGATCTCCCTGATCCTAACAGGTGTCGGTATGACACCCTTGCTTCGAGTTCGCACCTAGAACTCTCTGAGATATCAATAATTCCTTGGCACTCCCATTCTTCAAAAGCTATCCACAATTCAATCTTCAGGTTCGAGTCCCATTCAAACCAATCCATTATCCCGCATTCTCGTCCCATCTTGAGACTCCCATCGAACTTCTTTGACGACTCCCGCCTAAGTTCATAATTGAAGAGTCATAACTTCGATCTCCTATAGCTTTCACCCCGTTGAAGCAATTTACCAACCATAACCTCCAACAAAGCCATGGATATCTCATCACACCATTCTGTGAATCGTGAAAAGTCAAGTAGGATTGTGTAATATGAAAATACGTATAATAGACTAAGTGCGGCAAATGTAGTATGTAACATCACATGTTTTTCGACCATGTAAATTATTGAATTTAATAAGATTTTAGTCATAATTATGTCTAGAATTTAAAATTTATGATCCAATTGTGACTGTGTATGGTGTAAACTTAATTAAGTTGTTTAAGTAATGTAATTCAACTTATTATGACACCAGTAACTTATATTGATTGCAAATAAAATTATGATTTAGTTTATATTGATAAATATTATAATTTAAATATTAAAATGTTTGAACGAAATGGATTTGTTTAATTTATAATTGAAACCCAAATTAAATTTGGTTAGTAATCAAAATTGGAATTTAAAATAAATGAAATTTGATTTATAAAGTTAATTTTGATTCTATTTTGATACGAATAAAGTTTATAAACTATTGAATTCAATTTAAAAATAAATAAACGAAATCTGAATATAATTTATATTAATATAACCCATTAAAATATTCATTTTGCAAATGATCTCAAAATTCGATGAAATAAATTTCATTGGATCCGAATTGGTAAATTATTATAGGATTTCAAGTGTTGTGTTAATCGGAGTTGTTGTATGATCGTGCGTGATATAAACGCGTATCGATCTAGTAATTTGAAATTAAAAATGGTCATTCTTCAAACAACCTCAGATTTCAATGAAACTAATTTTACAAAATATGTAATAAATAATTATTTTTAGATTTCGAATTTTGTAATGGTTAGATTTGTTGTTTGACCGTGCAAGGTCAAAACGTGTAGAAATCGATTTATCGAACTAAAATTGAAATAATCTGATTTTTAACATTAACTTCTGTATATAATGGAATTAGGTTCTGAAACTTGTTCTATTGGATTCAAAAGTATTGAAAACATCCATTTTGGTATATATACATATTCAAAAAAAATATGTATGTATATGTATATATATATATATATTATGGTTTTATAAAGAATTGAAAATTGTGATTTTTTGGGTCTGTTAGGTCCAAATGGGCCCAGTTGAGCATCCACTGTAATCAGGTGTTAACCCTAGCCCAATATAACTCTAAAAAACCCTAGTCGACACTTCTATTATGTTCCCTCTTTTTTTTTATTTGTATTTTTTCTCACCTTCTTTCCTTCAATGGATAATGACTCTAACTTCCTAAATTTCCATTTAATAGAAGGAAATCGAAAATTGACGAATCACAAAAACATTTCAGAAGCATGCCTTATGATATCTCAATCAATACGCCTTGACGACACATTTTTTTTGGTGAAATCCAATTTCAAAGATTTCTGGGCTAGATATCTGATTGAAGCTGACAAATTTGTTTGATTTTCGATGGCCAGAAACATTTAACTTCAATCGCTAATATCTCTCAATCTATTTGACGAAATCAAAAAAATTGTAAAAGCGAAGTTATAAATCTTTGTGAGATCTTCAAATCCATGTGGTAAATGGTGGTTGTTTGGATCAAGATTTGCCAATTTGGCTTGCAAGCACACGCAGTTTAGGGGGTGTGGGAGGTCGAGGGGATGACCGGATGAGCCCACGTTTTGGGCGTTGGTGGACCTAGGGGCGGCGCTCATGGTGGTGATGTTGGATCGATTTCTGGTGGCCTTGGATTGCTTGCGATTATAGGATTTGCGTGAAGTTTTGGGTTGTCTTACGTGTGACTTGGAAGTTAGATAGCAGGGAAGAAGAAATATGCTGACATGGCATGAAAAATGTAATTTGTGGGCAATTTTGTTTATTTATTTGTTGAATTTTTCAATCATGTTAATGTAAATAACTTTTGCAATTCAGATTGATGTGTTGTTTATTTCGTTGGGATCTTATCGAAATTTTGAATGACACAGACTTGGTTTGGATGAATTTTGAGATTGTCAAATTTTTGGCCCAAAATTGGATTTAAAACGCATTCAAAATCAAAGGTGAGTGATTAAACTCGTTCACACTTAATTATTCTATAATTAGTTAGATTAAAATCATGTCATGATATGTTTTCATTGGATGTTATTTGGTAGTTAAAAACTTCATATTTACGTTTATTTGCATCGATGTATAATTTAATTTGGACAATAAATTTAAATTTGAAATTCAATTACTAGTTTAAATCCGATACCTGGTGACTAGTGAACTAATGTTACATTAAACTGTTTGGATGGATTGATTTGGACGGATGCCTTGGATTGTTACGATTAGTATATCAATGCTACATTTATCTACATTTATTATGTGTGGCTGTTTGCTTTTGTTGATTAGCATCAACCACTTACCCTAGATGTTATGGGCATCAAATAAATCAGGGATTAATCATTAAAATGAATTAAGTATATAGGTTGAAATGATAAATGCCTATGACCCTAATTTGGATTGAAATGACATATATATCCATCCTTGAAATAGTAAAATTAAATTTAACTATTACTTGTCCATAGAATAGAAAATTATATATGGACACTAATTGGTTAAATATATTTTTAGTAAACTTTGAAATTTAAAATACGGTTTTGAAAGCTATATAAGTGACAACTTATCAATTTTTCCCTTTAAATTTGAACATTGAATTTTGCAATTTAAAGGGTGAAGAAAATTGTTTAATGTTGTAACTGAAGGTAAAATTTGAAGTTTAATATGAAATGAATCTATTGAATGTGAATTGTTTTTAAATTTAAATTAGTTATCCATTTTGAAGTTTATTTTAAGTATACTTGATTTAAAGTGATAATTTCATTGAGAAATCAGGATTTGTTATAAAATGAAATAATTCAAAATGAGAATTCTAATTAAAACTTTAAATATTTAAATCGAATTGTCTAAATTGAATTGAACTTGAAATGGAAGTTGATTCAAATTAGAATATTGGAACCGAGTCGATTTGATTTGAAATTGGAACATAACTTCAAACTCATTTGAAATTTAGGAGGGATAATTCTTATTCCAACTATAATATTTTAAATCACTATATAACAATTTATTTTACAAAACTATTCAATTTTAAATTATATATATAATAACTATTTTAATAAACTACTATAATAAATAACTATTTTCTTTATAAACTATCTTTCTTTTTAAATTATTTTATTTTTAACTTATATATAAATCAACTATTTTAAATAAACCATTTAACAATCAACAATATATTTTATAAACTTCTTTAATAATTTAACTATATATATTTAACTAAAATTTGATAAATCATATTTATAATTTCAAACTATTTATATAAATTTTTACTGTCCAAACTATTTCAATTATATAACTAAACTATTTTAGTTACTTTTCAACTATTTTAAATATTCATGTTGGTCTAAATTTGAATTGTTTTAAGATTCTAAGTTGGTTTTAAACAAAGATTCAATATGAAAGCATATTCTATCATGGATATGAATTGATTTTAAAGCAAACCTGATATTTGATATTAAGCATGAACCCTTTTGAAATGTAAATCACCAATCGGTGTGAAAAATGTAATGTTTGGTTATTGAAGAGACCGAGATCAGATATTGTCACTCTCTGCCAATACCAAAAATCACTTTAACAACTATGTATGTGGTGGATGAATTCATAATGAAGTATGTTGGTTTGGCGAATGCTACTAGAATGAAGTAAGAGAACGATGATGGATAGCGTTGACCTTCGGGTCATAATTAAAATGACTAAAACAGGAACCATACCTAGGCCAATGTGAGTTAGCTCCTCTTAGCATACATGCTTCTTCGATACAATATCTATTATTTTGTGATGGATTGGGCATACCTTTGAATTTGGGAGTATTGTCTGAGGTGGAGGTAGTTGTGGCTATGCATTCCCACCATCCTAGGTCTGTAATACAGTAGAATCTTACTGATGGGTATTGCCTCGATGCCTTGTCATACTATCCTAATTAAGCCCCTACGATTTAATTTGACCTTGTACCTATAGAGTGATCCCTGATGCAACCAATTACAGTAGGTTTACAGTACTGTATAAACTAGACGTTTATAAACGATGTAAGGGTAATAATGATAATCTTGCTTATGCTATTTTAATATTTTATATTTAACCATATAAAATATCTAATAGTGTATTGTTTTATGTAGTATCTAGTTTAACAGATCCTTAGAAGATGGAAATTCCCGTAACATATCTTAAGTTATTGCAGTCACAAACATATTAGATATGAGATGTAAATTACCGTAAGCATCTTTGATGTCGTGACACATAATATTACATGGTTTTGATTTAACTGATATGAGAACATTTTAGTTCTGATTCGAGTTTTTTGTTTTTGTTTTTTCATTTATGCTCGGGTCAGCCTGAGTTTTCAGTTAGCAAAAACTTCACTATGAAGATGAAGATGGAGCTTGAAAGACCTATTTATTAAGTATTATTCCGCTATACATGTTGTTTTTTGTTTTTGGAATATTTTGAATCAATATGTGTTGATTTTTGTTGGCTTAAACGACAAAAATCCAAATTTGTTACATTTAGTATCAAAGCTTTGGTTTAGTGATAAGCTTGGCTCCCTTTGGGGTTAACTCATTAGAGATAAGGTAGTAGTACCCTCAAATGAGTTTGAGTGCGTACAAGAGAGCTTATTTGTAATTTTGACATAAAAATGGTTTTGTATCATGGCAATTTGTTACATTAAGTATTTATTAATTCTGGTCGATACTTACGATGCCAAGGTATCAAAAAGGATTTCTAAACACTCGAGTAAGACTGACTGACATGATATTTTTTAGATTATATTTCATATATCACTACGCTATAAACGACCTAATGCAACAGAAAATAAACGTTGGCACAGGCCCAAAAAATGTTGGCATATGTCTTTTGCAACATTTTTAGGGTGATGCAATTTTCATCGTTGCTGCAGAACTCAAAAGCAAGATTTTGACTAGGGACTGTTTGACATATGTCCTTGTTAAGTTTCAAAATTAGACTCACATCCGATCATAAACTTATTATAAATTACATCCCTATTTTTCGAAAATTCATTTAAAAAACCACGTAAATTCATAATTTAATAGATAATTAATCGGAAAAAAAATCAGAGGGAAAAACAATCGAAAAACATGTCAAAATCAAAAAACACACGAAAACAGCGAAAATGCATCGACAGATGCACATATATTCAAATAGTTGCATATATGTATGCATCTATTGTAGTTCAGCATCAAACTGCAGCATACGTGCATACATATATGCATATTTTATGAAATACATGCATGTTTTCGTGCAACAATTCAATTTCTGCATGTAAAACATGCATACTTGTATATCTGCATACAAATATGCGGTTATACATAAAAAACTACATTCAAGTATGCAAATATTGCCATGCCTTTGGCCTTCAACACATTCCTGCATACTTGTATGCGGTTATTCTGAATAACTGCATACTTATATGCAATTATTCAGAAGGCGTAGACAAATTCTTGCATGGGTATTCAACTATTCACATACATGTATGCAACTATTGGTAATAGTTTCATACATGTATGAAACTTTTATTTTTTGATTTCCGCGACTTCTAGGAATGTTTCTAGAATTTAGAATTTTTTTATATAGTAGCACATGTTTTTCTGGTCAAAACATGTAAAACACAGAACTTTTGAAAACAGAGACCGGGTTTGCATTTTAAAAGGGTAAGGGATGTGAGACTAATTAACTTTGAAAATAGGGATGTGTGCCTAATATTTAGGCAACATAAGAATTATAGTTGCAGTAGAACCATACTTGGGTCTTAAGCAACGTCCGTATGTGTTTGTAGCAACATTCCAAAATATTGCTATATATATAATATAAAACAAAAAGGAGAATTAAATGCTACTACATGGAATCAAATATTCAAACAATATTTTTATTCAAATAAATATTTTATTTCAACATTTGGATTAGTACATATTTCTAACTCCACTATTTACAATCCACTGTTAATAACATAGTCAATCACATATATGGATGTTCCTTACTACATCACTCAGTTCACTCATTACATATGCAGTTTCAGTTTATACAGACATTTACAAATATATGACGAGCCAAGTTTCGAGCCGAAGGCGAGCCATCGGCTAGTCCGGGCACAGTGCCGGTGGGGTTCCGGGGCCCCACAGTCCCCATGGCGATCGACCTAGCCAGTTAGGTCGAACAAGTGGGAGCCTCCTGATTCATCCGATTCTGGAAGACCAAGCCTTCTTTGAAACACTGCACATCGCAGTCCATCACCAGCGAACTACCATAAGCTTGACTACCTCCCTTAACCATCAAACTTCCCTATTTCACCTCACCAAACTCATCACAAAACTACACGGCAGCGATCAACATCACTCCTCTATCAAAACTGCACATTACTACATGCCCGGCATACTGCACCACTTTTGCATATATTAATCACCACACTTCGAGATGAACGATTATGGTATTTTATTGTAAGATTTACCAATATTGTTGTCTTAGTCCCTGACAATGCAATAGTCGTTTGCAGAACTGGATCTATAAAAAATTACAACATATGTGCCAATGATGTAATCAAATGGTGGATCAAGAGCAATAAGATGATCCTTGTTCCCCCAATCCAGCTCGGCAACAGTAATGGAACCAATAGATGCTAACAATAAAGCATAAAACTAACAATAGTAAGTCTACTATATTCTCAGATAACAACTAACGACAATATTATTTCTGAAAGCCCACTCGTGTCAGGATTATCCTGACTGGTCCAAGAAATATTTCGCTCAGTGTTTCTCAGAAGTAATGGTAATACTTCAACTTGGTCAGTTGATAAAACATTGCACCCTAGTAATGTCATTCCTAATATATACAAAATTGTATCATTACTCAAGAATGAAGACTACATTAAAAAGACATTAATTGCTCTTTGTAAGGAAACTAAAAGATAATCATCAAATTTGTAGTTGAATTTCACAGTTTCTAATCCAACATAATCATCAAATTATCACGATTCATATGTAAAAAAATTAAAAGATGCTTATTATGAGTGTAACAGCAAAATTTGTTCAGCAAGATTTTGAAGCAACATTAATGCAAACACCTGGAGGGCGCATTTCACAATAAAATTTATCGATCCTAAAACACAAACAGGTGCATGAAAACTGGAAAAAAAAAATACTAATACGCAACCACGCATTTCCACTTCCGAGCCCATCCATCAACGTCTGAAGCAATCCAACCCTATTCGAACACTACAGAGACGATGAGATGGAATAGACTAGACAAATTTTAGCCTAAAGATCTACGCTTTTGTACTTTTGTAGATCTGATTCCTCTTTTAAGAGCGGCTTTGGCATGAGAAGATCTGAGAAGTTGAGAAAAGAGGAATGGAATGGCTTAGGGAAGTTGATTTCCTATTCGTGGTGTGGGATTTTAACAGATTAGTGAGGTGTCAACTACAGATGTTGTTTTTAAAAGGTAAATTAACGGATAGATATACATGTTTTTAAATGTGCAGATTGATGACATGGAAAATGCTTATAGCTAAGGCAACATAGTATCAAAAAGTTCCATCGTGTTACACTTGTTGGTCTAGAGCAACGCATTTTTATGGCTAAGGTAACACAAAAAATAGAATGTTGCAGTAGGACAAAAATAGTATAGTTAGCATCACATTTTGGCTGGCAACACCTTGAAAATTCATTGCATTAGGTCATTTATGGCGTATGTATATATGAAATTACTTTGAAAATCTATTATCTTTGATTTTGTTGGGTGTTAAGAGATGATAATCTTCAATTCTCGTCATTTACTATTTGATTAGTCAATATATTTAAACTATTGAATGATTTTGAGGAAAATGAAATATCGGAATATAATTGGTAATGAAATAAAATGAGTATAAATATGGGATTGAGAATTAAACTTCTGGTGTTTTGAAATATTGATTTGCAAAGGCCTTGAAATAATATAAGTATAATTGAAATTGTTTACAAATGAATTTTTAGAAGTAAGTGTATACTACCCTCTTGTCATTGGAAATGACCTCGGTGACGAGTGCATGCATCATCGACGTGTATTTTCGAGAGTTAAGTGGGGAGACCACTTATAAGATTTTTATACCTTGTTTTGAAAACTAAATCTTTATTCAAATCATTTAAAGGTATGGCTTTAGAAAAAAGGTATAACACATATAATTTCACTGTTTATTTGGAAATGAACCCGTGTTGAATTCTAAATTCTCAAATAATTAATGAAATGAATTAAACGTAAATTTTAGAACCGCTGAAACATGAAATAAGAGAAGGAATTAAGAGAATGAAATTGAATATAAACTCTTAGAGAATTGAAATAATGAATTTGCAATAAATTGGAACTAATGAACTTGTATAATACTAAACCCTTTTATACCATATATAACTTACCAAATATCTAAGAAGTAAAATGTTGTATGGTTAAGCAATTAGAATACATACAAGTATTGGTATGAGCAACGAAAGTGGAATTATATTGAAAGGCAAAAGCAATATTTATTGTCATAATAAATCTATTGTCAAAATTCGTTAATAGTTAAATGAATCTATTGTCATAATAAATGTTATACTCTTAATTTGTGTATTATAAAGTGTAAACGGGAATCAAAGTAATTTGCAAATAAAGTTAATATCAGATGGAAATACTTCTGAAAAAAATGAACATAAGGAAATAGGTTAATAATATATAAATTTAATTATGGTTGAACACATGCTAATACGACCTGAAATCCTCATCCGGCCTAGACCGAACGAGAGCGCGATTTCATGAGAACACGACTCATCAGAACACAGTACAACAGAACTTTTCATTGTTATTACAACAATTTACATCAGAGTACGAATAAATATTACGTAGCAGAAGAATACAATTATCACATAACATAACACATAGCAGTGGAAATAAAATGTATAAATACAATGCACATCGGGAATATATCAACTAACATGACTGAAAGAAATACACAGATACAAAGCTTTCTGAATATAGCACTAGCTATAAACAAGGATCATGTTAAATAGAAATCTGCAAAATCCAAAACTACTGACTGCCCGCGTGGAAAATATGGGCACCCAGAGTTTAGGTGAAAACAATAAACTCCGAGTCAATCTTGGGACAGGCATGAGAACAAAAACAGTTATCAAAACTTTCTTTGAAAACAGTGTAAATCATCGGACCATGCCGTATGACATGAAACGGGTTTACTCCATATGAATACCAGTCTTAAAACAAAACAACACAATACTTTTGAAAAAATGCAGCTATTATAAGACTCAGGTCCCATCACACAATGCAACGCAAACCGGAGGATAGAGTTCTCCCTTATAATAGCCAAACATGCTTGGTACGCTTTAAAACAAATCACTTTGATATTACTATAAGTGCATAGTGTCAAAAACAACTTCAAATATAAATGTATCAATCATAGACTGCATAGGTACCATATATTATGTCGTCATATAGGTTTACAACTAAAACCATATGATATCGTATTGGATATTGGATTCCATCTATGAGTCGAGGCAAGGGATCTTCCTCACCGGTTTCGAGACACTAGAACATGCCTCAGGACTCAGACGCTGGTGAGCTCTTGGACATTCAGGGTCGGTCCTCTCTTATTTTTGAGGATTGGTTATTATTGAACAATACGTTCCTCGGTCCTATCGGACCTCCAAAATGGTCGTCGCCGATCAAAAATATCCAAGGTGCCTTGCAATCCATCATCCACATAAGTAAAAATATCTGGCCTCCATACCATGACACCACTTCTAGCTAGAAAGAAACGCATGCACTCCCTGTAGTCACTATCTCGTTTTTGACTCATACCGAGTATGAGGCTCACGAATCAACACTATACATAAATCTACGCTAACTAAAGCCATGCATTGATCATCATCCACAAGATCCTTCTTTTTGACAATAGCCTTGATCATTGCATCTCAGCATGCCATATTGACAATCCATACCATACCATGGATTTCCACCAATATATAACCTCTAAGCTCATACGTCTCAGAGAAGGGTGTTAAGCAAGAGAATAAATTCTCCACCACTAAACGGATACATATTTAGTAGAGATCAAAAAATACATAATGAAATACAATGTCAGACATACATACCATTTACAAGTCCGTTCTAGGTTTGAATGAAACCGGAGGAACCTTACACCTTATCCCATATATCCAATACAGGATAGAGGTCCTCACATATCCAGTCAATCTCCAAGTACGTCTGGACAATCAGTATGTATATCCTCTACTTGGGTGTACTTTCCAAGTGAGACATAAGCAATAGCTCAAATGATGTAAAGGTCTCCGATCTTCAACCACCGTCTACATTCCTTCGACTTTCAATCGTCGTATCAGTTATTCCGAATGGGTTAAACCCGGTCTATCCGAATAACTCGCATATCTTATAATCAAGTGCTACAAAAACACATCATACGTCTCATCCAATCCAGATTATTCTTTTATTCAAATATTCTTATTGCTGGGAATTATCCCCATAAATTTTTTCAAAGATTTAATTCATTTAAACCACTTGTTTAAATCTTTCTTTGAAAACCATTACAAAAGATTTAGTATTATCTTTTAACAATCTTAAACCAAATTAAGGTTTATCCACTAGTCGGGATTAACGAGCTTTACCGAAGTATCATCCATTTTATTATCCCTATCCTACCCAATTCATCCTATGGAGCAAAAATGGTAGTACTCCATATCTAACAACCATTGTGTTATCGGTAAATTTAATTACCGTTTAATGTTCAAATCTAATTAAAATTTAACTATCGCATGTAGTAAAACTGGTGGTACTCCATTTCGAACATTTCTTGAATTCGGTAAATTTAATTACCTCAATCACATTTCATTCTAATTAAAGATTCATTAAAACTCTAGTTCAGTTTTAATCTTAAAAATCATTATTTAATGATTATTCAACCCTTGAAAATCAAACTTCTTTACTTGAGTTAAAGAACAAATGTCAGTTAAAAACACTGTTCACAATAAACCCAAGTTCATCTTCCATTTAATATGGAACCTTCATATAAATCTGAACAATTTACAATCGACATAAATTTCCCTATCTAGCCAATGTTATAAGTGGAATACCGTCAAGGCCTTTTAAATTCCATAAATAGTACACGCCTTTCTTCACAGAAGTTCATCTCAATTATTATTAATCGAGTTCTGTTCAATTCCAGTTTAATCTAAACTGGAAAACTTCATTAAATCTTATTTAAAAGATTTATTACTTTCACAAGTGGGTTCAAGAACAATATTAATTAAGATACCATTAAAAACGAACCCAAAATCCCATTTAATATTAAATATAAGATCTTAATGGAAATCATGTAGACTTACATTCAATGCCAAATTCTGAAACTAATTGATGTCGTATTAGAATAACGATATCAATATCTTCCAAATTCCCACAACAATGTCCGTATAATCACGGAATCCAATATTGAAATATCTAAAGATAATTTCCATTCAAATCCATTCCAATATATATATACATATACGTATATACAAACACACACACACACTTACACACACACACACACACACACACACACACACACACACACACACACATATATATATATATATATATATGTTGTAAAACTTTGGTTATATCAAAATCATTCTCAATCCAATTTATTAATTTAAACTTATTGGATTATTGTTCTAGTTGTTAACTGATTCATTCTGATAAAAATGTCTTTTACCTTTTCAAACACGGAATATTTCATCCAAAATATTTCCAAATTGTTAATTATGATTTTACATAATTTCTCCATATTTCTAAGAATTTTATTAAGGCTTTTACAGTCGGTTTCCAATATCGGCTACCGAGCTGCATCCATAGTGACCTTTTCCAAAACCGATTTGGACATATTTTAAAATCTAACCGTTCAAATTTAAACCTCATATATTAATTTAAAGGATCTTTTCGATACGAACCCAACGGTTCTGGTTTTAGGAGAATCCGATGGTAGGATCTCCCGTTACGTCCATTTAAAGTTAATGGTTGAAGTTTGCGAACGGTCGCTGCGCGATATATTCTATTCAAACCATTCAAATATACAAAATATATTTCATCGATTTCCTTTCAAATCATATTTTATAAAATGGTTATAAATTTGTTTAAAAATGATTTCACTTCCATTTCAATTTTTATGTTAGAATTGAACATCTCATATTATTATAATCTCATAATGATAATATTTTCAAAATGTTATATTTTGAAATTCAATCTTCTCGATATTCATTATAAAAATGAGTAAAATTGATATAAAAATCTGTTCGAGTTAAAATAGCGTTTATATACTTAACTCGGCTTCCTTATTTATTTTCGTGTCCATTCAAAATTGGACATCAAAATTAAACTTCTAATCTTCATTGAATATTATATTATAAAAATATTCATATTCAATTTTGATTGGAATAACATTTCAACCAATATCCATATAAATAAATTCATATGGATCTCATTCATCATGTACACCCAATGATAGTTGCAAACAACTATTGACATCCAAAATGACATCCAGTGAGCATATTATTTTTATATGAGCTTCAATTAGATAATTGACGCTTATATAAATCTGTCAATCTACCAATTAACCGCAATTTCACACAAGGGAGATGTGTGAGTCAAAGATCATCCCAAGACCTATGTGGGGTTTTCAACCAACAACATTTATTTAACAGATCATTAACACATACAATGCACACACCGTAGTCATAAATAAATAAATGAATACTCAACTATTTTATGCCATATATGTAACACCCCACACCCGCTAAGGTCACTCACTAAGGGAATGCCTTAGTTTTGGTGGAGTATTTTTAGTGAGTATAGAACAGAAAAATTACAACAGGACAGATATAAGTAATACTTGAAAATTTAAAACATCATTTCATTAACAAAACATGTTTGGTTACATCACAAAACCATAACAAGAGTCAAGTACATAATATCCATCCTGATAAAATAGAAGTACATAATCCCATTACATAGATGATAGCCAAAAGATAAACCGAGCTTTACTTCTACGGTCCAAGCCCCAAAAGATAGATATAGCGGTCTGGTCCAAGCCCACTAGTGCTAGGTCCACTCTGATAACCTGAGGGTGGGGAAAAAGATAAACAACAACGGGGTCAGACATAAGTCTGAGTGAGTCCTATAACCCTAACAATACAACCATTAAAGTAATTAGGGTATGATATAAACAAGATACGGTACCTCTGGGGATAATGACTACACTAAGTAGCCAACAAAACACAGGATGTACTACGATAACCGAAACGACGTATTTATCCATCCAAGGATAATTACTAGCTTACACCACCCCAGATCTACCCACCCAAGGGTAATTCCTATACTGCACCACACCAGTTCTACCCACCAAGAGTAATTCCTACTTAAAGGTTGATCCCTCCCAAGGACTTAGAAAATTTCTCCTGTAATTTCGTGTACCCCTAGCCCACTACATAGGTGCCGTCTGCCCCTATCTCCACTAGGTGTACTTAGTAATTTTACCCAGTAGTTTCGTGTACCCCTACATAGGTGCCGTCTGCCCCTATCTTTACTAGGTGTACCCACTACTCCCGAGCGATCGGCTCCCTACCGTAGATACCCGTGCTGGTTCCACAATGGGGTGTATCATTCCCCAAAGTGGCCACCTGATAATATCAACGGTGCACGGCTTTATATCTACACGATGCAACAACGGCTTATCTACCAGCCCGGGCCCACACACGCATATGAAACCCGTTGGACTTGCGTTGCCACCGCTAACCCGTTTTGGCCTCTTATAGTCAAGCCCAATATGCGTGTCCCGTCACTCGACATGGGTCGAGCCCACAAAGATACGTTTGGGATATTGGTTGAAATGGGCCCCCACAAGCTACTACTTAAGCTTGTCATTTTATCTAGTGCATCCCACTTAACCCCTTTTATTAATCATGCCCCCTTACATGTTAAGGTTTGGTTAAGTCATCTAATTATATTTCAATTGCCACTTAAGGCACCCACTAGATTTCCGCATGCCACCCAAGGCACTTACTTGATTCCCACGTGCCACCCAAGACACTTACTTAACCCTTTAATCATGTTTAATTACATGTTCCATTTTGGTTAAGTATTCTAATCGTATTTTCTATTGCCACCCAAGGCAACCCACTAGTTTCCTCATGCCACCCAAGGCACCCCCACTAGTTACTACATGCCACCCAAGGCACCCACTTAACCCCACATGCCCCACTACATGCTAATATGGTTAAGTGTTTCTTAATTAATTAAGACCGTGATCTCCCATAAAGACCTCCCACATTAGACTGGCTGTTATGACCGCCTGGTTAAGCCGGTAGGGTCCGGGCAGTCTTACGTCATAACAGAGTCTAACCTCGTGTCTTTACTTTAATCACGTATTTAATTTATGGCCAAGACCTCTCACATTGGGCTGCCATTTGTAGCAACTGGTTAGGCCGGTCGGGTCCGGGCAGTTTTACACTACAAATGAGTCCAACCTCGTGTCTTAGTCGATTAATTACACCTAATTAATCCCCCCATATTAATTATCCCTAATTAATATCAAGTTTTCCATAACATGGGTAGACCTAACTCAATAGGTAAATTCCCATGGGGTAGACCTAACTCAATAGGTAAATTCCCACTTATGGTAATTTATTTTTATGGTATGCTTAATCATACCCAACCATACTTTAATTAACATATTTACCAACCCCATCGTTTCCCCACGTAAATCGTTCTCATGTCATGACATAATAAAGGGGAAGATCATCACAAATATCATGGGTTTAGCATACAACTTTGTCATGGGTTAAGAGGATGTCAACTTGCATATATGAGCATATATTAACCCAACTACATTTAACCCAAACTTGCACATTATCATACACATGATTTGCATAACATGTTGCATATGAGCTTGCATATTATCATACACATATCTTGTATCACATGTTGAACTTGCATATAAGCATTCTCATAACTTGCATAACATGTTAAACATGCATTTAAGCCTACACATAACTTGCATAAGCATTCACATACTTGCATAGGCATTCACATACTTGCATAAGCATTCACATACTTGCATATCACATTAAACTTGCATTTAAGCATATACATAACTTGCATAACATCATGCACATAACTTGTATAATCTCATAAACTTAACTTGCATAACACCATGCACATAACTTGCATACCCTCATACACATAACTTGCATATAAACTTGCGTAACAACATGCACATAACTTACATAACATCATGCACATAACTTGCATAATATGTTGAGCTTGCATATATGACTTGCATCTTAAAGGGGGGTAAACATGCATAGCATATAAAGGTGTCATCTTGCATATGTATGCATCACATTAAAAAGGGTAAACTTATATATCATGATTTATGCATAATACCAAACACTTAGCATGCATAAAACTACTTACTTAGCATGCATAGAATCAATTACTTGTTATGCATAAACACACCACTTAACTTGCATAAACCCAAACACTTAGCATGCATACAATCAAATACTTAGCATGCATAAACTCAAATACTTAGCATGCATAACACCAAATACTTAGCATGTATAAAATCACATGCATAACTTGCATATCATGTTACATATAACTTGCATATACTCTCACATATAGTTTGCATAACTTGTTACATATGCATAAATGTTTAACATAGTGTTTTGCATCATAAAACATGGCATTAACCTTGCATATAACATAAAACTTGCAAATCACATATCATAAAAACTTGCATAAACACTTTTATCCACAAACATAGCCATGTCTTATCACATCCTACCATGATCAATTTAACAATTGATTATTAAAGCCATAGGAACTCACCAAAACCAAGATTAGCAAACTTATGAAGTAAAACTAGTTGCCAAATATGAAGAAGAAGATGATTAGGGGTTGATTAGCTTGCAACTCTCTTCATTGATTTGTGGAGGCCATGATCAAGTTTCATTTTGCCATAGTTTAGTTACAAGATCTAATTATGAATGAATTAGGGTAGGGTTAGGGTCTTATTTATAGGATTAGGTAGTGTTTTAGGCCCTTAGATTAACCTTAGATTAGTTTAGGTCCGTCAGATTTAGGAAATCTCTAGAACCCAGCCCTCCTAGCCAGCCTAAAACCCAACCTGGTGCACCCAGGCTCTCTGGACGCTGCGCCCCTGTCGACAGGCAAGTCGACACCCCTGTCGACAGGCCTGTCGACAGCCCTGTCGACATGGTTAGGGCGGGAAGCTTCCCGCCTACCCCGCTGGTTCAAATTTGAAATCCTAATTTAAATTTCTAAATCTGTTTTAAGCTTTAATTTTTCTGCAAACTTCATTGGGCCTTAACTGGGCCATACAAACTCCGATTTTCGAAAACTCGGACTCTATTTCGCGTATTTTTCCGAGACGAACGCAATGACGCAGCCCGTTACCCCCAATTCCCACATCTGAGATTATTTATCCTATAATTAGTGAATTTTAGTATTAACTAAAATTCGGGGTGTTACATTCTCCCCTCCTTAAAGGATTTCGTCCCCGAAATCTCCAAGCTAAGGAGAATGCATATCCTACCATCCAAACAACCATCTACTCAATCCATCAAACACGGGCATCCATTGTCCTTAAACAGTTTCTAATGATGTATGAGCATATGCAAAAAGTGTGTGTACATGTTCCCTATCTACTGTTTGAACATATGCAAACCATGATAGTGCCATGCATCCATTATGTATGCGAGAGAACCCTATCGACACATACAATATCTATATGAGTGCACAATCATTCACCAAAATGCATCATCCATATGATAACACAATCATTATACATCCATAGATATAGCTTCCTACACACAATTTTATGCAATATGAAGTGATTGAGCCGATCTAGTGCCTAGGATGTGTGTATATGCATCCACGAGCAACCACTAGCAAACACTTGCATCCACTTGCATCCATCATACATAACATGTCTCAAACACATGTTTCAACCATAGGACTATCCTATCGAAAGGTCAAAGGTACTAACGAGAGGACATACTAAGGATAAGATAAGCACAAGATATGCGATGAAGGAGAAGCAAAAGGACATACCCTCCAAAAGAAAAGGGTACCTCGAACGCATCTTCGCTTCCGTCCCCCAGGCAGCGTCGCTCTCTTCATCTCCCTTTTGTACTTTGACTAGTTGAACCTCTCTGTTTCTCATCTTCCAAATCTCTGACCCAAGGATGCAAGTAGGAGCTCGTCGAATCGTCGCATCATGCTCTACTTCCACTTCTCTAAGCAAACTCGGCCCTACCACCTCTGCAGTCTCATGTAGGCACTTCCTCATATGGAATACATCATGTACACCACTAAGTCTGTCGGGCAACTCCACCAATGGAAGATGCTCCTCCCATGTACCTCCAAAATCCAAGATACATAGCCTCAAAAGGTCTTCTAAAACATGATTCACCCTCTTGGTCTGGCCGTCCGTCTGAGGATGATATGCGGTACTCAAACACAACTGAGTCCCTACCGCCTCTTGCAAACTCTTCCAAAACTCTCTAGTGAAGATAGGATCTCGATCGCTCACCATACTGGAGGGTACACCTTGCAATCTAAAAAATCTCTCGAATATAAACTGAAGCTAGTCATGGAGCAGTTCCCTTACTCTTCACAGGTATACAATGGGCGCTCTTAGTAAGCCTGTCTACTACCACCCAAATTCCCGTATTACCCTTCCTTGATCTTGGTAACCTGTCAATAAAATCCTTCGAGATGCTATCCCACTTCCATTGCGGAACTTCCAATGGGTGAAGCAACCCACCTGGTTTCTTTTGCTCCGCCTTCACTTGTTGGCACACCAAGCATCGAACGACATACTCGGCCACATCTTTCTTCATACCGGCCCAGAAGAAAACCCTCTTCAGGTCTTGGTACATCTTGTCCCCACCGGGATAAATAGTCATCCTAGAATGGTGTGCATCATCCAGAATAACCTTCCTCAAACCCTCGTCTTGCGGTACACAAAGTCTACCGTCTCTGCGCAAGCACCCCCTATCGTCTAGGGTGTACCTACTCAAATGGCTGGACGACTCCCCCCCTATGAGCTTCTCTACCAACTCAACCAACTGTGGGTCGTCCCTCTGTGCTTCTCCAATCCGCCCCAAAAGAGTAGGCCTAACCTCCAAGGAGGCTAGCAAACCGGGTACAAAGTCAACGGAAGGTCTAAAGTCAAACATAGAAATAAACTCTAAGCCCCGTTGTTCAACGAACCACAAACTCGAGGACAACCTTTTCTACTTAAGGCGTCCGCTACCATGTTACCTTTGCCAGGTGTATACGCTATCTCAGACTCATAGGATGCTAAGAATCCCATCCACTTTTTACTGTCCTAAGATTATGCGCTCGAAGAGTCTCCAACACTTCCCTAATATGTAGGGCATGCTCTTCTCCACCAGGATATCATCCAAAATCATCACAACTGCCTCTCACGCCGACCACCCTAGTCGAACTCGGCATCCCCCAAATGCAAGCCCCAAAGGCCTAAACCAATATCAGACAAACACCCAAGGGATACCTCCTTCGAATTCAGACGACCTTCGTGAGATGACACTAGTGAAAATGGCTAAATAATTAAGCCCTTGTCCAATTCTGGATGTCCTCGCCAATCTCGCTCCAAAACCACCGTCTATCCCATACTGGCTTTGCTCAGCCTATTAAGCACATACGAAAACTTATTTCGCTCCTAGAGAAGACCAAGATGTCAACCACAAAGACCATCACAACTTATTTAGGTACTCCCTGAACACCCTTCTCATCAAATCAACAAAGTATGCAGGGGCATTCGTCAAACCAAATGGCATCACCAGCCACTCATAAAAAAAAATCATCCGGAGTCCTAAAGGCAGTCTTCTCTATACTATCCTCAGCCACTCTCAACTGATGAAATCCCGTGGCTGAGTCCACTACTAGAACACTGAGGCGCCAACCAATTGATCGAAGAGATCATCAATCCTTGGCAATGGGTGTCTATTCTTCTTTGTGAGTTTCTTTAGTTCTCTTTAGCCTACACAAAGTCTGAGGGACCCATCCGCCTTCATAACAAAAACTACTGGAGCGCCCCACTCCGATATACTTCGTCTTATGAACCCCTTCTCAAGCAAATCGCCTACTTACTTATGGAGTTCCCTCCTCTCACGAGGAGCCATGTGGCACACTGGCCAAGATACTGGTTTAGCATTATCCACCAGATATATTCAGGAGTCAATCTCCCGCTTCGGAGGTAAGCCCTTCACCTCCTCACACACACATCCGGGTATTCCCGGACCGCTCTAACAGATCGCAAACTCTAGACCAACGTGTCAAGCGATTCTAGATAACTTAGCATAACAGATTCTATGGGATTACAGGAGATCTCGAGAGTGTTACCCAGGCGGCCCATAAGCCTAACAACTCTCCCTTCAAAATGAAGAACGGCACCCCTACTGGATAACCAGTCCATGCCCAAAGCTAGCCCATAGCCCGTGAAGCCCCAAAGCATCACATCTTAAACTCAACGCTAAGTATAGCAACCTCCAAACCCAAACACATCATGGAGCCCCAATTGGGTTTGAAGCAACTAAGGGATCATCTACCAAACTGGTGTCTAAGTGCAGTGACTCAACTAACAATGATGAGATAAACGAATTCGATGCGTCAGAATCAAACAAGTTCGAATCGGATAATAAAGAAATCCAAGTTCCGACCTAGACGGTCCTATCCCCATCTGGTACCTTAGTCGTGAGGGAATACAACCACCCTCCAGGAGATTCCATATCTCGCCCTTGCTTCTTTGGACAATCCTAATAAGGCGTCCTATTCCTCCCAAAAGGGTAACAACTAACCCCCTTCTTTCCATTCTCCATTCATAACCTCCCATCAATGAGGTTTCGTCCTTCATTAACCAAACAACTATTTAAGCCTTCCTCCCATCGTCTATCCAATAGATACCTACCAGTCCTCCTCCTTCTTGAACCAACTTCTAACCCGACTAACATCTAAGTTCCCTGAAGTGGTTTTCCATTCTTATCTATCTTAGAAAGGTCCTCTATACACGGAGGGGAAGCTCAAAATCGAGAGAGGAAGAGATTCAAAACGGAGAATTCGAAAGATAATGATATGGCTATCGGGGATTATGCTTTTCTAAAAACTTTCCTCTTAAAAGACATGTTTTTGAAAATACTCCTTTCAAAAATATTCCTAGAAAATAGTTTTTCTAAAAATTTTATCTGTTCCGGTAACCTTAAGCTCTGATACCACGTGTAACACCCCACACCCGCTAAGGTCACTCACTAAGGGAATGCCTTAGTTTTGGTGGAGTATTTTTAGTGAGTATAGAACAGAAAAATTACAACAGGACAGATATAAGTAATACTTGAAAATTTAAAACATCATTTCATTAACAAAACATGTTTGGTTACATCACAAAACCATAACAAGAGTCAAGTACATAATATCCATCCTGATAAAATAGAAGTACATAATCCCATTACATAGATGATAGCCAAAAGATAAACCGAGCTTTACTTCTACGGTCCAAGCCCCAAAAGATAGATATAGCGGTCTGGTCCAAGCCCACTAGTGCTAGGTCCACTCTGATAACCTGAGGGTGGGGAAAAAGATAAACAACAACGGGGTCAGACATAAGTCTGAGTGAGTCCTATAACCCTAACAATACAACCATTAAAGTAATTAGGGTATGATATAAACAAGATACGGTACCTCTGGGGATAATGACTACACTAAGTAGCCAACAAAACACAGGATGTACTACGATAACCGAAACGACGTATTTATCCATCCAAGGATAATTACTAGCTTACACCACCCCAGATCTACCCACCCAAGGGTAATTCCTATACTGCACCACACCAGTTCTACCCACCAAGAGTAATTCCTACTTAAAGGTTGATCCCTCCCAAGGACTTAGAAAATTTCTCCTGTAATTTCGTGTACCCCTAGCCCACTACATAGGTGCCGTCTGCCCCTGTCTCCACTAGGTGTACTTAGTAATTTTACCTAGTAGTTTCGTGTACCCCTACATAGGTGCCGTCTGCCCCTATCTTTACTAGGTGTACCCACTACTCCCAAGCGATCGGCTCCCTACCGTAGATACCCGTGCTGGTTCCAAAATGGGGTGTATCATTCCCCAAAGTGGCCACCTGATAATATCAACGGTGCACGGCTTTATATCTACACGATGCAACAACGGCTTATCTACCAGCCCGGGCCCACACACGCATATGAAACCCGTTGGACTTGCGTTGCCACCGCTAACCCGTTTTGGCCTCTTATAGTCAAGCCCAATATGCGTGTCCCGTCACTCGACATGGGTCGAGCCCACAAAGATACGTTTGGGATATTGGTTGGAATGGGCCCCCACAAGCTACTACTTAAGCTTGTCATTTTATCTAGTGCATCCCACTTAACCCCTTTTATTAATCATGCCCCCTTACATGTTAAGGTTTGGTTAAGTCATCTAATTATATTTCAATTGCCACTTAAGGCACCCACTAGATTTCCGCATGCCACCCAAGGCACTTACTTGATTCTCACGTGCCACCCAAGACACTTACTTAACCCTTTAATCATGTTTAATTACATGTTCCATTTTGGTTAAGTATTCTAATCGTATTTTCTATTGCCACCCAAGGCAACCCACTAGTTTCCTCATGCCACCCAAGGCACCCCCACTAGTTACTACATGCCACCCAAGGCACCCACTTAACCCCACATGCCCCACTACATGCTAATATGGTTAAGTGTTTCTTAATTAATTAAGACCGTGATCTCCCATAAAGACCTCCCACATTAGACTGGCTGTTATGACTGCCTGGTTAAGCCGGTAGGGTCCGGGCAGTCTTACGTCATAACAGAGTCTAACCTCGTGTCTTTACTTTAATCACGTATTTAATTTATGGCCAAGACCTCTCACATTGGGCTGCCATTTGTAGCAACTGGTTAGGCCGGTCGGGTCCGGGCAGTTTTACACTACAAATGAGTCCAACCTCGTGTCTTAGTCGATTAATTACACCTAATTAATCCCCCCATATTAATTATCCCTAATTAATATCAAGTTTTCCATAACATGGGTAGACCTAACTCAATAGGTAAATTCCCATGGGGTAGACCTAACTCAATAGGTAAATTCCCACTTATGGTAATTTATTTTTATGGTATGCTTAATCATACCCAACCATACTTTAATTAACATATTTACCAACCCCATCGTTTCCCCACGTAAATCGTTCTCATGTCATGACATAATAAAGGGGAAGATCATCACAAATATCATGGGTTTAGCATACAACTTTGTCATGGGTTAAGAGGATGTCAACTTGCATATATGAGCATATATTAACCCAACTACATTTAACCCAAACTTGCACATTATCATACACATGATTTGCATAACATGTTGCATATGAGCTTGCATATTATCATACACATATCTTGTATCACATGTTGAACTTGCATATAAGCATTCTCATAACTTGCATAACATGTTAAACATGCATTTAAGCCTACACATAACTTGCATAAGCATTCACATACTTGCATAGGCATTCACATACTTGCATAAGCATTCACATACTTGCATATCACATTAAACTTGCATTTAAGCATATACATAACTTGCATAACATCATACACATAACTTGTATAATCTCATAAACTTAACTTGCATAACACCATGCACATAACTTGCATACCTTCATACACATAACTTGCATATAAACTTGCATAACAACATGCACATAACTTACATAACATCATGCACATAACTTGCATAATATGTTGAGCTTGCATATATGACTTGCATCTTAAAGGAGGGTAAACATGCATAGCATATAAAGGTGTCATCTTGCATATGTATGCATCACATTAAAAAGGGTAAACTTATATATCATGATTTATGCATAATACCAAACACTTAGCATGCATAAAACTACTTACTTAGCATGCATAGAATCAATTACTTGTTATGCATAAACACACCACTTAACTTGCATAAACCCAAACACTTAGCATGCATACAATCAAATACTTAGCATGCATAAACTCAAATACTTAGCATGCATAACACCAAATACTTAGCATGTATAAAATCACATGCATAACTTGCATATCATGTTACATATAACTTGCATATACTCTCACATATAGTTTGCATAACTTGTTACATATGCATAAATGTTTAACATAGTGTTTTGCATCATAAAACATGGCATTAACCTTGCATATAACATAAAACTTGCAAATCACATATCATAAAAACTTGCATAAACACTTTTATCCACAAACATAGCCATGTCTTATCACATCCTACCATGATCAATTTAACAATTGATTATTAAAGCCATAGGAACTCACCAAAACCAAGATTAGCAAACTTATGAAGTAAAACTAGTTGCCAAATATGAAGAAGAAGATGATTAGGGGTTGATTAGCTTGCAACTCTCTTCATTGATTTGTGGAGGCCATGATCAAGTTTCATTTTGCCATAGTTTAGTTACAAGATCTAATTATGAATGAATTAGGGTAGGGTTAGGGTCTTATTTATAGGATTAGGTAGTGTTTTAGGCCCTTAGATTAACCCTAGATTAGTTTAGGTCCGTCAGATTTAGGAAATCTCTAGAACCCAGCCCTCCTAGCCAGCCTAAAACCCAACCTGGTGCACCCAGGCTCTCTGGACGCTGCGCCCCTGTCGACAGGCAAGTCGACAGGCAAGTCGACACCCCTGTCGACAGGCCTGTCGACAGCCCTGTCGACATGGTTAGGGCGGGAAGCTTCCCGCCTACCCCGCTGGTTCTAATTTGAAATCCTAATTTAAATTTCTAAATCTGTTTTAAGCTTTAATTTTTCTGCAAACTTCATTGGGCCTTAACTGGGCCATACGGACTCCGATTTTCGAAAACTCGGACTCTATTTCGCGTATTTTTCCGAGACGAACGCAATGACGCAGCCCGTTACCCCCAATTCCCACATCTGAGATTATTTATCCTATAATTAGTGAATTTTAGTATTAACTAAAATTCGGGGTGTTACAATATACTGCGCCACAAGTGTCCATCCATGGAGTATGAAATGCAAGTGTCACATATTCATACAACGCTTCTAATGAAAATACTTTGTGAATATTTCGTGTGTGGAACTCAAGTGATATCACATGCAACAAAAAAAATGACTATACAAAATATTTAAGTGAGAGAGTACTCACCGAGATTTTTGATCGTTACAATAACAATCACTTTTGAGCTATATTAAACGCGAGTTTAATTTAACCCAAATTTCCAACTAGCTCCAAATTTGACCAAATTAGTTTCTTTGTGAAGATCTCATCGATAGTGTTCCAAAGCATCTTGAATCGCCTAATTTTGAGTTCGTATGAAATAGTTATGCACTTTACAAGTTCGTATATTTACGTTTAAACAAACATTTAACAATATATCTATGTTTTTAACCACGCAAACTAATTATTTTAAGCACTAAATTCTCACCACAAGCACTCTAACATCATGACACTTCACCGTTGGTGCACTACACGCTTGCCACAATCTAAAGATCTCGCCTTTTCTCGTGAAAACAACTCCAAACTTTGTGCACGCATTGGATCTTATTTGCACTAGAGTTTTAAGAAAGACAGCAACCATTTTTAAGGGTTTGAGGCTTGTGAGGCCCACATCTTCGTTGAACAGAAAGGTGTTGACGTGGCAGAAGGCCCTAGGGGATCGGTGTGGCAAGTAGGGAAAACAGGGTGGATCTAGGAGGTGGTTGGTAGTTTAGATCTAGGTTTTGGTGCTTAAAAATGCAACCTTTGCAAACTAGGAAAAGAATGGAGGAGCTTTAGGCCGTGGGGCGGGGGAAATCGGCCACGGCCTGACCTGAGGAGGCGGAGGATGATCTGGAACAGCGGCACCGGTGGTGGTGATAGCCATAGGGGTGACATCATGGAGGTTAGAGAAGAGGGTGCCACCATTTATGAGTGTTTTAGCTTAGAAAATGTAATTTAGGTAAATGAAATGAATTGAAAACAAATTAAAACCCACTTAACCCTATGTCGTGTCATGGAAGCACAAATTAAGGGGAGGATGCCAAGTGGAAGGGATGGAAGGCTCCTTGTCTAATTCTAATTGGTCCAACACTATTCACGACTTATTTTAATATTGCATTAATTCCAACGTGCAAACTTCGTTTTCGTCTCACCGTCACACGTTAACTCCAAAAACTACGAAATTTGGAATCTCGCTATGTTTTGAAATTACGCATCCAACAAATCTATCCACATTAAATTTGGAGACCGTTTGAAAAATGACTTTATTTTCAGTTTAAAATTAAAACTGATTGAATTTTCAGCTTATTTATGTGTCGTTCTCTCACATACGAACTCCGTTGGACTTAAAATTTTGGATTCTACCATATTTTAACATTTTGGATCCAACAAAAATGGTTTCGTCGAATCCCGAGACTGTTAGAAAAATGGTCCTTTTCAAGTGATCGATATAGCTTTTAAAATAGCGATTTTTAAATTCGTACTTATAAACCAAAATAGTAATTCCACTGAGCTTGTTTTAAGTCAAATAAAACATTAAAACAAAATTTAAAGTTATTATCAAATTTTATTTACCAAAATAACCAATTTATATCCAAAATTCATTAAAATAGATTAAATCAAAATTTTAATTTGGTTTTAAAATTCTGGGTTGTTACAATCTCCTCTACTTAAAACTTTTTCTTCCTCGAAAAAGAACGGACCTAAATATCGTTTAGCTCACCAACTCAACTTCCATTCTGGCTTGAGTTCTTCAACTTTTAAGTTTCTAAGAACTTCTAAATTTCTCTAAAATTCGGCTAACACCCTAAATTTCTGAAAAATTTGGCCATAATCTTCTTTGTATGGGTTGATCTGAAAATTTTACTAGGTCATATTAGGCACCCAATAAATCAATATATCGCAGACAAAAAAATTGTGCATACACATTATGATGCATACCATCCTCCCCCCGTACCTTCGCGCCGTAGCTAAAATAAGAGAGACGTGACGTGTGTATTTTTGTCATCTCAAGACCTATGTAGGGTTTGTTATTAAATCCTGCAATTTACCGTTATAGGTTATTAATGCCATAGTCATTCCTTAGTTCAACTTGTAATTCAGTCCTCGCCATACAAGCATCTTGCTCATATGGTAATCCAATCCTCATCATATGAGCGTCAAATGCTTATATGTAATATGATATGTTATGCCATCTTCAGTATATTTTATGCGGTGTAGTCCATAATTATTTGTTACTATCCTATGGCGTAGGTTTTAAATTTCACATAGAACAACCGTAGCGGCACATCCAAATTAGTCGCAGTAGTTATAATAATAATAAAATTACGCAACCAACTCATTAAGGTGTACATGTTTGTTGGACACGCAATTTATTTCTCTACTCAACATCAAATCAATAACCTGCTTAACAAATATATGCATATATATGTCTATTTTCAACTAATTTTCAATTCAATTCAATTCTATATTTGATTTGTCTTAATTTACATTCCATTATCATATTGGCTTTATTATTCCAATATATTTATTAGTTAAACTAATAATCATCCATCACAACCAGTAATAAATTGGTTGATTAGCTTTTCAAATATATAACTTTTATATACTCCAAAATCATATTTTCAATGCCAAATCAAACCAATAAACTAGAACTAAGTTTTGGTTCTCACACTAGTCAATTGGAAATATATAGATATCCTACTTTCAAAACTTGAATACAAACACTGATGATGTTGCAAAATCATCAGAATTATCCCCAGGCGACTAGAGTGTGATTCTATATTTATCCAGTATATTTGTGACTTCGAATATACGTTCATGATGCATATATGCAAAATCTTCTTATAATTGATAGCCCAAAAAATAGTATACAATAAAATATGCAAATACGTATAATAAGATATAATTTTCAAAACTAAATTCATATATATATATTTAATATAAATTTCATACTCTTCAAACTCATTCTAGGGTATTACTAACCCTATCTCTAACGAGTCATTCTTATAAGATGTTACTAATCCTATCTCTGGTGAATTCTTTCGTTTAGTTCTAATATGTATTGTTCTCGAGCTTTGTAAACCAAAGATCTGATACCAAGCTGGCACGATCTGAAACCCCTATACGGCCTAGGCTGAACGAGAATGCGAATTGTGCGAGAACACGAATCATCAGAACAAAGTACGAAAGAATTTTTCATTTTATTACAACAATTTACAACAGAGTGCAAGAATATCAGAGTATGAATAAACATTACACAGCAAAAAAAATACAATTATAAGAGAACATAATACATAGCAGCAGAAATAGAACGTATTAATACAATGCACAGCAGGAATACATCAACTAACACAACTGAAAGAAATACACAGATACAAAGCTTTCCGAATATAGCTCCAGCTGTAAACTAGGATCTTGTTAAATAGAAATGTGCAAAATCCAAAACAACTGATTGTCCATGTGGAAAAGATGGGCACTCAGAGTTTAGGTGAAAATAATAAACTCTGAGCCAGCATTGGAAATGGTGTAAGAACTAAAATAGTTATTAAAACTTTACTTTGAAAATAGATCAAATCATGTGACCATGCTGTATGACATGGAACGTGTTTACTCCACATGAATACCAGCCTTAAAACAATACAATGCAATGTTTTTGAAAAAATGCAGCTATTATAAGACTCAGGTCCCATCACACAATGCAACACAAGCTAGAGGATAGAATTTTCCCTTATAATATCCAAACATGCTTGTTGGGCTTTAAAACAAATTACTTTTATATTACTATAAGTGCATAGTGTCAAAAATAATTACGAATATAAACGTATCAATCGTAGACGGCATAGGTACCATATATTATGTCGTCATATAGGATTACAACTAAAACCGCACGATGTCATATCGAAAATTGGATTCCATTTGTGAGTCGCGGCAAGGGATTGTGAAAACCCGTAACTTCCCCGTAAAGGAAAGCGTCGGATAGTTCGAGAACAAGCCACAACAGAACGCATATAAAGGAACATTTCATTGTATATTACAACAATGCATCAGATTACAAGAATATACAGAGTATAAATGAATATTACACAGAAATATCAGAGATTTAAATTACATTTAAATATATCGCAGCGGAAAATAATACAATACACAACTAGAAGAGATATACGGATACAAAGCTTTCCGGATATCGTTCCAGCTGTAAACCAGGATCCTGTGAATATAAATCTGCAAAACCAAAACTACTAGCTGCCCGTGTCAAAAATAGGGGCACCCAGAGTTTAGGTTAAAACAATAAACTCCAGCTCAGTCATGTGACTGGTGTGAGAACTAAAACAATTATTAATCTTTATTTTCTAAATTTAGGTAAATCAAGGGACCACGCCGTATAACACGGAACGGGTTTCCTCCCAAGAACACCAGTAAATAAAACAAACAGCGCAATGCTAAATAAAGAAAAATGAAGCTGTTAAAAGACCCAGGTCCTATCACACAATGCAACGCAAGCCGGGGGATAGGGTTTTCCCTTATAACAACCAAAGAATGCTTGATACGTTTAAAACAAATCATTTGATACTATTATAAGTGCATAGTGTATAACACAACTTCAAATCATAAGTATCAATCATAGGCGGCATGGGTACCATATATCATGTCGCCATATATAGGTTTACAAATAAAACCGCAAATGTCACGTATTTGGAAATTGGATTTCCGTCTATGAACCGAGGCAAAAGATAGTCCTCAACCGATTCGAGACTGTCTAGCCCGAGTCTCAGGATCAGAACGCATCGACCCTTGGAGCGACAGGGCCGGTCCACCGATGTGGATTAAACTTAAACCCTGAACATGCGTTTCGCCGCCCTTTGGGGCGTAAGTGAGCCAACTAAATGACTCCATCGGTTCGAGAACGACCGATCAATCCGAGGCGCCTCGCAACAGCAACAACCACATAAGTCAAACTCGTCAGGGCGTGTAAAACCACTGACGCCACTTTTTAGCTAGAAGGAAACGCATGCCCTCCCTGAGGTCCGTCTCCCGTTTTTGGTTCACACCGGGTGTGATACTCGCGAAGTAAACGTTACACAAAGCTACGCCACAAAGGCCGTGCTTTGATCATCACCACAAGACTTTGCTTTTCAACAGAAGCCTCGATCAATTGCCACTTAGGCATGCCACACAGGCAATTCACTCCATGCGATTGATATCCATCAATATATAACCCCTGAGCTCGTACGTCTTAGAGAAGGGCGTTAAGCAAGAGAATAAATTCTCCGCCGCCAAACAGATATATATATTTAATAGAGATCAATCACACGGACTAAAATCCAATGTCAGACACACAGTCCATTTACAAGTCCGTTCTGGGGCTGAACGAAACCGAAGGCACCTAGTACCCCGCATATCCATCGATCTCCAAGTACGTCTGGACGATCACCAACTGTTTCCTTCTTCTTGGGTGTACAGCCCAATCAAGATCATCAGTAATCACCCAAACGACGTGAAGACTTCTGGTCTTCGACCACCGTCTTCATCTTCGACTTATCGTCGTATCAGTTATTCAGAATGGGATAAACCCGGTCTTTCCGAATAACTCGCGTATATTTTAAATAAGTGTTACACAAACACAACATACGCCTCATTCCAATTCATTAGTCACTAACCGTAAATTAATCAAGAGAATAATTCCCTAAATATTAACCCCGAAGGCCGAAACCAACATCAGATCAATATTCAGAATACCATTCTGCTTGGCTAACCGACAGTTAGTTTCTAAATTCCACATTCATAGGGAAAGGTTCCCATTAATTTTATCCAAGACAAATTCCTTGAATTTATTCTTTATTCTATTTTTGAATCTCAATTCAAACTAGTCGGGATTAGCGAACCTTACCGAAGTAATTATTTATTTTAATTTCCCCATCCCAACCTATTCATCCCATGAAGTAAAACTGGTAATACTTCATATCTAACACCACAGTGTTATCGGTAAATTCAATTACCATTTCACGTTCAAATCTAATTAAAGATTTATCTATCGCCTGGAGCAAAACTGGTGATACTCCATTTTCGATCATTTCAATCTAATTAAATATTCATTAAAACTCCACTTAGTTTTAATCTTCGACTGGGTTAAAGAATCAGTGTCATTTAAAACACGGTTCACGATAAACCCAAAATCACATTCATTAATTATCGGGTTAAAGAACGAGTGTTGTTTAAAACACTGTTCACGATAAACCCAAAAATCAATATCAATTCAATTCCAATTAAATATTATTTAATCGGTACACTTCATTAAATCTAAATAAAAAGATTTAATCTTTTCTCAACTGGGTTCAAGAACAGTGTTTGTGAAGACACCATTCACGACAAACCCAAATCACATTTGATATTCAATATAAGGCTCTGAATAGAAAATATATCGGCTTATATTCAATATCAAATTCTACGATTAACAAATGTCGTATTGGAAACAACGATATAAATATATATCTTTCAAATTTCCATAACAACACCTGTATAATCTCGAATTCTAACATCGAAATATTCCGAAGACAATTTCGATTCAAATCCACTCCAATGCAATCATTGGAAATTCTGGTTATTTTTAGAACCCTTTTCAAATTCAATTTATTTATTTAAAAAAAAATAGAATTATATTTCTAGTTCAAAACTAGTTCATTTCGATAAAAATCTATTTTTATCTTTTCAAATATGGAGTTTTTCATCCCAACTCTTTCTAAATCATTTCTTATGATTTTACACAAATTATTACTATTTTTAATAATTTTATCAAGGCCTGTACAGTCGATTTCCAACAACGGCCATCGAACTGCACTTACAGCGACCTTTTTCAAATTTGATTTGGACATAATTCCAAATCCAACCGTTAGATTTCAAATTTCTAATATCCGTTAGAAAGCTCTTTTCGATACGAACCCAACGGTTCCGGTTTTAGGAGAATCCGACGGTCGGATCTCCCGTAACGTCCGTTTGAAATAAATGGTCGAAATTCACGAACTGCCGCGGTGCGGCGCGTTCTATTCAGGCCGTTATATTATATATATAATATATATATCGTCGATTTCTATTTAAAACGAATTATATAAATAGTTTTGAATTCGTTTCAAAAACATTTTCAACTTCCTTTTCAATTCAAATCAAAATTGAATTCTTCTTTATAGATTCGTTTTAAAATTCATTTCTATTCAATTCAAATTTCAATTCAATTTGAATTCGTTTTCAATTCAATTCATTTCGAAATCGTTTTCAATTCAATTCATTTCGAAATCGTTTTCAATTCACTTCATTTCGAAATCGTTTTCAATTCAATTCATTTCGAAATCGTTTTCAATTCAATTCCTTTCGAAATCGTTTTCAATTCAATTCATTTCGAAATCGTTTTCAATTCAATTCATTTCGAAATCGTTTTCAATTCAATTCATTTCGAAATCGTTTAAAATCGATATAAATATCGTTCGCGTCAAAATGGCGTCAATCTAATCAACACGGCTTCATAAATTTCTATTTTCAAATATTCTATTTCAAATATTTCTATTTCTAAACTGGAATGAGGCCCAATCAATTACCATATAATGTTAATTATATGGATTTTCATACAACACATGTATAATAGCATTGAAAAATAATCAACCATCAACCAAAGTGCACTACACTGTATAAGCATCAAATATAGATATCTAACGCTTATAACAGCCTGTCAATCAATCGATCGACATATTTAATCAATCAGGATGAGTGAACTTCAAATTTCATCCCAACACCCGTGTGGGGTTTCAAACAATCAAACACAGACTTTATTTGTGCAGTTGGGCGATGTGTAAAATTTATCGACCCAATCAATGTCCTTCAAATAGGTGTACATAAACAAACCGTCTGGTTTGTAAATGAATATTTATTTTATTCACATTCACGTTAAAAATTATATTTTTAACGACAAAACATTTTATTCCGACATATGAATTTCTATTCAGTTCATTCTTTAAATGAAATGATATTTTTATTTTTCTAACATATTTTAGAAAATTTCGGCGGCATAACGGCACGATACTAGAAACGGGACGAGGCCTAGCCTTATCCCCGGTCTAGTGAAGGCCCACGCCATTCACACATCAATCAAAATCACCAAACAACCAAATTCAAATCAAATCATATAACTAATCTATGCAACCAAACAAACAAGTCCATGGTCTGTGGACGATTGTGTCGGGTGCTACTAAGCACCGTCTGCATCCTAGTATATATATATAATTAGAAAAGAAATTGAAAGGTGAGAAATTCTCACATATAGCTATCCTAGCTCCACGGCACTTCATTGATAGGAATCTTCATCGCTATCGCATCTTCGTCATCTTCGTTGCCCGCTTTCAGTACCTATGTAAAAATCGAATTTTTACTTCGCTATTCAATATATAAAAATCATATTTTTATTTCGAAGTTCAATATATAAAAATCATATTTTTATTTCGAAGTTCATTATATAAAAATCATATTTTTATTTCGAAGTTCAATATATAAAAATCATATTTTTATTTCGAAGTTCAATATATAAAAATCATATTTTTAACCTTTCTTCTAAAATAAAAATCCGATCTTTTCATATAAAAAGGTTTCTTTTACTAATGAAAAATCACTTCTTTTTCTCGCTACTATATTTGTAAAGATAGAATTTTCATTGCTACTTCATATTTTCAAAAATCAAGTTCTACCTTATATCTTTTAAACAAAGTATATGTATATTTTTCTAAACAAAATAGATGTATATATTTTTCTAAACAAAACATATGTTTATATTCCAAAAGAAATCCTATTTTTATATTGCTATTCAATATATAAAAATCGAATTTTTACTTCGAAGTTCAATATATAAAAATCGAATTTTTATTTTCGAAGTTCAACATATAAAAATCATATTTTTACTATGATGTTCAATATATAAAAATCATATTTTTACTTCGCTATTTCTATTTAGAAAACAATGTTAATTTTATTTTCAAAACAAAGTATATTTTTCTATTTTCTAAAACAAAGTATGTTTTTCTATTTTCTAAAACAAAGTATGTTTTTCTATGGTAATGCCAATTTTATTTTCAAAGCAAATCTATTTTTACTTTGTTTTTATATATTTTATAAGAACAACTCCATATATATTTTAAAACAAGTACATATATATATATATATATATATATATATATATATATATATTAAACAACTTCATATACATTTTAAAACTGATTTTAAATAAACCATTAAAGTAAGATAAAAACCAAAAATAATTAAAAGGGTTAAACCTTTCTTTCCCGAAATAGCCTGAAACCACGTCGATTTGAGTTTGCTCGTGCCACCATCACCAGAGCTGATCGGAGAAGGATCGAAGACCACCACGAGGGGCGCCAGAATGCCACCTTCCCACGCCAGGTGGCGGCTTCCAATTCGACGGCCCAGGGAGGTTTAAATCGGCGGCGAGGTCTTTGAGGCTGGAGCGGTTTTTTGATAGAGGAGGGGAGGGCGCTGTCGAGGTGGATGGACGGAGGGGGATCGAACGACGATGGGGGGTCGCGATGCGAGGGCGTTGACTGGTGGTTAGGGCTTCAGGCTGATTTTTTTTTTATATTGATTCGATTTTGAAAAAGTGAACGGGGGGGGGGGGGGGGGGCAGAGAGGATAAGAAAGTTTATTTATTTATTTATTTAATCATTTAATTTGAAAAGGTTGACTTTTACATACGACCTCGAAACGAGGCCCACCGCCTGTCGTCCATAGCGTTTTACCCCCACTCCGAGCACAATGGGACATGTATCGCAAGCTGATTTGATCGTTTAAATCAGTTTCCGTTAAATTTACATTTAAATCACTATATTGAATTTTAAACGTACATTTCAAATTACCGGGGTCACATACTAACTAGAAAAATTCTAGAAAAATATTTTCTAGCTTCGTATTGACGATACGGTCCTAACAAAACTAATTTCGTCGAATTCTGAGACCGTTAGAAAAATGGCCAATTTCCAGTCGATTAAAATCAACTAAAACGGGTCAAACGCGTTTTCCATAGCCACGCTCACATATTGATTCGAAAAATTATGAAATTTGGAATCTAGCAATAACTTTACATCCCGGACCCAACAAAACTGGTTTTGTCAAAATCCGAGGTCGTTTGCAAAATGTCCATTTTTAAGGGCCTGAATTCCATAGCGACTATTCATAATTTTCAACTGGACATATCTTTTGATTCCCGCTACGAACTCTTGATTTTTTGGATTCGTTGGAAAGATATTCACTAGTAGATTCCATTATTTTTGGTTTCACTAAAATCCGGATTGTTTTGCACCCGGTACATTCAATTGAAGTTTGAAATCGAATTATCGAACTACCGCGCCATTTTCAATTCTATTTATAATTATATATAATTATTTATATTCTAACGACGACGCGTATAATATATACGTTCGAATTATATTCGAAATAAATTTCTCGTCGATATTATTTAAAATAATTCATTTTAAATAATCAAAATTCGCTAAAATGGCCAAAATAAAAATTTTAAACTGGCCCAGATTTTCGGGTTATTACAATCTCCCCCACTTAAAACTTTTCGTCCCCGAAAAGGAACAAAGTCGAAAGTGGTTTGATTATTCAGCTGTACGTTCGATCTGGCTTCTATCCTCCAACTTTTCAGTTTCTGAGAATTTTCAAATTTTCAAAAATTTGGCTAACACCCTAAATTTTCGAAAAATTTCGCCATAACCTCCCCTGCACCGGGAGCATCGGGGAATTTCAAATAGCTTCCCCGGTCCTTCAGATCTCAAAAAGAAAAAGAAAAAGCCAAGCGGCTAGCCAATAGGCTCATAAAATCATCATCACCCAAACGAAACAGTAAATTATGTAGTAAACATGTACCTATTTGTCGGGCAAACAAATTTTATTCTCTGGCTCTAGCCTCCTTGCTATGACCTGTTCAATGATATATATGTATATGCAAGCAAATGCAACCAATTTTCAATACAATTCAATATTTGTTTCAATTAGGCTAAATGGCTAAAAATTAGCAAACAAATAAACAAACAACACAAACATCAATCAATTTGTGGATTAGAGTTTCAAATTGATAACTTTGATACATAGTCAAAAATCAGGTTTTTGATGCCAAATCACAACAATAGGCCCTATCTAATTTTGGTTCTCACACCAGTCTAATGGAAATATATAGAAATCACACCTTCGTCACTCGAAAATAAATGCTGATGATGTTTCGAACCACCATCAGAACATTGTCGGGCTACTAGAGTGCGGTTCTATATCTACCCGGTATATTAAAACTTCGAATATACGTTTGCAAGGCGTATATGCAAATTCTTTATATACTGGACTGTCCAAGTCAATATAAATAAATAATCAACTACGAATAATTGATTTAAATTTTCAAAACAAAATTTGTTTTCACTTTAAAAATATACTCTTCACACTCGTTCTAGGATACTACTGATCCCATTTCTAACGAGTCATTCTAATTGGATATTACTAATCCAATTTCTGATGAATTCTTTCGTACGGTTCTAATGTTTCTTGTTCTCTGCTTTGTAAACCAAAGCTCTGATACCAACTGTGAAAACCCGTAACTTCCCCGTAAAGGAAAGCGTCGGATAGTTCGAGAACAAGCCACAACAGAACGCATATAAAGGAACATTTCATTGTATATTACAACAATGCATCAGATTACAAGAATATACAGAGTATAAATGAATATTACACAGAAATATCAGAGATTTAAATTACATTTAAATATATCGCAGCGGAAAATAATACAGTACACAACTAGAATAGATATACGGATACAAAGCTTTCCGGATATCGTTCCAGCTGTAAACCAGGATCCTGTGAATATAAATCTGCAAAACCAAAACTACTAGCTGCCCGTGTCAAAAATAGGGGCACCCAGAGTTTAGGTTAAAGCAATAAACTCCAGGTCAGTCATGTGACTGGTGTGAGAACTAAAACAGTTATTAATCTTTATTTTCTAAATTTAGGTAAATCAAGGGACCACGCCGTATAACACGGAACGGGTTTCCTCCCAAGAACACCAGTAAATAAAACAAACAGCGCAATGCTAAATAAAGAAAAATGAAGCTGTTAAAAGACCCAGGTCCTATCACACAATGCAACGCAAGCCGGGGGATAGGGTTTTCCCTTATAACAGCCAAAGAATGCTTGATACGTTTAAAACAAATCATTTGATACTATTATAAGTGCATAGTGTATAATACAACTTCAAATCTTAAGTATCAATCATAGGCGGCATGGGTACCATATATCATGTCGCCATATATAGGTTTACAAATAAAACCGCAAATGTCACGTATTTGGAAATTGGATTTCCGTCTATGAACCGAGGCAAAAGATAGTCCTCAACCGATTCGAGACTGTCTAGCCCGAGTCTCAGGATCAGAACGCATCGACCCTTGGAGCGACAGGGCCGGTCCACCGATGTGGATTAAAATTAAACCCTGAACATGCGTTTCGCCGCCCTTTGGGGCGTAAGTGAGCCAACTAAATGACTCCATCGGTTCGAGAACGACCGATCAATCCGAGGCGCCTCGCAACAGCAACAACCACATAAGTCAAACTCGTCAGGGCGTGTAAAACCACTGACGCCACTTTTTAGCTAGAAGGAAACGCATGCCCTCCCTGAGGTCCGTCTCCCGTTTTTGGTTCACACCGGGTGTGATACTCGCGAAGTAAACGTTACACAAAGCTACGCCACAAAGGCCGTGCTTTGATCATCACCACAAGACTTTGCTTTTCAACAGAAGCCTCGATCAATTGCCACTTAGGCATGCCACACAGGCAATTCACTCCATGCGATTGATATCCATCAATATATAACCCCTGAGCTCGTACGTCTCAGAGAAGGGCGTTAAGCAAGAGAATAAATTCTCCGCCGCCAAACAGATATATATATTTAATAGAGATCAATCACACGGACTAAAATCCAATGTCAGACACACAGTCCATTTACAAGTCCGTTCTGGGGCTGAACGAAACCGAAGGCACCTAGTACCCCGCATATCCATCGATCTCCAAGTACGTCTGGACGATCACCAACTGTTTCCTTCTTCTTGGGTGTACAGCCCAATCAAGATCATCAGTAATCACGCAAACGACGTGAAGACTTCTGGTCTTCGACCACCGTCTTCATCTTCGACTTATCGTCGTATCAGTTATTCAGAATGGGATAAACCCGGTCTTTCCGAATAACTCGCGTATATTTTAAATAAGTGTTACACAAACACAACATACGCCTCATTCCAATTCATTAGTCACTAATCGTAAATTAATCAAGAGAATAATTCCCCAAATATTAACCCCGAAGGCCGAAACCAACATCAGATCAATATTCAGAATACCATTCTGCTTGGCTAACCGATAGTTAGTTTCTAAATTCCACATTCATAGGGAAAGGTTCCCATTAATTTTATCCAAGACAAATTCCTTGAATTTATTCTTTATTCTATTTTTGAATCTCAATTCAAACTAGTCGGGATTAGCGAACCTTACCGAAGTAATTATTTATTTTAATTTCCCCATCCCAACCTATTCATCCCATGAAGTAAAACTGGTAATACTTCATATCTAACACCACAGTGTTATCGGTAAATTCAATTACCATTTCACGTTCAAATCTAATTAAAGATTTATCTATCGCCTGGAGCAAAACTGGTGATACTCCATTTTCGATCATTTCAATCTAATTAAATATTCATTAAAACTCCACTTAGTTTTAATCTTCGACTGGGTTAAAGAATCAGTGTCATTTAAAACACGGTTCACGATAAACCCAAAATCACATTCATTAATTATCGGGTTAAAGAACGAGTGTTGTTTAAAACACTGTTCACGATAAACCCAAAAATCAATATCAATTCAATTCCAATTAAATATTATTTAATCGGTACACTTCATTAAATCTAAATAAAAAGATTTAATCTTTTCTCAACTGGGTTCAAGAACAGTGTTTGTGAAGACACCATTCACGACAAACCCAAATCACATTTGATATTCAATATAAGGCTCTGAATAGAAAATATATCGGCTTATATTCAATATCAAATTCTACGATTAACAAATGTCGTATTGGAAACAACGATATAAATATATATCTTTCAAATTTCCATAACAACACCTGTATAATCTCGAATTCTAACATCGAAATATTCCGAAGACAATTTCGATTCAAATCCACTCCAATGCAATCATTGGAAATTCTGGTTATTTTTAGAACCCTTTTCAAATTCAATTTATTTATTTAAAAATAAATAGAATTATATTTCTAGTTCAAAACTAGTTCATTTCGATAAAAATCTATTTTTATCTTTTCAAATATGGAGTTTTTCATCCCAACTCTTTCTAAATCATTTCTTATGATTTTACACAAATTATTACTATTTTTAATAATTTTATCAAGGCCTGTACAGTCGATTTCCAACAACGGCCATCGAACTGCACTTACAGCGACCTTTTTCAAATTTGATTTGGACATAATTCCAAATCCAACCGTTAGATTTCAAATTTCTAATATCCGTTAGAAAGCTCTTTTTGATACGAACCCAACGGTTCCGGTTTTAGGAGAATCCGACGGTCGGATCTCCCGTAACGTCCGTTTGAAATAAATGGTCGAAATTCACGAACTGCCGCGGCGCGGCGCGTTCTATTCAGGCCGTTATATTATATATATAATATATATATCGTCGATTTCTATTTAAAACGAATTATATAAATAGTTTTGAATTCGTTTCAAAAACATTTTCAACTTCCTTTTCAATTCAAATCAAAATTGAATTCTTCTTTATAGATTCGTTTTAAAATTCATTTCTATTCAATTCAAATTTCAATTCAATTTGAATTCGTTTTCAATTCAATTCATTTCGAAATCGTTTTCAATTCAATTCATTTCGAAATCGTTTTCAATTCACTTCATTTCGAAATCGTTTTCAATTCAATTCATTTCGAAATCGTTTTCAATTCAATTCATTTCGAAATCGTTTTCAATTCAATTCCTTTCGAAATCGTTTTCAATTCAATTCATTTCGAAATCGTTTTCAATTCAATTCATTTCGAAATCGTTTAAAATCGATATAAATATCGTTCACGTCAAAATGGCGTCAATCTAATCAACACGGCTTCATAAATTTCTATTTTCAAATATTCTATTTCAAATATTTCTATTTCTAAACTGGAGTGAGGCCCAATCAATTACCATATAATGTTAATTATATGGATTTTCATACAACACATGTATAATAGCATTGAAAAATAATCAACCATCAACCAAAGTGCACTACACTGTATAAGCATCAAATATAGATATCTAACGCTTATAACAGCCTGTCAATCAATCGATCGACATATTTAATCAATCAGGATGAGTGAACTTCAAATTTCATCCCAACACCCGTGTGGGGTTTCAAACAATCAAACACAGACTTTATTTGTGCAGTTGGGCGATGTGTAAAATTTATCGACCCAATCAATGTCCTTCAAATAGGTGTACATAAACAAACCGTCTGGTTTGTAAATGAATATTTATTTTATTCACATTCACGTTAAAAATTATATTTTTAACGACAAAACATTTTATTCCGACATATGAATTTCTATTCAGTTCATTCTTTAAATGAAATGATATTTTTATTTTTCTAACATATTTTAGAAAATTTCGGCGGCATAACGGCACGATACTAGAAACGGGACGAGGCCTAGCCTTATCCCCGGTCTAGTGAAGGCCCACGCCATTCACACATCAATCAAAATCACCAAACAACCAAATTCAAATCAAATCATATAACTAATCTATGCAACCAAACAAACAAGTCCATGGTCTGTGGACGATTGTGTCGGGTGCTACTAAGCACCGTCTGCATCCTAGTATATATATATAATTAGAAAAGAAATTGAAAGGTGAGAAATTCTCACATATAGCTATCCTAGCTCCACGGCACTTCATTGATAGGAATCTTCATCGCTATCGCATCTTCGTCATCTTCGTTGCCCGCTTTCACTACCTATGTAAAAATCGAATTTTTACTTCGCTATTCAATATATAAAAATCATATTTTTATTTCGAAGTTCAATATATAAAAATCATATTTTTATTTCGAAGTTCAATATATAAAAATCATATTTTTATTTCGAAGTTCAATATATAAAAATCATATTTTTATTTCGAAGTTCAATATATAAAAATCATATTTTTAAACTTTCTTCTAAAATAAAAATCCGATCTTTTCATATAAAAAGGTTTCTTTTACTAATGAAAAATCACTTCTTTTTCTCGCTACTATATTTGTAAAGATAGAATTTTCATTGCTACTTCATATTTTCAAAAATCAAGTTCTACCTTATATCTTTTAAACAAAGTATATGTATATTTTTCTAAACAAAATAGATGTATATATTTTTCTAAACAAAACATATGTTTATATTCCAAAAGAAATCCTATTTTTATATTGCTATTCAATATATAAAAATCGAATTTTTACTTCGAAGTTCAATATATAAAAATCGAATTTTTATTTTCGAAGTTCAACATATAAAAATCATATTTTTACTATGATGTTCAATATATAAAAATCATATTTTTACTTCGCTATTTCTATTTAGAAAACAATGTTAATTTTATTTTCAAAACAAAGTATATTTTTCTATTTTCTAAAACAAAGTATGTTTTTCTATTTTCTAAAACAAAGTATGTTTTTCTATGGTAATGCCAATTTTATTTTCAAAGCAAATCTATTTTTACTTTGTTTTTATATATTTTATAAGAACAACTCCATATATATTTTAAAACAAGTTCATATATATATATATATATATATATATATATATATATATATATATATATATTAAACAACTTCATATACATTTTAAAACTGATTTTAAATAAACCATTAAAGTAAGATAAAAACCAAAAATAATTAAAAGGGTTAAACCTTTCTTTCCCGAAATAGCCTGAAACCACGTCGATTTGAGTTTGCTCGTGCCACCATCACCAGAGCTGATCGGAGAAGGATCGAAGACCACCACGAGGGGCGCCAGAATGCCACCTTCCCACGCCAGGTGGCGGCTTCCAATTCGACGGCCCAGGGAGGTCTAAAATCGGCGGCGAGGTCTTTGAGGCTGGAGCGGTTTTTTGATAGAGGAGGGGAGGGCGCTGTCGAGGTGGATGGACGGAGGGGGATCGAATGACGGTGGGGGGTCGCGATGCGAGGGCGTTGACTGGTGGTTAGGGCTTCAGGCCGATTTTTTTTATTATTGATTCGATTTTGAAAAAGTGAACGGGGGGGGGGGGGCAGAGAGGATAAGAAAGTTTTTATTTATTTATTTATTTAATCATTTAATTTGAAAAGGTTGATTTTTACATACGACCTCGAAACGAGGCCCACCGCCTGTCGTCCATAGCGTTTTACCCCCATTCCGAGCACAATGGGACATGTATCGCAAGCTGATTTGATCGTTTAAATCAGTTTCCGTTAAATTTACATTTAAATCACTATATTGAATTTTAAACGTACATTTCAAATTACCGGGGTCACATACTAACTAGAAAAATTCTAGAAAAATATTTTCTAGCTTCGTATTGACGATACGGTCCTAACAAAACTAATTTCGTCGAATTCTGAGACCGTTAGAAAAATGGCCAATTTCCAGTCGATTAAAATCAACTGAAATGGGTCAAACGCGTTTTCCATAGCCACGCTCACATATTGATTCGAAAAATTATGAAATTTGGAATCTAGCAATAACTTTACATCCCGGACCCAACAAAACTGGTTTCGTCGAAATCCGAGGTCGTTTGCAAAATGTCCATTTTTAAGGGCCTGAATTCCATAGCGACTATTCAGAATTTTCAACTGGACATTACTTTTGATTCCCGCTACGAACTCTTGATTTTTCGGATTCGTTGGAAAGATATTCACTATTAGATTCCATTATTTTTTGTTTCACTAAAATTCGGATTGTTTTGCACCCGGTACATTCAATTGAAGTTTGAAATCGAATTATCGAACTACCGCGCCATTTTCAATTCTATTTATAATTATATATAATTATTTATATTCTAACGACGACGCGTATAATATATACGTTCGAATTATATTCGAAATAAATTTCTCGTCGATATTATTTAAAATAATTCATTTTAAATAATCAAAATTCGCTAAAATGGCCAAAATAAAAATTTTAAACTGGCCTAGATTTTCGGGTTATTACAGGGATCTTCCTCACCGATTTTGAGACACTCTAGCACATGCCTTAAGATTCAGACGCTAGTGATCCCATGGATCTTCAGGGTCGGTCCTCTTTTACTTTTGAGGATTGGTTATTCCTGAACAATAAGTTTCCCGGTCCTATAGGACCTCCAAAATAGCCATTGTCGATCAAAAATATCTGAGGCGCCTCGCAATCCATCATCCACATAAGTAAAAATGTCTGGGCTCCATACCATGACATCACTTTTAGCTAGAAAGAAATGCATGCACTCCATGTACTCACTATCCCGTTTTTGACTCATACCGGGTGTGAGGCTCGCGAATCAACGCTATACACAAAGCTGCGCTATTTAACGCCATGCGTTGATCATCATCCATAAGACCCTGCTTTTCAACAAAAGCCTTGATCATTGCATCTCAGCATGCCACATTGACAATCCATACTATACCATTGATTTCCACCAATATATAACGTCTAAGTTCGTATATCTCAGAGAAGGGTGTTATGCAAGAGAATAAATTCTCCACCACCAAACAGATACATATTTAGCAGAGATCAACAAATACAGAACGAAATAAAATGCCTGACATACAACTCATTTACAAGTGCATTCTGGGTATGAACGAAACCGGGGACACCTTATTCCTCATCCCATAAATCCAATACAGGAGAGAGGTCCCCGCATATCCGGTCGATCTCCAAGTACGTCTGGATAATCAGCACGTATAATCTCTACTTGAGTGTACTTTCCAAGTGAGGCATTAGCAATTGCCTAAACGATGTGAAGATCTCTGGTCTTCAAACACCATCTTCATTCCTTCGACTTTCAATCGTCGTATCGGTTATTCAGAATGGGTTAAACCCGGTCTTTCTGAATAACTCGCGTATCTTATAATCAGGTGCTATAAAAACATATCATACGCCTCTTTCCAATCAAGAATATTCTTTTATTCAAATATTTATATTACTAGGAACAATCCCCATAAATCTTTTCAAAGATTTAATTCATTTAAACCTCTTGTTTAGATATTTCTTTGAATACCATTGCAAAAGATTTTGTATTATCTTTTAACAATCTTAAACCAAATTAAGGTTTATCCACTAGTTGGGATTAAAGAGCCTTACCGAAGTAGTCATTCATTTTATTATCCCAATCCCAACATATTCATCCCATGGAGCAAAACTGGTAGTACTCCATATTAACAAGCATTGTGTTATTGGTAAATTTAATTACCGTTTAACGTTTAAATCTAATCAAAGAGTTAACTATCGCATGGAGTAAAACTGGTGGAACTCCATTTCGAACATTTCTTGAATTCGGTGAATTTAATTTACTCATTCACATTTCATTCTAATTAAAGATTCGTTAAAACTCTAATTTAGTTCTAATCTACAAAATCATTATTTAATGATTATTCAACCCTTGAAAATCAGTCTTGTTTTTACTTGGGTTAAAGACCAAATGCCATGTATAAACTTTGTTCACAATAAATCTAAAATCATCTTTCATTTAATATGGAACCTTCACACAAATCTGAATAATTTACAATCGATATAAATTTTTGTATATAGCCAATGCTATAAGTGGAATAACGGCAAGACCTTTTAAATTCCATAAATAGTAAACGTCTTCCTTCACAGAAGTTCATCTCGATTTTTATTAATCGAATTTTGTTCAATTTCAATTTGATTAAATAAATTGGAAAACTTCAATAAATATTATTTAAAAGATTTATTACTTTCACAAGTGGGTTCAAGAACAGTATTAATTAAGATACCATTCACAACAAACCTAAAATCCAATTTGATACTAAATATAAGATTTTAAATGGAAATCGTGTCGACTTACATTCAATACCAAATTCTAAAACTAATTGATGCCGTATTGGAATAACGATATCAATATCTTCCAAATTCCCACAACAATATCCATATAATTATGAAATCCAATATCGAAATATCCAAAAAATAGTTTCCATTCAAATCCATTCCAATATTTCTTTTGAAAGTGAGTCATATATATATATATATATATATATATATATATATAGGAAAACTATAGTTATACCAAAATCATTCTCAATCCAATTTGTTAATTTAAACTTATTAGATTATTGTTCTAGTTGTTAACTGGTTCATTCTGATAAAAATAGCTTTTATCTTTTCGAATGTGGAATATTTCATCCAAAATCTTTCTAAATCATTAATTATGATTTTACATAATTTCTCCATATTTCTAAGAATTTTATTAAGGCACTTACAGTCGATTTCCAATGTCGGTCATCGAACTACATCCGTAGCGACCATTTCAAAAAACTAATTTGGACATATTTTAAAATCAAATCGTTCAAATTTAAACCTCATAGATTCATTTGAAAGACCTTTACGATACAAACCCAATGGTTTCAGTTTTAGAAGAATCCGACGTTCAGATCTCCCATTACGTCCATTCGAAGTTAATGGTTAAAGTTCGCGAATGGTCGCTGCGCGGCATGTTCTATTCAACCCATTTAAATATACAAAATATATTTAGTCGATTTACTTTCAAATTGTATTTTATAAAACATTTATAAATTCATTTAAAAATGATTTCACTTCCATTTCAATTTCTAAGTTAAAATTGAACAACTCATATTATTATAATCACATAATGATAGTACTTTCAAAATGTAATATTTTGAAATACAATCTTCTCGATATTCATTAATAAAATGAGTAAAATCGATATAAAAATCTGTTCAAGTTAAAATAGCGTTTATATACTTAACTCGGCTTCCTTATTTATTTTCGTGTCCATCCAAAATTGGACATCAAAATCAAACTTCTAATCTTTATTGAAAATTATATTATAAAAATATTCATATTCATTCCAGATTAGGATAACATTTCAACCAATATCCATATAAATAAATTCATATGGATCACATTCATCATGTACACCTAACGATAGTTGCAAACAACTATCGACATCCGAAATGACATCTAGTGTGCATTTTATTTTTATATGGGCTTCAATTAGATAATTGACGCTTATATAAATTTGTCAATCTACCGATTAACCGTAATTTCACACAAGGAAGATGCGTGAGTCAAAGAGTGTCCCTAGACCTGTGTGGAGTTTTCAACCAACAACAATCATTTAATGAATCATTACTCGCATACAATATACACACCGTACTCATAAATAAATAAATACTCAATTATCCAGTGCCATTTACGGCGCCACAATTGTCCATCCACGGAGTATGAAATGCGAGTGTCACATATTCATACAATGCTTCTAATGCAAATGATTTGTGAATAGTTCATGTGTCGAACTCAAAGGATATCACATGCAACAGATAAAAATGACTGTACAAAATATTTGAATGAGGGAGTTCTCATTGAGATTTTTTATCGTTATAATAACAATCACTTTTGAGTTAAATTAAATATGGGTTTAATTTAACCCAAATTTCCAATTAGCTCCAAATTTGACCAAATTAGTTTTATTGTAAAGCTCTCGTTGGTACCGTTCCAACGCATCGTGAATCGCCTAATTTCAAATTCGTATGAAAAAGTTATGCACTTTACAAGTTCGCATATTTACGTTTAAACAAACATTTAACAACATATCTTTGTTTTTAACCACGCAAACTAATTATTTTAAGCGGTAAATTCTCACCACAAGCACTCTAACATTATTACACTTCACCGTCAGCGCACCATGCGCTTGCCACAAGCTAAAGATCTTGCATTTTCTTGCCAAAACAACTCCAAACTTCGCGCACGCACAGGATCTCGCTTGCACTAGAATTTTAAGAAAGAAAGCTACCATTTTTAACGGTATTGAGGCTTGTGGGGCCCATTCCTTCGATTGACAGCAAGGAGATGATGTGTGAGCATGCTCTAGGGGATTGGCGTGGAAAGTAGGGCCCATGGGGAGGAGCTAGGAGGTGGTTGGTGGTGTAGATCTAGGTTTTTTTTGAAAGGCAGAATTTTACTGCATATTTACATGTACAATATAGTAATGATAAAGACTCACTAACTAATACAACTATACAACTCAAATTTAAAAATACAAAAAATTACACACTATACATAAAACCTTCAACCATTTTGTAGAGTCGAACTTCTTCACCAGTTTCTTGTAAATGACATTGAAAAGCTCATTTGAATTATAAATAGTGCGCCCAAAAACTCTTCTATTTCTCTCTGACCATAATTCATGATAAAATGTCTTCAAAATCATTAACAAGGCTTTAGTACTATGTCTCTTACACCTTGTAGCCTTGTATATATTATACCATTCAATTCTGCTATTATTTACAGGTTTTTAGAAACCGCCAACTGACAAGAGCCTCGACCATACCAAAAAATAATAACTACACTCAAAAAACAAATGGGTATTTGACTCCTCAACAAATCTGCAAAACGAACCAATATTATCAGGCACAATACCAATATTATGGTCAAGTTTGCAAAGAGTAGGAGGACCATGCCTTGAACTGTTAGTCCAAGTAGAAGAAAGCCCAAAACCTTTAATAGGAAAAAGATTAGAAGAAATAATCAATTGATTAAGAGGAATCAAGTCTTTAACTGTTAAAGGGCAGCCACCAAATTTATGGGAACAGCTAAACATGCAGTTAAAGTCACCCCCTAAAAGCCAGGGTTCACTCAAAGGATTCAATAGGTTAACTTCATCAAAGAAAGGATGACGAAGAGAAACAGAGTTTGAGCATAAACTGGTGTGCGAAGAAATATGGAATTTGAAGGCAGAAAAATACAACTGTAGTGAATGAATTGATCAGTTTCAAAATTTTTGGACAAAGAGAAATAATTTGGTTTCCACAATGTTAATAATATACAAAAAGGAGCTTTACCAAGATTATGATCAAAATACCATGATGGCACAATGAATTTTGCAGCTTTCTCAGTTGACATAGCATTTAACTTAGTTTCTAAGAGGCATATCAATTGAATTAAATTATCTTTAATCAAAGACTAGATCACACATTGCTTTGAGGGCAGATTTGCACCTCGTATATTCCAAAACCCTATTGAATTCTTCATTTAAAAAAGGAGGGGGTCCACCATACAAGTTGGATTACTCCTTGTATGCCTTAATGAATGACTAGTGCTGCCATAAATTGGCATAACCTCCTCTGGATTACACTCTTTCCCAACATTGAGGTCTTCATTTTCCTCAATGCTAACTCTCTTAGCTTTTTTCATCCTACCTTTAGTTTTCTTCTTGCTACCTTAAGTAGGGGAATTAATTCCTACCATTGTGGAATCCAAATTGGCTGCAATTGATGAAATTAAAGCTGGAGGAGGAAGAATTATATAAGGAGGAGTAGAGAGATGTGCATATGGAGAAGAACCATGAGAATTGAATGAGGTTTTAGCTGTCATTTGTGAAGAGGAAGATGAAGGACAAGATGAAGTGGTAATAGAAGAAGAAGGAATAGAGAGATAATCCTGAGAAGAAGTAACATTACTGATATCATGATCACCCAAAACAGAGAAAGGATTATGAGTATGAAATTCGTTATCAACTGCTTCCTGAAGGGCACTTTCAAAAATTTGCTTGTCACCATGCACATTGCTCTGGACAGATTTGTCATTAACAATTGATTCATTTTTATTTTGTATGATGCATTTCCCATGCTCATCAACTATAACAATATTTTGATTGCCTCTCCCTAATACATCATTATTCACATCCATTGGCTCCTCATTATTCACCTCAACAATTCCTTCCAAAGTGATTAGCACCAACCAATTGCACAACTTCCTCCAATGTTTTATTGATTTCATCTACAAGATTATTTTTAACACTATTTTCCTTCATTTTCCACACTTGTTTCTTTTTGTTCACCACCTTGTTCCATCCATGAGTATTACCTTCATTCAATGGCTTTTCCTTGGACTGGACTATATTATTTTTCCTACGAATAAAGTTACCACCATTTATAACACCACTCTTAAAAGCTTCCACATCAATTTGCTTTGAACAATTAACAGCTTCATAATGAATAACATCCTCATGCATTTTAACTTCACATTTATTAGTTGAATGCCCAAATACCTTGCAATGTGTACAAATTAATGGCCTCCAATCGTATACAACTCTCACTGGTGGGCAATTTCGTCTAATACTCCTATATCAATCTGATCCGGTAGATCATAATCTGGGGATATCTCTACCAACGCTTTTGCATAACTAAATCTTTGAAGCCTCTCTGTACTTGAGTCAAAACATATTAATCTTCCGACGTGGCACAACAACCAATTAATTCCCACTATTGTCCAAAGCAAAAGAGGAATTCATTGAAGGTGAATCCAAATTGGTACCTTCTTAAATTTCGATTGAGCAATTGAAGGATCCCATTCAGTAATTATGAACATCCTGCCCTTAATAAAAATAGGATCAGATTTTAAAACCCTTTCTCTTTCTATTTCATTTGCAAATTTGAAGAAGAATTTAACTCCATCAGATTTAATATCAACATCACCCTGAAGTTTCCAAAAACCAAGCAAGAAATTCACAACAGTAAGATAAGAGAGCGTACCGTCCAAGATAAAATCCACCAATTAATCTTTCCAATATTTCATTCCTTTAGATTTAACCAGATCAGGAAGAGCATTACACCGACCATCTCTAACTATATCAAATTGCATTGGTTTGTACGCACCAACATTGCGAGGAATTTTTTCGAAAAGGGAAAGATAATTAGATTTAGAGTACGACGAGATAGAATTAGTGTTGTTTGATGATTTGACGTAAAGAGGATTGGAAGAATTTTGATTTAAGGAGGCATGAAAACCATTAGCAGCACTTCCAAGACAATCATTAGCCAATTCTTGATTATCAGATCCGAAAATAGGAACAGGAGGAATAGATACCGAAGTGTTTGATGAATTGATTTGATTAGGGGTCACTGAATTATTGGTTTGAGAATTAAGATTAGCAATATTAGAATCACCAGATTTTGATTTCAAAAGAGAATTTGATTCTTGAGGATCCGAAATGACGTTTACAAAAGAAGCACCAGAAACCGAATTAACAATCAAAGGATCCGACGGAATCGGAAGAGGCAGAGGAGGAGGTGGCGGAGGGGGAAAAGCAAAAAGAGAAGAATTGGGATCGGATGATGACGCCATTAACAAGAGCTCGAAATCACCACTTCTAAATGTGCAAATCTATATTTTGGTGCTTAAAAATTTAACCTTTGCAAACTAGAAAGAGAATGGAGGAGCTTTAGGCCATAGGGAGGGGGAAAATTGGCTATGGCCTGACTTGAGCAGGCAGAGGATGGTCTGGACCAGTAGCTCCGGCGGTGGTGGTGGCCATAAGGGCTGCGACATGGAGGTTAGAGAGGAGGGTACCACCATTAATGAGTGTTTTAGCTTAGAAAATGTAATTTAGGTAAATGAAATGAACTAAAACTAAATTAAAACCCACTTAACCCTATTTAATGTCATGGAAGCACAAATTAAGGGGAGGATTCCAAGTGGAAGGGAGAGAAGGCTCCTTTTCTAATTCTAATTGGTCTAACATCATTCACGATTTGACTTATTCTAATAGTGTATTAATTCTAACGTGCAAATTTCATTTTCATCTCACGGTCACACGTTAACTCCAAAACTTATAAAATTTTAAATCTTGCTATGTTTTGGAATTACGTTCCAACGAATCTAACCACGTCGAATTTGGAGACCGTTTGAAAATGACATTATTTTCAACTTAAACTGAAAACTGACTTAATTTTCAGCTTACATTTATGTGTCGTTCTCTCACATACGAACTCCGTTGGACTTAAAATTATGGGTTCTACCATATTTTGACATTCCGGATCCAACAAAAGTGGTTTCGTCGAATTTCTAGACTATTAGAAAAATGGTCCTTTTTCAAGTGATCGATATAGCTTTTAAAATAGCGATTTTTAAATTCATACATATAAATCAAATTAATAATTCTACTGAACTTGTTTTAAGTCAAATACAACATTAAAACAAATTTTAAAATTATTCTCAAATTTTATTTAACAAAAATAACTAATTTATATCCAAAACTCATTAAAATAGATTAAATCAAAATTTTAGTTTTTTTCTGAAATTCCGGGTTGTTACATTGAACGAATTAATTAAATTAATTAAAACAAGCTAGTCGTGCAGCGGTAGTTTCTAATTTTCCGAATTGAAGTTTAAATGAATGTATATGATCCAAAGTAAGTCGGAATTATTTGAACCAAGAATCTTCCTAATATATTGGAATACAATTTTCTAATGAAAGAGAAAAATTTAGCTTTCAACCTGTAGATTTTAAGATATGTATAAATCAAATTTTCAGAAAATTTGTGATTTGGGAGTTCATGATTTAGAACTAGAATATTAATGTAATGGATGTTTTGAATATAGAATTTGAGAAATAACAAGTTAAAATCGGCTTTGAAATTATTAAACCAGTTGAGTTGAGTAAATTGAACATGTTAGTGTTTACACATAGCTAGTATTAGATTATGTATAAATTTGGAATAACTGTTGAATGAGTTATAAACTTATATGAAATAGATTATGTTTATAATAAGTTTATTAAACTAAAATATTTATGTTGGGAAATGTGAATTGTATACGAATGAAATGAACCAAATGAAATTGTGCAAATAACATGTTGATTTTGCAGAACTAGTAATTGAACTTAGTTGAAAGAATATGATTTTTTGGATGTTTTTAGTTTGTTTCTTTGTGTAACAAGCCGGATTTTTAATTGTTAGATTTCGAACATTTAAATTAGTTTTAAATATTGTATTAGCAATATAAATGGATTTTTATATAGAATTTATTTACAAATGAAGTTTGAATGTATTAATTACAATAAATTATAATCGAGCTCACAATGGCATGGTAGTTTGTAGTTTTACAATTCGAACCTTAATTGAATATACAAGATTAGTTATAAGTCAAAAAATATTTGGAACATGAAATGTTTGAGTCTATTTGACTATAGTTTTCCAATGAAAGTGAAAATCAAGATTTCGTCTTGTATATTGTAAGTTATGTGCAAATCAAATTTTCAGAAAGTCTCTATGGAATTGTTCATAAAGCACAACGATTTATTTAATAAGTAAAAAGGGATTTAATATAAACTGAACGTCGTTTTAATTTGAAATTGAAACGTCAAGTATAAATATATATTTTGTTTATTTCTAAAGCTATATAAATTATGTTCGAATATATATACGATAATAATAATTTTATTATTATTAAATTGAATTATTTCAAAATCGATTTATATTATATCAATTTAATATGGAACTTAAGAATAGTCAATTTTCAAACAACCTCTGTTTTCGATGAAACTAATTTAGTTAAATCTGTAATGTCTAATTATTTCTGGATTTCAAATTTCGTGTCAATTGGAGTTATTTTGTGGTTGTCCGCCATTTAAAGGCGTATTATCTAACCGTTTGAAATTGAAAAGGGAGTTTTACAAATGCACTCAGAGTTCGACGAAACTAGTTCCATGTTATCCAGAATATTAAACTATTGTAAGATTACAATTTTCATTGCGAGTGGAGCTCATAAGTGTTCATTTAAGTGTGTTACTTCATGCGTAAGTTTCATGTATATTAAATAATAATAAAAAAACAAATCAACATCCTTATTAGCCGACCTATGCTATATCCTGCCGCCACCCTATATGCATGGCCACCAAGCTGTTTCATTCCACATATACATAACCCTCTCGTTCATTTCCAGAGTTCAACCCCAAGAGAAAGAAATGGAGATCAATTCAAATTAAAATCTATAAATTTCAAAACATGAATATTTACACTAATTCTTCCTTCCTCATCATGCTTGTACAATTCGTGTGCAAGTGGATGCAAATTTTTTCGAACCGGAAAACCACCAGAGCATCTACGGTTCAAATTTTTGGAAGATTAAAGCTTTAATTCATGAATTGGACGTTAGTTTAGGGTTTATATAATCAAATAGCAGCTCGTAGCAAATTTTTAGGGAAATCCAAGAATATAATATTGATGTTCACTATGTTGTCGACATGGTGACGCGATGATGTAGGCATAAGCGATATGTTCATGGTGGGAATCGAAGGATTTAGTTTGTAATGAGGAGTTTGTCGGTGGAATCGCTATGGTGTTTCTTGGAGAAAGGTGGCAGTTAGGGTGAATGGGAGGAACAACATGGATGGTTGTTACAGGAAGAGGTAGGGTATATTTCATTTAGGAAGAGGACAAGTGGTGGAGCCGTGATTAATTAAAAGTAACTAAGGGGTAATTAGTTAGTCATATAATAATTAATATAGTTAACGACTTTTAAATAGTGTATTAACTTGAAAAATATATAACTTTGTCATACGTTATCAGAATCTGATGAAACAAGATTCGTTGGGATCGTATGGATGCAGGCTACGTAGTTAAACTAGCTGAAGAAATTTGGAGCTCGTGGGAATTTTTGGCTAAATAAAAGGCCTGATTCTTTAAATCGGCAATTAATCTTTATTTAATGATTGATGACCAAAGTGAGTAAACTCACTAACTCTATCCAGTTTTATAATATTGTAAATATATTTAAATGTTGATAGATGATGATTGAATGTTAAGTGATGATTGTTTGGATGAATTGATATATTATATCAATTGTTGCTATATATTAGTTATATTTAAGGTTGATAGTCGAATATTCCCGCACATTTTAGCAGGTGAGACCCTATGTGCCCCGCATAATAACCTTCTATACCGTGATATCCCGCCTTGAAGTGGGGCTAGTATTATTTATATTGTCAAACATCTGTGGGTACAGGAAAACATGTTATAAGGATCCAACTGGATTCCTAAAAATTTAATCTATTATTGTTTCATATATATTGTGTTATATGATGTATGGTAGATTATTATTGTGGATTTGGACGTCAGAATAGCACTAGCCCTCAATATTGATATTAAAATATCATAAGAAGGGATTTTGTGATTTTATAGGAAAATATATTTTTCCAAAATAGAAATTGAATTTAGAATGGGAGAGGATATAATAACATGTTTTTAACATAAAAACAAGTAGTTTGATTTATAAATGAAGCGAAATAATTATCATTGGATAATTTGGAAATGTAAGTTCACAAGTGAATTAAAAAGGGGAATTGGATAGTGTTCAAAAGGAAACGATGAAATTAGAATACGACTATGTCGAATTTTATAGAGATAAATTATTTTCAGAAATCATATATTATATAATTCGGAACTTGACAAGATAATTAGTTTTGAACCAGTATTTATAGTCGAATATGAAGTCGATATTAAGTTATAAACTTATTAGATAAAATCGGCTATGAAGTTGACTTGTAAACGAGATTTATGAATGAATTGGAATATGATGTAGATTTATAAAGTAACTCAATAAACAAGATTTGAACCAGTAATAGTATTTTCAAATAAAAATCAAGATTGATTTGAAAAAATGAGTCCAAACTTCTGTAAAGAAATATTATTCACATTTTAAAGTGAATAGTGGTTTAAAAGCAAACGTTTTGCAGACTGAAATGGTTATAAAGGATAACTGGTAAGGATTTGGAAGTGATAAATTCAAAAGTGAATTTTGAAATTGAGTTGACCTGAAATTCGGTAAATTTATTTCGAAGTTCGAAACATTAATCAAATAGAAATTATTCGAAAGATAGTTATACATTGAAATTCGACTGTGTCGAATTCAGGAAAGTACTATTTACTTTCCATTTTTTTTTTATTAAAGACTAGTTAATAGTTCACTTGTTTACTTAATTATTATATATTTAAATTAATTTATGGAAGCTATATTTTGAGGTTTTATATCTCGGGCACATATTACAACACTATCGTTATAATCAATGACTTCCTTTAAAGAAGTGGATTCTTAAATTGAATCTGAAAGTTGCGTAAGCGATGTTTGTTGGTATTCGAAGTTATGAGCTTTGTGCATTTCGATGTTAATAATGTTGCTTGGTTTAGGTCTGAGAGGTAATTATAACCCATCTTAATTGACTTCATTGTTGACTAAGGATTGGTTAAGGTTCGGTAGCGAAGATTGGTTAGAGATTTGGTTAGTTAATGAATGATTAATGGGTTGAGTTGTCATAACGATGTTTTTATATGCCATTTGTTTAAATCCAAGTAAATGAGTTTTGGAAATGTTTTCCAAATTTAATTAGAGATGTTTTCTAAGCATAGAAATGAAATGATTTGGTCGATGAGAGGTTAAGATACTGTGAATATATGGAAATGTTCTCCGATGTTAATAACATTTATTTTCAAAATATTGAAAATTAAAAGAGGTGAATATATGGAAAAAATATGAATATGATAAGAGATATTTTCTAGAATATGAAAAGTAAATAGTTTTTGATATATGGAAATGTTTTCCGAGAATAATGAGAAGCCAAACGAGTTTGGAGAAATATATGGAAAACAAGGAATTGGAAAATGATAAATTAACAAGAAATTAATTTAAAAGTCTCACTATTGCTTGATGCTTGATCAGTTGAACTTCTACTTGGAAATAGGATCGTTGGTTGCATGGATGTTTCCTTTTATAGTTAAATAACCTGCTATCAAAGTTTTGGCCATTTCATATTTAATGTTGTCAATATGGAGAGACCGAGATCAGGTTTATTATATAAAAACCACTCTATATGAGCATAAGTGATGCGAATCAAATTATACTGAAGATAATTGAAGACAAAGTAAAGTGTCAGTGTTGTTCTATTAATTTTAAGTAGAATTGCCTAAGATGGATTGATGGGATGGTGCCTTCGATTCGTCCAGTCCTAGAACAACGTATATAGACGGATATCTGACAGGGTATTTCTAGATAGTCACGTACATTGATTTCTTTAAACGGACCATGGCTGGTGGCAGAGATGAAAACTTCTTTTAGCTTAACACCCAGTGTATTTTTTAGGATGTCAATTAATAATTTGACGGATTTGTCGATGTGGCATTCAAAGTGGATAATGTTGTGATATTCAAAAGATACGTCGTAGCCTCAGGCCTCATCAACCGGAAATATGAAAAAACTCGGGCAGGCAGCGTGGCTATGTGGGTCGCCCCCATTAGGGTGTGTTATCACCTAATCTAGAGAAAATTCAATTGCTTCTTATTCTATCGCTACTGCATGCTTTTAGAGATGGTTGGCGATCACAACTGTTGGTGATAATATACTCGGTACACTCAAGCGAAATGAGTGGTCGGTCATGTATGGCCTGGATTGCAAGATTTTCTTGTTGAACCCAGTATATTCTTCTCTAGAGATACACTATCGGAAGTTGGTTCCATTTCTTGTCATAGCTGGAAATACATTATCCAATAAGAGCCCGTGGTTTTTGATTGTATACTATGTATGTGTAACGTGAGATACAAGTATTCCACTAGATTGCTATATATTTGATTTGACACTATCATAATATCAGAATAGTGTCGATACAAAGAGTATTTTGGGTTATAGTAAGGTAAAACCATCCATCTTTATGTGTGGATTGATCTTACGATTGTCCTTTCCTTTAAAATATTTTTCAAAAGTTGAATCAAGTGGTTGGAGTTTACTCACACATGTCTCATGGCTGACCCATAGTTTATTTTGTTTTGTTTTACCCTAAACTCTTGGATGACCAAATTTGTATGGGCAGTCAAGTAACCGGGATTCTATAGATACACTTGGAGGAGATTGGAGCAGGAGTCTTCAACATTAGATAGCTACTGTTTATTTCTGTTGTGATGTGTTGTGTTGTACTCTAGTGATGGTATGTATATGAAACGACCCAAACTCGCCCTTACGGGCAAACCCGGATTGATTTGAGAACACGACATCAGAACACAAACAGAAGAATATTTCATTGCTTATTACAACAATTTACATCAGAGTACAAGAATATATACAGTATGAACAAATAATATACATTTGATAAATGTCAAAGGTTTACAAAATATTATTGCATCGGAAAATAATACGTAACACAGCTCAAAGAAATACATGAATACAGAGCGTCCCGAATATAGCTCCAGCCGTAAACCAAGATCCTGGAAAATAGAAGTTTGCAAAACCAAAACTACTAGCTGCCTGTATGGAAAATAGGGGCACCCAGAGTTTAGGTTAAAACAATAAACTCCAGGTCAGTCATGTGATTGGTATAAGAACTAACACAATTATTAAATCTTTACTTTAAAAATAAAGCAAATCAAGGGACCACGCTGTATAACACAGAATGGGTTTCCTCCCAAAAATGCCAGTGCACAAAAAATTTTAAAAACAACGCAATGCTTTTCAAAAAATGAAGCTATTATAAGAGTCATGTCCCATCTCACAATGCAACGCATGCCGAAGGATAGAGTTTTCCGTTATAATAGCCAAACATGCTTGGTACGTTTAAAAACAAATCATTTGGTACTGTTATAAGTGCATAGTGTATAAAACAACTTCAAATATAAATGTATCAATCATAGACGACATATGTACCATATATCATGTCGCCATACTAGGCTCTACAATCAAACCCAAAATGTCACATATTGGAAATTGGATTTCCGTCATGAGTTGAGTCAAGGGATGGCTCCTCTCCGCTTCGAGACACTCTAGCAAATGTCTCAAGATTCCACTTAGAAAACCCTGTGATGCTTCAGGGCAGGTCCTCTCTTATGTTTGAGGATTGGTTATTCCTGAACACACGTTTCTCGGTGCTATCGGACCTATCCATCGGCTCCGTAGTAACCAATATATCCGACGCGCCTCGCAATCCAACATCCACATAGGTAAAAATATAATAAATGTTTGGGGTCCATACCATGCCACCACCCATAGCTAGAAAGAAACGTCGTGCACTCCCTGTAGTCACGATCCCGTTTTTGACTCATATCGAGCTGTGAGGCTCGCGAATTAACGCTATACACAAAGCTAAGCTATATTAAAGTTGTGCATTGATCATCAACCACAAGAATTTGATTTTAAACAAAAGCCTTGATCATTTGCATCTCAACATGCCACACTGACAATTCACACCATGCGACTGATGTCTATCGATGTATAACCTCTGAGCTCATTCATCTCAGAGAAGGGTGTTAAGCAAGAGAATAAATTCTCTGCCACCAAACAGATATATATTTAATAGTGATCAATCAACACAGAATAAAATCCAATCTCAGACACACATCCATTTAAAAGTTCGTTCTGGTTCTGAACGAAACCGGAGGCACCTTATTCCTCGCCCCATATATTCGATACAGGAGAGAGGTCCTCGCATATCTGGTCGATCTCCAAGTACGTCTGGACGATCACCACTTATTACCTTGTCTTGGGTGTACAGTCCAATCAAGACATCAGTAATCATCCAAACGATGTGAAGACCTCCGGTCTTCAACCGCCGTCTTCATCGTCGGCTTATCGTCACATCAGTTTTTCAAAATGGGCATAAACCCGGCCTTTTCAAATAACTCGCGTATATAATAAACAAGTGCTATAAAAACACAACAAATACCTCATTCCAAACCCGAGTGTTCTTTTATTTAAATATTCATATCCTTTGGGAAAGGTTCCCATTAATTTTATCAAAGATAAATTCTTTAAATTTATTCTTTAATCTACCTTTGGATATCACTTCAAACCAAATTAAGGTTTATCCAAACTAGTCGAGATTAGCGCACCTTACCGAAGTAATCATTTCTTTTATTTCCCAATCCCAACCTATTCATCCCATGGAGTAAAATTGGTAATACTCCATATCTAACACCACAGTGTTATAGGTAAATTTAATTACCATTTTACATTCAAATCTAATTAAAGATTTAACTATCGCTAGGAGCAAAAATGGTGATACTCCATTCTCGATCATTTCCCAAATTTGATAATTTAAATTATCAATTCACATTACGATCTAGTTAAAGATTCATTAAAAATCCACTTAGTTTTAATCTTCCCAAAAATCAATATTAATGATTATTTAACTTTGGAAAGACAAACATGCCGCATCGATAATTTACACCGTACTATTGATTTCTGCCGATATATAACCTCTAAGCTCGTACGTCTTAGAGAAGGTGTAACAACCCGCACCTACGTTCATGCAAGGTATTGTCCCCAACTTAGCCACCATATAGGTGTGGGGTTTTGTTCCTCAAAAGGCCTCGGCATAATTTCGAGATTTGCCAACACATGGCGTTGCCATACGGGCTGAGCCAACCTCTCTACTAACACCGATATTGTCTCTACTTAGCCACCTCTCAGGTGTAGGGTTTTCCATCACTAGGCCTCGGCGTTAGTAAGAGATGGGTTCTACTATATAAGTACTCACTTCACACAGGCTTCCACGATGTAGGACTTAGGGGTGTTACAAAAGGGTGTTTAAGAAAGAGAATAAATTCTATGCCATCAAACAGATATATATTTAGCAGAGATCAACCATACAGTTCGAATTAAAATGTTAGACATGTAATCCTATCTTTTACGGGGTTAAAGAACTAATGTCATTTAAAACATAGTTCACGATAAACCCAAATCACATTTCATTAATTATGGAATATTCACGGAAAATAGATCAATATATACTCGATATCAATTTCCGTATCCGAATAATAATAAAAATGGAATAGCGACGAAGTCTTTTAAATTCCATATGTATTAACAGTCTTCCTCCAAAGAAGCTCACTTCGATTATTATCAAATTGAATTCCATTCAATTCCAATTTAATATATTAAATTGAAAAACTTTACATTGGAAAATTCCCATTAAATCTTAATAAAAAAAATTTATAATTTCTAAATCACATTTTACTGTTAATCGAGTTAAAGAAAAAATGTTGTTAAAAACACAGTTCACAATAAAACCAATTCACATTCCATTTTATTCCAATTAAATGTTAATTAACTGGAAACTCTAATAATCTATCTTAATTAAAAGATTTATTCTTTTCACACGGGGTTTAAGAACAGTGTTATTTAAGACACCATTCACGACAAAACCAAAATCCAATTCTTTTATTCAATTTCAATTAAATCTTAGTTAACTGGAAAACTTCACTAAATCTTAATTAAAGGATTTATTCTTTCCTTAATTGGGTTTAAGAACAGTGTTAATGAAGACACTATTCACGACAAACCCAAAATCCTATTCAATATTAAATACAAGGCTCTGAATAGAAATTATATCGGCTTATATTCAACATCAAATTCTGAAATTAACAAATATCGTATTGGGAATAACGATATATATATATATATAAATCTTCCAAATTCCTCCACAATATCTGTATAATCACGGAATCCAATATCGAAATATTCCAAAGATAATTTCGATTCAAATCCATTCCAATTCATATATTGGAAACTCTGGTTATTTTTAAAACCATTTTAAATCCAATTTATTTATTTAAAAATATTGGATTATAATTCTAGTTCATAACTAGTTCATTTTTATAAAATATATTTTTATCTTTTCAAATACGGAATTTTTCATCCCAATTCTTTCCAAATCATTTATTATGATTTTACACAAATTATCAATATTTTTAATAAATTTATTAAAGCCCTTATAATTGATTTCCATAAACAGTCATCAAACTACACTTACAGCGACCTTTTCCAAATTTGATTTGGACATAATCCCAAATCCAACCATTAGATTTCAAATTCATTATATTCGTTGGAAATCTCTTTTCGATACGAACTCAACTGCTCCAGTTTTAGAAGAATTCGACGGTCAGATTTCCCGTAATGTCAATTCGAAGTTAATGGTCGAAATTTGCGAACTGCCGCGACGCGGCGCATTCTATTCAAGCCATTAAATATATATAATATATATATTTCGTCAATTTCTATTTAAAACGTATTTTATAAATCATTTTAAATTCGTTTTCAAAATGATTTCAACTTCATATTCAATTTTAAATCAAAATTGAATATTCTATATCATTAATATATAAATGATAATATTTTTAAAACATTAGATTTTGAAATCACTTCCTTTTCGATATTTATTATAAAATGAATAAAATCGATATAAATATCGTTCATGTTAAAATGGCGTTAATCTAATCAACACGGCTTTATATATTTAAATATTTACGTGTCCATCCCAAATCGGACATTAAAATCATATTTTGATCCATTACTGAATATTATTTTAAAATATTAGTTATTTTAAAATATTCATTATTCGTCATTTTAAAATATTCTTTAATTTAAAATATTCATTCTTTCCGAATTGGAATCAAACATAGTCAATTACCAAATAATTTTATTTATATGGATTTTATACACACATGTACACAACAATAATCAAACGCAGTCAATCGTCATCCAGAGTGCATTACACAACTGCATAAGCGTTAAATATGAATAATCAACGCTTACAATAGCCTGTCAACCAATCGATTTACATACAACTAAATATTGGGATTAGCGTATGTCCAATATCATCCCAATAACCATGTGGGGTTTTCAAACAACAAACATTGATTATTATTTGTGCAGTTGGGCGATGTGTGAAATATATCGTCCCAATCCATATTAGTTAAATGTGTGTACATAAACAAATCGTCTGATTTGTAAATGAATATTTATTTTATTCATATACTCGTTAAAAATTATATTTTTAACTATAAAATATTTATTTCAACTCATGAATATTTTATACAGTTCATTTATACAATAAAAATGATATTTTTATTGTTCTAACATTTTTAGAAAATTTCGGCAGCATAACAGCGCGATACTAGAACCAGAATAAGGTCTATCCTTATCCCTCGCCTAATAATTGCTCGCGCCATATACAAACCAAATTCTATCAGTTCATTTCACTTCCCAAACCAAATTCAAACAAATAATTCAATCAACCAAACAACCAAACAAACGTGGTTTCAAACAAAGGTGTCGGGTGCTTCTAAGCACCATCTGCATCTTAGTATATATATTTAACTAGAAAATAAACTAGACTGAGAAGTTCTCACCTTTGGGATCCACTCCTTCATTCTTTATTTCTGAACGATTTAGATTTAGATTTGTTTCCAACCAGTTCCATCACAATCTGTTTCACGGGGTTTATATTAAAAATCACATTTTTAATAAAGCTAATCATATTTAAAAATCACAATTTTATTTTAATGTCATATATATAAAAATCATATTTTTATAATGATGTTTATAGTATAAAAATCATACTTTTATATCGCTATGCATATAGTAAAAATCATATTTTTATCTCGTTATTATATATATATATATATATATATAAATCACATCTTTACATCGTTGTTATGTATGTAAAAATCACTTCTTTATAACGTTATTATATATAAAAATCATGTCTTTACATCATCATTATATATAAAAATCATATTTTTATATCATTGAAAACCATATTTTTATATCGTTATTATATAAATAAAAGTCGAATTTTTATATTGCTACTATATATATAAAGACGATATTTTTACTTTGCTTTCATGATAATAAAATTCTCATTTTTATATGTTAGTCATATAAATAAAAATCACATCTTTATTAACTCTACATACATAGAAAAATCAAATCTTTATTAATGCTTTTAATTTATATAAATAAAACTGAATTAAAAAAACAATGTTGTTTTATAAAGAAAAATTGAAATCCAAAATAATGTAATTTATAAAAAGGGAAAGCTCACTGTGTTTTCTGTTTTAGAAGGGTTGGAGGAAGGAGCTCACTGCGGTGGTCGGGTGGTGGTCCGTGCAGGCGGTGATGGTCGGATTCGGGCCCAGGAAGGGTGGCGGCGGATATTTTGGGAGGTGATTGGCGGTTTATAGGGTTTGGGCTTTTGGGGGGCGCGGTTTCCTCGAGCTGAAGGAGGGGCTGAGAAGAACTGCGACGACTGTGAGGAGGGCCTTCTGGCGGCGGTGGAGCGACCAGGAAGGGGAGGGCGATGCGATCTGTGTTTTTTTTATTTCAATTCGAGTTTGACTATGAAGAAAGGGAAAGGGGCTTTGACTAGTTAATATAATTATATATATTAATTCTATTTTATATTCAAAAAAAGTAACTTTTATTTTCGAACCCCAAATTAAACTCACAGACTGTCGCCCCTAGCTAATTATCCCCATTCCGGACACAATGGGATATGTTCGGTAAGCCAATTCTATTGTTTCGATTAGTTTTGCTTTAAATTAAAATATAAATCAACATATATATATATATATATTGAATTTGAACTCACATTATAAATTATCGGGGTCACATACTGACTCCAAAAATTCCCGAAAAGTAAATCTAGCTATTTTTTGATAATACAGTCCTAAGAAAACTAATTTCGTCGAATTTGGTGACCGTTTGAAAAACGGTCATTTTCTAGTTGATTAAATTCAAACAGAAATTGCCAAACACGTTTAAATTCACCACGCTCACATATTGATTCCAAAAATTATGAAAATTGGAATCAAGCATTAATTTGACATTCCAGATTCAACAAAAGTGGTATCGTCAAAAATGGAGGTCGTTTGCAAAATCGCTATTTTTAAGGGCTATATTTTATATTAAATTTCATAGCGGCTATTCTGAATTTTAAAATGACATAACTTTTTATTCCTGTTATGAAATCTATATTTTTCACATTCATTGGAAAGATATTTTCAAACAGATTCAATTATTTCTGGTTTTACTAAAATCCGGTTTACTTTGAATCTTGTACATTCATTTGAAATTTGAAATCGAATTTTCAAACAACTGCGCCATTTCCAATTCCTTTTATAATTAAAATAAATATTTATATTCTAACTTCTATTTAAATAAATTTATATGTACTAATTCAATTTAAAATAAATTTCTAGTCGTTATTATTTAAAATAAATCATTTTAAATATTCAAAATTCATTAAAATTGCTAAAATAAAAAATTTAAATTGGTTCTGATTTTCCGGGTTATTACAGTATATATGGTACAAATTTGTATTTCAAAAGTTTTGTTATATAATATAATTTATTTGTTTCATTGGGAGATCTGTATCTACTCTGATGTTTTGATATTGTGATATTCTTTTCTTTTATTCTAAACTTTATTTCTATTTCTCTCCCTCTAACTTCTTTCTATTAATGATCCGGTAATTTCTGATGCTTGGTTATTCAACATGGTGTTTTGTGCCGATTCTCAGGATTGAGAATTGCTCAGGTTGTTACAGTGGTTTTAAATCATGAGGTTGAGTGATAACCTTGGCCCTGTGGCGTGACTCAACGGAGATGGGGTTAGTAATACCCTAGATTGAGTTTGAATATATATATATATATATATATATATATATATATATATATGAGAGCGTATTTGTAGATTATATAAAAATTGTTTTATATTGTTGAGATTTATTGATTGAGTGGCATATGAATTGTAACATCCCATAATTGTCAGTATATTTAAATTTCAATTTAAAATAAATAAATTGGGATATATTGGGGAAAATCAAATTTGTGTTAAATTTTAATGATGATGATTGTTTAAATTGAGTATAAATAGATTTTTTTTCCAATTTATTTTTTGAAAAGCAGTAATTTGAAATTGAATAATTAAATAATTAAATTAATGTGAGTGAGTTAATTTAAAAAAAAGGGAATTCAAATTTAATTGATTTAATGGTGGAATCTTAAGTCGTTAAATTATAACTGAAATTCAATCAAGATTCAATTAATCAAATTATGATTTAAAAATGTGTGGAATTTATTTGTAGAAATTTATTTAAGTTATAATTTGATTTAAATTTGAATTTAATGAATATTAATTTGAATTTAAAACGGTTAATCGAATGATTGAATATTTTATTTAATTAACGGTGAAATTTAACTGTTTTGGCGACTGTCTCGGAATTCGACGAAACTGGCGCCATTGGATTCAGAACGATGAATTATGGTAGGATGTAAATCTGCGTTACGATCCGACTTACCGTTTGATCATACGAGAGAAAATGTGAAAAGAATCAAGATAATTGGATAATTGGGTGTTTCTCATAGTTGGACCCTATATACATATATAAATAAAATCCATCATAATCTCACCAGCTCATTTTTCTCATTCAGTATGTATAATTCCTCCTCATCTCTCCCTAATGGCTGAAATCAAATTTTACAAACCCTAGAGAAATAAAATACAACTCCAAAAGTAAAATCTCTCCAAAACCCATCATATTATATATCAAATCGAAGCTCTCGATGATACGAAGCCTCTGGTATAGTTTGTTTCGACATGCAGTGGTCGGAGTTGCTTGAAATCCACGGTCAAAGTTCTGTTTGGCGAAGCCCTAATCTCTAAATTGGGCGTTTTCGATCTAAGCTTCAATCGCGAATTCTGGAACCTGGGTATTGAAGAGGGTGTCCATGCGAGTGTAACGGTGGTATGCATGTGATTTATTGCTAAGAGAATCGCCGGAATTTTAGCGTGGAAGTCTGAAAACCGTGGTTTAGGGTTGGTGACCGGCGGAGCTAGGGCCCACCGGAGGTGGTGGCGCCACCTTGGTTGGACGCGACTCGAGATGGTCTTCGGGTTGGTGGGGACCGTCGGGCCTAGTTTGGCCGGAGTGGGGTGCGAGAGTTGGTCAAAGATCGAAGCTGATGGGTTGTTTTCCACGTTGTGTTTACTGTAGCAAATAGAAGAGGAGCGGGAGAAGGAGATGTATGGGGCTGACGTGGCGCTCAATTATTTGGTGAGGTGTATTTAATTAATTCTTATATATTTTAAAATTCGAACGGTAAAACAAGCAAAACTTCTTCATACGACGTCGGATTGACGCACAGTTTGTTGCGTAGGATCATGGAGAAATTGCGGACGTTTTGGCGCTTGTTTGGCTATGTTTAGAGACTGTGAAATTTTGGGCTTCTTTTGGACGTCCGATCCACTAAGGACCCGAAGGTGAGTGATTTTTCCACTCACGATACTAAATAATTCCCATATTTATCGAATTAAATTACGAAATAGTTGGTTGCATGATTGTGATTGGCTGTTGAATTTGGTTTCTTAAATTTTTGATATACCAATGTGATAACATGCAAATTAGATCGATAATTAGTTATTTAATTAAATTTAAATTCTAGATTGGAAATCTAAATCCTTGCTGATCCTGAAAAAGTTTAATGTGGACCAGTTGAATAGAATGGTGTGATGGATGCTTGGTTGGATTGTATTACTGAATTTGATATTGACACTGTTAATGCTTCATATTCAGTATATTGTATTGCATGTGGTTGTGACGATAAATCCTATTTACCCTTGATGTTACGGGCATCTAATAAACCCGGGGTTTATCAATAAAATAAATTAAGAACACAGAGTGAAAGGATAAATCTCTGTGACCCTGATTTGGATTGAAATGATAGACCCATCCCTGAATATCGAGAAATTAAATTTAAATTCACTTGGCCATAGGATAGAAAATCATATATGGACATCAGTTGGTTAAATGATTTAAATTATTTGAAGTCTATTTGGTGGAAAATTTCATTTAAAGGAATGTATCGATTTTCGATAAATTTTTATTTTTCTTTAAGATATGAATTCTCGATGTTATTTGGAAGGGTTAAGAATTTCCCAAACTAACTGGAAGTTGTAATTTGGATTTAATATGATTTAGGATTTATCCCAATAATTGGTGGACTCAAATTTAGTAAATTCTTTTTGAATTTAAACTTTGGAATAAAAGTAATCGAGGATATTTGGAATTGTTCTAAACTAAATACAAATATGGTTTTTAAAATCCTCGAAATGAAAACGGGTTGAAATAAGATATTGAAATGGTGTAACTCCATTTGAGATTGAAATTTGATTCAAGTGTTGAAATTTGGAAGGAGAAAAAATTTAAGGTTTAAAATTCTATTTTTATTTTATTTTGTTCTATTTTATATTATTTTATTATATTTTTATTTTATTTATAAACTACATATCTACTTTGTTATAAGTGAGTTTTTATATATGTATATTTTATGTAAAAATTTATTTAGTAAGCCTGTTATATATATATATATATATATATATATAGTGATTTAAATTACCTTAGTACTCTCTAATGATTCTATATAAGTAAAATTTATATATGGTTTTATGTATAAGTAATTATTTTCAAAATTTTATTTTATGAATTGTAATTCTTCTTCCAGATGGAAAGTGTTTGGATTTAAAACTTTGAGTCAAATGGAATTGAGATAAGTTGTATTCTTTTTGAATATGAATTGGTTTTAACCGATTTTGATATGGAAAGGTAGATTTTATGCTACTTGAATATATATTGGATTTCCAAAGATTGAAATGAATAGATGTGGAAAATAATATATTTTAATTGAATATGAAGGGATTTCAAATGTAAATCGTTTTGAAATAACTGAATTTTTTTAGATGAAGTATATGCTATGTGAATATAGATCGATTTGAAATATTATACGAGTATAATATAATGACATGGAAATATATTCTAGTTTAGGATATAATCGGTTTGGGTATGATTATGATATGTCGATATGCAAATTTTATTCGTTTGAATATAAATTGTGTTCGAAACAGAAGATGATATTTTGATATGAAAGCGAACCTTTATCAAATATAAAAGAACCGACCGATGTGAAAGATGTAAGCATTGGTTGTTAAAGAGACCAGAGTCGACATAAGGCATACTCTCTGTCAGTGGCGATACCACTTTGACAACTGTGAACGTTATGACGTATCCAGATTGAGTATGATGACTTGGAGGTGATTATTGAATCGAAGAAGATGACCGATGACGTAATAACCCTGACTTTCAGGTCAGAATTGAAATGACTAAAACAGGAGCTATACCGTGACTAATTGAGGTAGCACCTTTGATCGGACACACTTCTTCGATACTATTTCTATGACTATGATGATGATGATTTGGGCCCATTTATGATTTTTGGAGTGTGTTCCGAGGTGGGCGGTAGTGGCTGCTATGCGTTACCACCGGTCCGGGAGTGCAATTGGTAGAATCCTACCCTGGGCATTGCCTCGAGTGCCTTGTCATATTATCCTTATCGAGCCCCATACGATTTTTATTTGTATCGTACCTATGGAGTGACCTCTGATGCCATCGTTTACGGTGGGTTTACGGTACTGTATAGACTACGGTATTATAAACGGTGTAAGGGTAAAAATGTAATCCCACTTACACTATTTTCAGTACTTATACTTTACTGGATAGACACTATCATAATAGCGTAATATACTATGTATGTATTAGTTTAACGGATCCTCGAGAGATGGAAAAAATCCCGTAACATCTCTTGAGTTACTGCACCCATGATACTGATGTTTTAATATTTTAATTTAACTAATATGAGAATGATTTAGTGCTGATCCGAGTGTTTTTTGTGTTTTCTTTTATGCAATATGCTCGGGTCAGCAGATGCGTGCAGTTAGCGAAGATTCCTTTACCTGGGAGGGTGGAGACAAAGATTTGGTATACATCTATTATATATAAATATTTTCCGCTGCTTTGTTTGAAATCGATATATGTGTAACTCTGATAACCATTGATGTTAGAGCCTATTGTATATACTTCAACTGTTTAAACTGCTATTTAATTATTATATGTTGTCCTTCTGCTGTGAGGTTCTGTGATTTGTTTTCTCTTCTTTCTTTCTTTTCTTCTTTTCCTAATAACTACCCGCTTTTGCGATTTGTTTGGGTCGACATGTGTGGTTTGTTGTCGATTTTAAACGGTCAAAAGTTGGGTCGTTACATTTGGTATCAGGGCGATGGTTAGCGATAACCGTGGCTCTGTTTAGGAATTAACTCATTAAAGATAGGGTTAGTAGTGCCCTAGAATGAGTTTGAGTGATATGAGAGAGCGTACTTGTATTTTTGATATAAATTGGTTGATACGGTGTTGGCTTGTTCTGTTGATTATTTATGGATTCTGATCGATGTATGGGACGCCATAGAATCGATAGGGATTTCTAAATAATCGATCAGAATTATCGACATAATATGGTTTTGTACTATATTCTAAAATATATCAAATATATATATTATTGGTTCAAGTATATATGTATTCGTTCGAGTAAGTGATAATATTAAGTCATTTCCTATTATGAGTGGTTCAATAATGAAACTAATGGAAAATTTAAATGGTTCGGGAAATTCAAGAATAAAATCCTTTAGTATAATGGGTTTCAGAGTATGATTTGCAAATGAAATAGAAATGAGCTTGAAACTTGATCCTGGGGTACTCTTGAAATAGATTTGCCAAGATATTTGGAATAATAGGGTATTATAAGTAAGTATTTTCGAAAGGTAAACGATCTCAAAGGATTTGAAATAGAATAAGTGAAATCCCTTCTTGGACCTTAGAATAGCTTCGGTAATGAGTGCACGCATTATCGACATTTGTTCTGAAGCGTCTAAGTGGGGGAGACCACTTCGTATTTTCATAACTAGTTGATAGAGGTTTTGGATTTGATTACATATGATATAAAATTTCATATAAACATATTTGTACCTATTATTAGAAGTTGAATTTAAATTAAACCAGGATTGGAATTTCTTCATTCTTGGTAAATTAAAGTTTGGATTTAAATTTTTATATATATGGTATGTTTTTTTCTATAAAATAGAATAGGTACGTATATTATTTTAAATCCTACTTTATGAACTCGGAATCAAGTATTTAAGTTCATTTAAGTAATAATGTTAAGTCCTATGTTAAGGCAAATCAATTCATTTGAATATATATCTTGAGGAATCATGAAATGGACTTAAATATTTAGAAATCGTCACATAACTCTTAAATAAGGGTAATGATAAAGTTCAAGCAAATTCCAAATGAGTTGATATAAGCGTTAGAGAAACATGTAAGTTAACTATGAAATAAAATTCAACTAAGATCGACCACGAATGAAATGGAAGATTAAGTGTGTAAATAAGGAAGGGAATAGCCTGTGCCTTGGTTAATAAATAAGTAAGTGAAATTAGTCGAGAAGTAGTTGGAAAGGGATTTAAATTAGTTACTAAAGCGTGACTTGCCAATAAATATAAATAAGGAAATAAACGGCAAGTTAGTATATATATATATATATATATATATATATATATATATATGTGAAGTTAAAGTATACAAAATCCAAATGAGGTAAATCTTATTTGAATAATATATGGAGTATAAGTCTTGGTATAAATAATGAAATGAATGGAACTAAACTTTTGTCGCATAAAATATAACTTAATTCGTGCAGGAATCGAGTTAAATAGGGTTTAACTCAGGAAATCGATTAATAACGATTTGAGAATTTACACTTGAGTTAATGGAAATATTGGGAAAAAAATCTTAACCTGAGTTGAATGGATTGATAAAACGAATCGACTTAGGAAATTTAAACAAGTCGAGTTGGAATCAATATAGATAGTTTGGTCGAATAAGTAAAGTTTGATCTATACTAACGAGAAATGGATAAGCAAGAAAATCCGAGAAACTTAATTGGTCGATTTAGAACCAAATAATAGTTGAGGATGAGGTGACGATGAACTCGAATAATTAGAGTAAATAAATCTGAATTAATTCAAGCAAATGGCTAATCAAATATGGAAATTGGAATGACAATTCAATGGAATATCGATGAAGAAAATGATAATAAGTAATGAATTTGGCAACTCGATCCATGATTTATGAATTTAGGATGTAGTATAACCAAGTTAGCTGGAAGTTAAAATAAAATAAAGTTCATTTGGGATTTAATGGTTGGAATAAACGAGAAACGAATAGAAAATGTATTAGAACGAAGTAAGAAATTTAATGAAAACTCATTTCTTGGATTATGAGGTGGATATAAAGGATCGAATGAATAGATGGCAACAAATGGAAGGGTAAATAGTATTAGATGCTAAATGGAGCGATAACCCATTCTAGATAGTTGAGTTTGGTTAACTTTTTGAAATCCAAAGCTCGAAACTTCAAACAAATGAATTAATGTTTAGGCGGAAATCTAGGATGTTCGATAAGCTGAAAGTAAAATGGCCATAACTTTTGATTGGATAATCGGAATTTAACGAACCCAGAATTTTTTGAAACCTCGGAAACTGAACTAAAACTTTTGTCAATGGGACCCTATCTAATTCTCATGTTTATTTGCCTGAAGTCAAAGCGTTAGTTGTAGTTCAGCGCGCAGAAAATAAAAATCTGAAGCGGATACCTATATTGTTTTGACCATAACTCCCTAACGGAACGTCGGATTTTAATGTGCGAATACAATTCGGAAAGCCCAGGATCTGAACTAAAACATTTCCTTATTATGCTCGTTGAAATTTTGCTGTTTAAAGGGTTTAAACTGGGTTGAACAACCCAGATCTGCATTTTTCAATACAGGGGCTGAGGCGTCCGCCTTCACTAAAATGGTCATAACTTTTGAACGATTTATCCGAATTCGACGAATCCGGACAATTCGGAAAGCCTGAAACGAAGGCTACCACTTTTTCCTAGCATGTTTTAGTCAAATCCCATCATTAATAAGGCGATAATAGAGGGTTTGTTCGCTGACCTATTATGAATACCTCGGGTTTTGAAGTTGAAATGCTTAGTATATGTTGTATAAATAGTATATGCTTGCTATTTGTTGTATATATATGCTTAATTCTTATGTCTATATGAGTATTTAGCAGGTGTAAGAAGTCGCATTACGCCTTGGAGCTCGCTTGCGCTAAATACTAAATTGCTAAGGTAAATAAAATTTGCAGATAAACGCTAAAGGAGGTACGTACTTAAGTTACATGGTTTTGCGGTTTTATGTTTGGTGTTTCCCCATTATTGGGATGCCTCATCGTGCGATGAGATGAATATCGAGTTTATATCAATGTTGGGATTTTTCCCAGGGCTCTCCGTACAAAGGAGATGCTGCCGAAATTTTTCGTGATTTCGGGAGTTAGAAATTTATGAGATTTTCAACTATATAACTTATTTTATAAATGCTATTGTTATAAGTATGGAATTTGAAAGTATGATTTATTTTATACCTTATCTCGTTCTCTTTTCGAGGACGAAAAGATTTTAAGTGAGGGAGAATGTAACATCCCATAATTTTCAGTATATTTAAATTTCAATTTAAAATAAATAAATTGGGATATATTGGGGAAAATCAAATTTGTGTTAAATTTTAATGATGATGATTGTTTAAATTGAGTATAAATAGATTTTTTTTCCAATTTATTTTTTGAAAAGCAGTAATTTAAAATTGAATAATTAAATAATTAAATTAATGTGAGTGAGTTAATTTAAAAAAAAGGGAATTCAAATTTAATTGATTTAATGGTGGAATCTTAAGTCGTTAAATTATAACTGAAATTCAATCAAGATTCAATTAATCAAATTATGATTTAAAAATGTGTGGAATTTATTTGTAGAAATTTATTTAAGTTATAATCTGATTTAAATTTGAATTTAATGAATATTAATTTGAATATAAAACGGTTAATCGAATGATTGAATATTATATTTAATTAACGGTGAAATTTAACTGTTTTGGCGACTGCCTCAAAATTCGACGAAACTGGCGCCATTGGATTCAGAACGATGAATTATGGTAGGATGTAAATCTGCGTTACGATCCGACTTACCGTTTGATCGTACGAGAGAAAATGTGAAATGAATCAAGATAATTGGATAATTGGGTGTTTCTCATAGTTGGACCCTATATACATATATAAATAAAATCCATCATAATCTCACCAGCTCATTTTTCTCATTCAGTACGTATAATTCCTCCTCATCTCTCCCTTATGGCTGAAATCAAATTTTACAAACCCTAGAGAAATAAAATACAACTCCAAAAGTAAAATCTCTCCAAAACCCATCATATTATATATCAAATCGAAGCTCTCGATGATACGAAGCCTCTGGTATAGTTTGTTTCGACATGCAGTGGTCGGAGTTGCTTGAAATCCACGGTCAAAGTTCTGTTTGGCGAAGCCGTAATCTCTAAATTGGGTGTTTTCGATCTAAGCTTCAATCGCGAATTCTGGAACCTGGGTATTGAAGAGGGTGTCCATGCGAGTGTAACGGTGGTATGCATGTGATTTATTGTTAAGAGAATCGCCGGAATTTTAGTGTGGAAGTCTGAAAACCGCGGTTTAGGGTTGGTGACCGGCGGAGCTAGGGCCCACCAGAGGTGGTGGCGCCACCTTGGTTGTACGCGGCTCGAGATGGTCTTCGGGTTGGTGGGGATCGTCGGGCGTAGTTTGGTCGGAGTGGGGCGCGAGAGTTGGTCAAAGATCGAAGCTGATGGGTTGTTTTCCACGTTGTGTTTACTGTAGCAAATAGAAGAGGAGCGGGAGAAGGAGATGTATGGGGCTGACGTGGCGCTCAATTATTTCGTGAGGTGTATTTAATTAATTCTTATATATTTTAAAATTCGAATGGTAAAACAAGCATAACTTCTTCATACGACCTCGGATTGACGCACGGTTTGTTGCGTTAGGATCGTGGAGAAATTGCGGACATTTTGGCGCCAGTTTGGCTGTGTTTAGAGACTGTGAAATTTTGGGCTTCTTTTGGACGTCCGATCCACTAAGGACCCGAAGGTGAGTGATTTTTCCACTCACGATGAACTAAATAATTCCCATATTTATCGAATTAAATTACGAAATAGTTGGTTGCATGATTGTGATTGGCTATTGAATTTGGTTGCTTAAATTTTTGATATACCAATGTGATAACATGCAAATTAGATCGATAATTAGTTATTTAATTAAATTTAAATTCTAGATTGGAAATCTGAATCCTTGCTGATCCTGAAACAGTTTAATGTGGACCAGTTGAATAGAATGGTGTGATGGATGCTTGGTTGGATTTTATTACTGAATTTGATATTGACACTGTTAATGCTTCATATTCAGTATATTTTATTGCATGTGGTTGTGACGATAAGTCCTATTTACCCTTAATGTTACGAGCATCTAATAAACCCGGGGTTTATCGATAAAATAAATTAAGAACTCAGAGTGAAAGGATAAATCTTAGTGACCCTGATTTGGATTGAAATGATAGATCCATCCCTGAATATCGAGAAATTAAATTTAAATTCACTTGGCCATAGGATAGAAAATCATATATGGTCATCGGTTGGTTAAATGATTTAAATTATTTGAAGTCTATTTGGTGGAAAATTTCATTTAAAGGAATGTATCGATTTTCGATAAATTTTTATTTTTCTTTAAGATATGAATTCTCGATGTTATTTGGAAGGGTTAAGAATTTCCCAAACTAACTGGAAGTTGTAATCTGGATTTAATATGATTTGGGATTTATCCCAATAATTGGTGGACTCAAATTTAGTAAATTCTTTTTGAATTTAAACTTTGGAATAAAAGTAATCGAGGATATTTAGAGTTGTTCTAAACTAAATATGAATATGGTTTTTAAAATCCTCGAAATGGAAATGGGTTGAAATAAGATATTGAAATGGTGTAACTCCATTTGAGATTGGAATTTGATTCAAGTGTTGAAATTTGGAAGGAGAAACAATTTAAGGTTTAAAATTCTATTTTTATTTTATTTTGTTCTATTTTATATTATTTTATTATATTTTTATTTTATTTATAAACTACATATCTACTTTGTTATAAGTGAGTTTTTATATATATATTTTATGTAAAAAATTATTTAGTAAGCCTGTTTTATATATATATAGTGATTTAAATTACCTTAGTACTCTCTAATGATTCTATATAAGTAAAATTTATATATGGTTTTATGTATAAGTAATTATTTTCAAAATTTTATTTTATGAATTGTAATTCTTCTTCCGGATGGAAAGTGTTTAGATTTAAACCTTTGAGTCAAATGGAGTTGAGATAAGTTATATTCTATTTGAATATGAATTGATTTTAACCGATTTTGATATGGAAAGGTAGATTTTATGCTACTTGAATATATATTGGATTTCCAAAGATTGAAATGAATGGATGTGGAAAATAATATATTTTATTTGAATATGAAGGGATTTCAAATGTAAATCGTTTTGAAATAACTGAATTTTTTTTAGATGAAGTATATGCTATGTGAATATAGATCGATTTGAAATATTATACGAGTATAATATAATGACATGGAAATATATTCTAGTTTAGGATATAATCGGTTTGGGTATGATTATGATATGTCGATATGAAAATTTTATTCGTTTGAATATAAATTGGGTTCGAAACAGAAGATGATATTTTGATATGAAAGCGAACCTTTATCAAATATAAAAGAACCGACCGATGTGAAAAATGTAAGCGTTGGTTGTTAAAGAGACCGGAGTCGACATAAAGCATACTCTCTGTCAGTGTCGATACCACTTTGACAACTGTGAACGTTATGACGTATCCAGATTGAGTATGATGACTTGGAGGTGATTATTGAATCGAAGAAGATGACCGATGACGAAATAACCCTGACTTTCGGGTCAGAATTGAAATGACTAAAACAGGAGCTATACCGTGACTAATTGAGGTAGCACCTTTGATCGGACACACTTCTTCGATACTATTTCTATAACTATGATGATGATGATTTGGGCCCATTTATGATTTTTGGAGTGTGTTCCGAGGTGGACGGTAGTGGCTGCTATGCGTTACCACCGGTCCGGGAGTGTAATTGGTAGAATCCTACCCTGGGCATTGCCTCGAGTGCCTTGTCATATTATCCTTATCGAGCCCCATACAATTTTTATTTGTATCGTACCTATGGAGTGGCCTCTGATGCCATCGTTTACGGTGGGTTTACGGTACTGTATAGACTACGGTATTATAAAAGGTGTAAGAGTAAAAATGTAATCCCACTTACGCTATTTTCAGTACTTATACTTTACTGGATAGACACTATCATAATAGCGTATTATACTATGTATGTATTAGTTTAACGGATCCTCGAGAGATGGAAAAAACCCCGTAACATCTCTTGAGTTACTGCACCCATGATACTGATGTTATTTCATATTTTAATTTAACTAATATGAGAATGATTTAGTGCTGATCCGAGTGTTTGTTGTGTTTTCTTTTATGCAATATGCTCGGGTCAGTAGATGCGTGTAGTTAGCGAAGATTCCTTTACCTGGGAGGGTGGAGACGAAGATTTGGTATACATCTATTACATATAAATATTTTCCGCTGCATTGTTTGAAATCGATATATGTGTAACTCTGATAACCATTGATGTTAGAGCTTATTGTATATACTTCAACTGTTTAAACTGTTATTTAATTATTATATGTTGTCCTTCTGCTGTGAGGTTCTGTGATTTGGTTTCTCTTCTTTCTTTCTTTTCTTCTTTTCCCAATAACTACCCGCTTTTGCGATTTGTTTGGGTCGACATGTGTGGTTTGTTGTCGATTTTAAACGGTCAAAAGTTGGGTCGTTACATGAATTGTAGTCGACGGTGGAGCTCCGCAATGTCTACAAGCGTTTTTAAACACTCGAATATAATGAACCGACACTGTTTGTTTTGAAAGAGGGTAAATGAAATAATTTTACACAGTATACTTTGATGTAAAGAAAGTATTAGGATTATTATAGTATATTAGATGTGTTGGTTATTTTTTAACGGAATGGTATTACAAAAATTGAGATGGTTATAAATAACCAATCAGATATCGTATTAGTTTAATATATAAAATCAGATAGATTAAATCTGGATTTAGAACTAAATTGGAATTAAAGTTCTGGAAACATGGAAGGTGCAATAACCCGGAAATTCGAGCCAATTTAAAAATTTTATTTTGGCAATTTTAGCAAATTTTGAATATTTAAAATGATTTATTTTAAATATTGACGACGAGAAATTTATTTAGAATAGAACTCGAACGTATAAATTTACATAGATCGTCGTTAGAATATAAATATTTTATTTTAAATATAAAAGGAATTGAAAATTGCGCGGTAGTTCGAAAATTCGATTTCGATGTTCAAATGAATGTACAGGATTCAAAATAAACCAGATTTTAGCGAAACCAAAAATATTAGAATCTATTAGAGAATATCTTTCCAGTGAATCTGAAAAATTGAAATTTCATAGCGGGGATAAAAATTTATGCCCAGATGAAAATTCAGAATAGTCGCTATGGAAAATATAGCCCTTAAAAATGGAAATTTTGCAAACGACCTTCGTTTTCGACGAATCCACTTTTGTTTGATCCGAGATGTCAAATTATTGCTAGATTCCAATTTGCATACTTTTCTGAATCAATATGTGAGCGTGGCAAAAGAAAACGTGTTTTGACAGTTTCAGTCAATTTAGATTGACCAGAAAATGGCCATTTTTCAAACGTTCTCAGAATTTGACGAAATTACTTTTGCTAGGACCGTATCGTCGATACGAAGATAGAAATAATTTTTCTGGAATGCATGTTCAAATTCAATATATAGATTTATATTTTGATTTTGATGAAAACTGGTCGAAACAGCCGAACTGGCTTATGAAAAATATCCAATTGTGTTCGATATAGGGGTAATTAGCTAGAGGCGACAGTCGTTGGGTCTTGTTTGGAGTTCAGATGAAAAACTTACTTTTTGATAAATAAAATAATAATAAAATAAAAATATATAAACTAACCCTCATCCCTTTCCCTCTCAGAACTGGTCAACGCAAAGAAAAAAAAAATGAAAACCGCACCCCGTTGCTTCCCTCTGCCAGCCTATCGCCACCTCCTCCAAGCCCACCTCCGCCGCAGTACCTCCCGCGCCCATCATCGAACCTCCTCCTCCTTCTCCAGCCCAATTCGAGCACCCCCATTCCCCAACCCGCGAAGCCCTAGTTAAAAAAAAAAAAAACGCCGCTGCCCTTAGAACAACGCCACCGGACCCCCACCGCCAGTCAGCCCCGCTAGCACTTCTTCCCGCCACCTCAGCACAGTCATGGATCCCCTCCCTCTTAACAAAGATGTGAGCTTTTTATTTGTAAAAATTAGATTTTTTTTAATATAGTTAGTAAAAATTAGATCTTTATAGTTTATAAAGTTAGGATTTTTAACTATATGAATTAGATTTTTTAACAACGTAAAGTTTAGATTTTGAAAAGCATAAAAACTCGATTTTTATATAGATTTCATTAGCAAAAAAATTCGACTTTTATACGGTATACATAGGCATAAAAATTTGACTTTTGTATACGAAGTAACGATATAAAGATTGAATTTTTATATGTGTATTATCGATAGAAATATATAATTTTTATATATGTAAGATAACAAAAATATAATTTTTATATATGTAGCGAATTAAAAATGTGATTTTTATATAATAGAGAATATAAAAATGTGATTTTTATAATGTAGCGAATACGGACGACGAAAGTGACCAAAGGCGAGCACGGAGAAGATTTTATACATATAAAGAGTCGCGGCGTTTGGTTTAGCTTTTAGGTGAGAACTCCTCACTTTTATTTTAAATTTCTAGTTTGAAATATATACCAGGATGCAGACGGTGCTTAGCAGCACCCGACACCCGTCGTCCACAGACCATAGATGACTTGTTTGTTTGATTTCGTTTGGATTGATTTGTTTGTGTGAAAATTGATTGTGAGGTGGAATGGAAAGTAAAATTCATGTGTTGAATAGAATAAAATTCATGTGTTGAATAAAATATATATTCATGTGTTGAATAGAATAAAATTCATGTACTGAATAAAATATATATTCATGTGTTGAATAGAATAAAATTCATGTGTTGAAATAAAATATATATTCATGTGTTGAATAGAATAAAATTCATGTGTTGAAATAAAATATATGTTCATGTGTTGAATAGAATAAAATTCATATGTTGAAATAAAATATATATTCATGTGTTGAAATAAAATAAACATTCATTTACAAATCGAACGATTTGTTTATGTACACCGATTTGACTGATATTGATTGGGACGGTAAAATTTTACACATCGCCCAATTATACAAATAAAATCTGTGTTTGGTTGTTTGAAACCCCACACGGTGTTGGGATAAAATTGGATATACACTAATCCCAATAATTAGCTGTATGTTGATCGATTGATTGACAGGCTGTTACAAGCGTTGAATATTTATATTTGATGCTTATACAGTGTAGAATGCACTCTGGATGATGGTTGATTATTTATCGTTGCTATTATATACATGTGTTGTATGGAATCCATATAAGTAATATTATATGGTAATTTAGTGGGTCTTATTCCAATTTATAAAATAAATTATATTCATGTGTTGAATAAACTAAATAGTCATGTGTTGACAATATTCATGTGTTGAGAATATTCATGTGTTGAAACTTATCATGTGTTGAACGAAATATTTTAACAATAAAATTTACATCTTTACCATATATAAAATTAGAAACTAACTGGAAATCAGTTAAGATGAATGGTTTCCTGGGTGTTGATCTGATGTTGCTTTCGGCCTTCGGGGTTAATACTTAGGGAATTGTTCTCTTACTAATTTGCGGTTAGAGTCTGATTAAGAATTGAATGATATAAAGCATAATTCTACAAAATATATTAAATAATAAAAATATTCATGTGTTGACGATACTCATGTGTTGAAAGAAATATAGATTCATGTGTTGAATAGAATAAATATTCATTTGTTGAATTGAATAACGAAGTTATTGAAATATATAAAGCCGTGTGGATTAGATTTGCGTCATTTTGACGCGAACGATATTTATATTGATTATGTTCGTTTTTATAATGAATATAGAAAAGGAAGTGATTTCAAAATATAACGTTTTGAAAATATTATCATTCGTATATCGGTGATATGGAATATTCAATTTTGATTTGAAATTGAATAGGAAGTTGAAATCGTTTTGAAAACGAATTTAAAATGATCTGTAAAATATGTTTTACAAGGAAATCGATGAAATATATATATAATATATATTATAAATATATAATGGCCTGAATAGAACGCGCCGCGCTGCGGCAGTTCGCGATTTTCGACCATTGACTTCGAATTGACGTTGCGGGAGATCCGACCGTCGAATTCTCCAAAAACCAGAACCTCGGGTTCGTATCGAAAAGAGCTTTCTAACAAATATTACAGATTTAAAATCTAATGGTTGGATTTGGAATTATGTCCAAATCAAATTTGAAAAGGTCATTGTAAGTGCAGTTTAATGGCCGTTGATGGAATTCGACTATACGGGCCTTGATAAAATTATTAAAAATAGTAATAATTTGTGTAAAACCATAAGAAATGATTTGGAAAGAATTGAGATGAAAAATCCCAAATTTGAAAAGATAAAAATAGATTTTTATCGAAATGAACTAGTTTTGAACTAGAATTATAATCCCATTTGTTTTTAATATAAATAAAATGGATTTGAAATGGTTTTGAAAATAACTAGAATTTCCAATATATAAAGTGGAAATGGATTTGAATCGAAATTGTCTTTGGAATATTTTGATGTTGGATTTTGTGATTATACAGGTATTGTTATGGAAATTTGAAAGATATATTTATATCGTTATTTACAATATGATATTTGTTGGTTGTAGAATTTGATATTGAATATAAGCCGATATATTTTCTATTCCGAGCCTTGTATTTAATATCAAACGGATTTGGGTTTGTCGTGAATGGTGTCTTCATTTACACTGCTTTTAAACCCAGTTGAGAAAAAGATTAAAACTTTTTATTTAGATTTAATGAAGTATACCAATTAAATGATATTTAATTGGAATTGAATTTGAATTGATTTTTGGGTTTATCGTGAACCGTGTTTTAAATGACATTGGTTCTTTAACCCAGTTAAAGAAAGAATATGATTTCCCGAGTTAAATAATCATTGATAGTGATTATTGGGAAGATTAAAACCAAGTGGAGTTTTAATGAATCTTTAATTAGATTAAAATAATCGAGAATGGAGTATCACCAGTTTTCCTCCAGGCGATAGTTAAATCTTTAATTAGATTTGAACGTCAAATGGTAATTGAATTTACCGATAACACCGTGGTGTTAGATATGAAGTATGACCAGTTTTACTTCATGGGATGAATAGGTTGGGATTGGGAAATAAAATAAATGATTACTTTGGTGTGGTTCGCTAATCCCGACTAATTTGAATTGATATTCAAAAGAAGATTAAAGAATAAATTTAAAGAATTTATCTTTGATAAAATTAATGTGAACCTTTCCCAAAGTATAAGAATATTTGAATAAAAGAATATTCTGAATTGGAATGAGGCATATGTTGTGTTTGTGTAACACTTGTTTATTATATACGCGAGTTATTCAGAAAGACTGGGTTTATCCCATTCTGAATAACTGATTCGACGATGTGTCGAGGATGAAGACGGTGGTCACAGACCGGAGGTCTTCACATCGTTTGGGTGATTATTGATGATCTTGATTGGGCTGTACACTTAAGAGGAGGGAATCAGTGGGTGATCGTCCAGACGTTCTTGGAGATCGATGGATATGCAAGGTACAAGGTGCCTCCAGTTTCGTTCAAACCCAGAACGGACTTGTAAATGGACTGTGTGTCTGGCATTGGAGTGATTGATGGATATCATCATTCTATTTGATTGATGGATATCGGTTGCATGGAGTGGTTTGCCTGTGTGGCATGCTAAGATGCAAATGATCAAGGCTTCTGTTGAAAAGCAGAGTCTTGTGGTTGCTGATCAAAGCACGGCTTGTGTGGCATAGCTTTGTGTAACTTTGATTCGCGAGCTTCACACCCCGGTTGTGAACCAGAAACGGGAGGGGACATCAGGGAGGACATGCGTTTCCTTCTAGCTAGAAGTTCCGTCAGTGGTTTGACACGCCCTGACGAGTTTGACTTATGTAGTTGTTAGGTTGCGAGGCGCCTCGGATATATCGGTGACTATGTGGAGACGATGGAGTCATAGGACACATTTACGCACCAAAGGGAGGGGAAACGCAGTGTTTAGGCATAATAATCCACATCGGTGGACCGACCCTGACGCTCCGAGGCTTGCCTGCGCGCTTGCCTAAGGGGCGGGCGAGAGGCTCTCGAATTCGGTAGAGGACGATCCCTTGCCTCAGTTCACCGATGGAAATCCAACTTCCAATACGTGACTTTGCGGTTTTGATTGTATACCTATATATGGCGACATAGTGGTATGGGGCACTTATGCCGCCTAAGATTGATACTTATGATTGAAATTGATTTCTTCACTTATAGTAATAATAAAAGATGAAATTTATCGTATCAAGCATTCTTTGGCTATTATAAGGTAAAAACTGTTGTTGTATATAACGGTGTTGTATACACAATTATATGATTTTTGTTTGATGATAACAACCAAATATATTTTATAAATGTGTTTGTTACTGTACTGTTCTATATTTACATCACAGACAGGAATGTAATATTTATATTTAAATAAAATACATCTGTACAGAAAATCAAATATTTACTGTATTTTATTTAAAATATAAATATTATATTTCTAACATTCAAACAGTACATCTATTTTAATTCCACTATTTAATCACTTCACATATTTGTACTTATAAATAAACAGAATAGAATAGACAAGTCTGTTTGACAACAATGAAACAATATTTTTTTTTCAAATGGATTTTGTTTATTACAAATAATCAGTACAATCATATTAGCTCCTCACTATCTCACTGCAACATTCACTAAATTTACATTTCAATATACAGATTTTTTTTGACACATTCATACTGACTTCTATACTTTCTCCAACACTATCCTTTCTGCCTTCTATCTTCTTGTCTTCTGTTTTTTTTTTTACAGCTTTCAGTCCACTCACTTCAGTCCAGTCATCATCACCTGTCACATGAAACAGAAACACACAGTACACTGCAATAGAAATAAAACTGTATACATGCAAATATAAATTTTACTTAAAAAAAAATTATTTGCCTCAGTTTTTTTTGGGTGTGTTTCTCATCATTTTTCGTGACTTGACCTGATTCATCTGTTTCTAGACAGACAGTTTGTATATGTACAGGGATAAGAATTTTTCTGATGACTGCAAATACACAAGTGTATAAATACACGTGTGCACTGCCTCGCCTATCAGTCTATATAGCTGTGGAGCAGTCACATGGACCAAGCTCGACGCAGCGCAAATGTAAAGTACAAAGCAGAAAGGTCGCGGCAACAAAGTGCCAAAAGTCAAAAGCAGACACAAAAATTAATGGAGCGATTTCAAGCATGGTGGTCATCAGAATATCAATGTCTCTTACAACAAAATGTACAGCATGCATGGGGGATGTGGCATAAGCAAGCACAACAAGTACAGTGGATAGTTCAAGCAAGAATGCTCAAATTTGCGAAAGCATAAGAATGGTACAGCAATGTCGACTTGTACATGAACACAACATGGAGTGGAAAAGCAGATTTCAACTGTGGTATGCATGTACAAGACTTGCACGGAGCATCAACAAATAACATGGCAACAACTTTTTTCTTAAAAAGCAGGTGAGCATAGTCGAGCAAGTGACTCAGTGGTGAATATACAAGTGTTAATGTGATGTAGATGGGTCATACATTGAAGCAACAGTTCAGTATGGTAATTAAAACAAGGTGACATAACAACAAACCATCACAAGTGTACATGCAAGCAGCTAAAAAGTCAAGAGAGTTTGCAACATGTTCATGAGGTAATAGAAGCATGAAACAACACAATGTTATCATGAAACAACTATGTTCAAATTACCATGGTAGAGTAGTAATGGCAAGTAAGCATAGTCAAGACATTCTACCCAAGTCAACAAAATAGTTTGGTTCAGCATAATGGAGAATTAAAGAGTCAAGCACAAGTGACAAAGCAAAAGGGTGTACACATCTGTTTACCAAGTAATTCATGGGTGCAGCTATCAAGAGAGACAAGCATTATCTCAAACAAATTAATATGGTGCAGCATACATGTTATTACAAGCGGCTACATGGTTCAAAGTTACACAAATACAAGCAAATAGATGGACAGTCGAGTACATGTCTAACAGGGGAGAAAATTTCCAAATATAGCAGTGAATTCAAATAACAATACAAGCCAAGAAATCAAAAATGATCAACATGTTTGGCAAGTAATTTTTAAAGGATAATTCATGCAAGCATATAAAGCTTTCCAGAATTTTAATGATTCATGTTTGGTACGTCCTTTTAATGGATTCCTGAAATCATCAATAAGTTTTTTTTATGGCAAGAATTTCAGGAATTAGCAATGGACATAGCACCATTTTTTGGCAAGTGTTAATCGGTTTCCATCTTTTAGAAAATCAGTATTTGGGCAAGTGTTATGTATGACAGCAAATTTTATTTTTGGCAAGAGGATTTCAAATTCTATCCATAAATCAATACAGAAAATCAATTCGAGTGTATCCAGTCATGCCAACTATGAAACAACAATAATTTTGGGATGTAAGCATGTTTTGATGTTTACAGAAATGAACAAGCATGTTTAGGAATAAATTAAATGACTCTGGGCTTCTATTTAATCAATCATATTTGGCAAGCATTATTAATCTTCCCAGAAATGACTCAATCGAATTCAAGAGGAGCCACAAGTGTTTGTTTCCAGATTCAAACAGTTTAAATTCGAACAAGGCAACATCTTTAATTTTGTTTCCATCTTTTTCAACAAATTCAAGTCCAATCGAAGGATCAAAAAGGGAACACGCAATCAACTAGAGCAAGTCAATATTGGTGAAATCAGAGAGCATTTTAAGGATTTCATAATCCTATTTAAAACACCTTTACATCACAGGCAATCTGAGATTGAAAACACAACAATTCAAAAGCAAGTTCAAAGAAATAATTTTCAGAAAACTCACGGTTTTAAATCGAAGAACCAATACCCCAAATCGGTGACGAGAGAGAAAGCCAAGCACCATTCATTCAAGTTTTAGAGATCATTTTCAAAGCATCAGGAAGTCAATCGCAAAATTCAATTTTGAAGAGTTCAGAAAACCCTAGCCACCATTTAAGTTTCTACGAGAGAGGGAGCATCGGGCAAAAAAAATAGAAAAGGAGGCCGGCCTACTTGGTTGGCTAAGCCAAGCCAATTGCTTTTGAAAGAGAAGTTTTAAATTTAATTTTAAAAACTAGGGTTTCTTTTTGTTTATTTTTTGTATTATTTCGTTTTTCAATTTCTTCTGTAAACGATCAAACAGTTTTCTAGAGTCTGTATATTCTAGGGATTCAGTCAGGGTGTTGACTGACAGTTGACAGAGTCTGTAAAATCTGGGTTACTGATTACGGGATTGTAATCAAGGGAAACCTGATCGAGGGGATATCGGTCAGTCTATGGTTTTGAGTGTAGGGTTAGGACAGGAGCAGGCGCTGCGAGTGTACATGGTCTTGTATGCGGGATCTGTTTATAACACCTAGTAGAAACCTTAGGAATGCAGCAGTAGGCAGGATTTTGCCGAAGCTGGGTATCTCTGTGTGTTATTTCTTTCCTGCTTTTTTTATTTCTACTGCAGTCTGTGATCTGTTAATTATTTTAATATCCTGTAAGTTTTTTAATTTAGTTAAAAACTGTGATAAACCCTATTCACCCCCCTCTAGGGTTAATCTAGATCCAACAAGTGGTATTAGAGCAGGTATTTCTGTTAACTCTAGAGTCATGGGTAATCCAAGTTGTCAGTCTATAGAGAGTCAGTCCAGTCATATTCCAACTATTTTTAATGGTACAGATTTTTTGAATTGGAAATCAGAAATGGAATCTTATTTAAAATCCGTTGATATTAAGTGTTGGGATACTATTTTAAATGGGTATGATATTGTAAGTAGGGGTGATATTGGATTTAATTCACGAGCTACTCATATTTTATATTCTCATATTGATGATTTTCATTAAAGCCTTATCTCCCAATGCTTAACTGCGCAGGAAATCTGGAACACTCTCGATGCAAAGTATGGACGGAAACTGGACAACTGCTCAAAACCCTCAACAACCAAATCAGATTCAGATCTGTGTTTAACTGGAGCTATTCATGACGATTCAAATGATGGGAACCTATGTTATGAAGATTTGGTATCTCTTTGTAATAATTTAACAAGAACTGTTGATCGTCTCAAACGGAAAAACAAATCTTTGAAATCTGAAAATTCTAAGTTGACCCGTAAAAACAATATGCTGAACTTAAAATTTGAAAAATCTGAGTGCAAGAATTGTTTTAATTTGAAGAACAATTTAGCTCATCTCAATATGAATCTTCAGAAATTTTAAAAAGATATTATTATTTTAAAACAAAATTAAGATGAGTTAACTTGTAAAAATGATTCTTTGCGAAAGGAGTTGGATAACATTAATTCCAAACATAAATTTTTTGAAAAGGAGAATTTGTTGAAAACTGATTCAATTCTGAATGAACTTGAAAATGAAATTAAGAATTTCAAGATCCTTGAGGTTGAAAAACAAAAACAGTTTGATTTTGAGATTTCTGAGAGTAAAGCCAAAACTGGGAAACTTCTAAACGAGAATAATTTTCTAAAATCTAAAATCGACAATCTTGAGTTGAGTCTGAAACGTTTTTCAACCAGTGAAAAATCTTTGAATATGCTTTTGAAAAATCAGTTTTCTCATGGAAATAAACATGGACTCGGTTTTGGGAAAAACAATGAATTTGGAAAATGGAATTCTTTTGATTTTAAAAATCCTTCAAATCGCTTTGGAAATGATTACTTTGAAAATTTAAACTCTAACAATTTCAAAGGATTTTTAAATCAAAAACGAGATGTGAATTTGTTTAATAACAATCCTTTCAAACATTCTTGGACCCCTAAAGAAAAGAAAACTATTTTCACTAAATACAAACAAGTTTGGGTTCCTAAAGGTACAAAAATAGATTCGAACGGATTGCTATACAAACAGGTTTGGGTACCTAAGGTTGCGAAAAAAACTGTGAGTGGTTTTACTAAGTTTGTTAGACCACTCGATCCTCTAAACTGCTAGGTACCTGAGATGGCTGAGGAGCAACTGTGCAGAAAGAGAAAGTGAATTCGAACTGCTTCATATTATGGAATCTTTTACTGTTCCTTTGCCAAGTCTGAGGAGTTAGAGATTCTGATTTACATCTGCTTCTAAGTATAATCTCTTAACTCATTTTTGTAAATATTTTCTGTTTTTATTTTCTTGTCTTATTCCTTCTTCTACCCCTTTCTACTTTATTTTCTTCTGTTTGTTTTTATTTGATTTGTCACTGCCATATTCTACTTAATCTGTGCATCTTAAACTTCCAATTGCAGTTTCTCATGTTTTTCTGGAAATTCACTTAATCTAAATAACATTCTTACATTTTAATCTTTTCCAGAATTTGATTTAAACTTGTATATATCTGCAATTGTTTTGGAGTTTTTTTTATTCCTAACAGTGTTGATTATTCATGTTATATCTTGAACGCTGTTAGTCTAAATTCTAAATTGTTTTGAAAATCTGAAATATTTATGAGATTTCACACACCTTTGTTGTTCTGAGTTTCTTCCAATTCATTTTGGAAACACTTGAGATATTATACTCATTACAGTACATAGCTTCTTATCAGTCGTGATAATTTCATTAATTTTCAGTTTGACTTGGATTTCCCAAATTTCAGTGATACATCTTGTAATTTCATATTTATTCATGATCATTTTAGTTGAAATTGTTTTGTTTGAAATCATCTGAAATTATTGATATTTTATATAATCACACACCTCCTAAATTTGAAATTATAAACCTTTGTGTGATTGATTCATCATATCTCAAAACTTGACATTGATTCAAGTGATTTCAAATAAATTATTTATTTATGGATCATGAATATCTCTTAATTATTTGATGTAAATGATCTGAAATTATTCTTAGAAATCTTGTGAAAAATTCCTTTGAAAATCTGGTCTTGAAATTCACTCTTATTTCATGATTATCTGATTTAATTATTTGTTTGTTTAAAATCATTTGAAATTATTGATTTATTGAATCTCACACATATCTCAAATCAAAAATTTATAATCTGGTGTGATTGATTCATTAAATTCTAATATTTTCATATTCCTTAAATGATTTCAAGTAAACAGTATTTTAATCATTAGATCATGAATCATCATATGTGGCCATCATCTTGACAAGTATGATTTGAAACTATGTTCTGTGTTGCTCTGATATTGTCTTGAAAAATGTTTGTTCTGGAATCACATGCTTGCTGCTCTGATACATGTGCATAATCTATTATCTCGTCTGTTTGGGCTTGGTACTTAATAATTCTTTTGTCTATGACATTCTTGTCCAGTATCATGTTAAAATTCCTCGTAAATAGAGACACCAAGTGGTATCAGAACCGCCTTATATTTGTCTCACCCATCTGTACTGAGATTCAAATTCTCACGTATAGATCCATACATTTTTTTTCCTTATACTAATAAATGTGCAAAATTTGTCTGGCTGGGTTTGTGTTTAAATTTCTTTAATCTGAGATATCCATGATAGTCCATCAGGGTGTAATTAAATTCCTCAATAAAGGAGACTACAATTGGTATCAGCCTTTTTCACTCATCTGTTTTTTTTGAATTATCACCCTGTATAAATTCATTTTTTTAAATCTGTTTAATTTCCTCTTGTGATTGATTTTCAATTTTAAAATTATTTATTGATTATTCATTCAGAAATTGAAATCAATATCCGAATTGAACTGTATTTATAATTCATCAAAACATATTATCAGAATTTGAAATTGTGATGAAATTGTGACTGCAGTATATTTCATAACAAGAGGGAATTTGATTTAAATTTTTTCATGTGGTTGAACGTTTATTATAATATCTTTGAACTGGCAATTATTTCACGACCATCTTCATTACCTATCATCATTCTGCCATCCATCATTTTTTTTAATAAATGTGGAGAGTTTTTTTTAATCATCTTGTTTTAAAACAGTGAAAATTATGTGTGATAGAAATGGGACTATGTTATTATTCAGAATTAGTGATAATTGAAAATTTTCAATAATTTCGGTACAGTCGAGCTTATTTCATAATATAATTAATTTAGAAATTTATTTCACAGTCCATTTCTGTATCTACCACAGTTCTATCATCCATATTGGATTCATATACCGAGGAGTTTTTTTTCCTTTATATAGCTGAAAATAATAAAAATATAATTAATATATAGGAGTGTCTCTAACCTCATTTAAAAATCCAAGCTCTGGTTATGCATAGTTATGAGACATCTTATAATTTAAGCTGCGACTGATCTCATTTAAAAATTCAAGCTCTGGTTATGCGTGGTCAGTGTGCTCTTAAATAAAAAAAATAAAGTGCTAAAAATAGAAATAAATTTGAAATTCTCCTCTGAGTATAAAAACCAGCCGATCCATCCATCTTCCAATCTGTGAAATGTGTTAAAATCTTATGACATATTATGATTTGTTGATTGATAGGTATTGGGATTTGAGATTATTCGATTTTCTCACTTAAATTGAATTATTTATTATAGTCCAAATCCATCACTGTTTTTGTGCTTTATTTTTATAAAAATCCTTTGAAAATAATTAGAAATAATTTTTTTTTTAAACTCACTCCTCTCCATTTTATATAAAATTCATCGTATATCCATCATTCTCTAAAATGTGAAATATGCCACCAGTTGTTAGAATATTATGATTTTTGTTTGACTGATTGAAATTTATGATGACCGTTCTTCCTCTTAAGCTGAAATTATATTTTTAGTCAATTTTTCATCTGTATTTTAAAATCTGTATCCTTTTGATGATAACAAAAGGGGGAGAATGGATTAGATTTTGATTTATGAGTGAATATTTTATAAATATCTTTAATTTTGAAAATTTATTCATACATTTCACTCATGGACAGTTATAGGGGGAGTTTCTGTTGTATGGGGAGCATTTAAATAGGGGGAGTTCAAATATTCATGAACAAACACATTTAATCCATTCAAAATTTATTCATACATTTCACTCATGCACAGTTATAGGGGGAGTTTCTGTTGTAGGGGGAGCACTTAAATAGGGGGAGTTCAAATATTCACGAACAAACACATTTAATCCATTCAAAATCTTTTATTTGTTTGTCATCATCAAAAGGGGGAGATTGTTGTTGTATATAACGGTGTTGTATACACAATTATATGATTTTTGTTTGATGATAACAACCAAATATATTTTATAAATGTGTTTGTTACTGTATTGTTCTATATTTACATCACAGACAGGAATGTAATATTTATATTTAAATAAAATACATCTGTACAGAAAATCAAATATTTATTGTATTTTATTTAAAATATAAATATTATATTTCTAACATTCAAACAGTACATCTATATTAACTCCACTATTTAATCACTTCACATATTTGTACTTATAAATAAATAGAATAGAATAGACAAGTCTGTTTGACAACAATGAAACAATATTTTTTTTTCAAACAGATTTTGTTTATTACAAATAATCAATACAATCATATTAGCTCCTCACTATCTCACTGCAACATTCACTCAATTTACATTTCAATATACAGATTTTTTTTGACACATTCATACTGACTTCTATACTTTCTCCAACACTGTCCTTTCTGCCTTCTATCTTCTTGTCTTCTGTTTTTTTTACAGCTTTCAATCCAGTCACTTTAGTCCAGTCATCATCACCTGTCACATGAAACAGAAACACACAGTACACTGCAATAGAAATAAAACTGTATACATGCAAATATAAATTTTATTTAAAAAAAATTATTTGCCTCAGTTTTTTTTTGGTGTGTTTCTCATCATTTTTCGTGACTTGACCTGATTCATCTGTGTCTAGACAGACAGTTTGTATATGTACAGGGATAAGAATTTTTCTGATGGCTGCAAATACACAAGTGTATAAATACACGTGTGCACTGCCTTACCTATCAGTGTATACAGCTGTGGAGCAGTCACATGGACCAAGCTCGACACAGCGCAAATGTAAAGTACAAAGCAGAAAGGTCGCGGCAACAAAGTGCCAAAAGTCAAAAGCAGACATAAAAATTAATGGAGCGATTTCAAGCATGGTGGTCATCAGAATATCAATGTCTCTTACAACAAAATGTACAGCATGCATGGGGGATGTGGCATAAGCAAGCACAGCAAGTACAGTGGATAGTTCAAGCAAGAATGCTCAAATTTGCGCAAGCATAAGAATGGTACAGCAATGTCGACTTGTACATGAACACAACATGGAGTGGCAAAGCAGATTTCAACTATGGTATGCATGTACAAGACTTGCATGGAGCATCAACAAATAACATGGCAACAACTTTTTTCTTAAAAAGTAGGTGAGCATAGTCGAGCGAGTGACTCAGTGGTGAATATACAAGTGTTAATGTGATGTAGATGGGTCATACATTGAAGCAGCAGTTCAGTATGGTAATTAAAACAAGGTGACATAACAACAAACCATCACAAGTGTACATGCAAGCAGCTAAATAGTCAAGAGAGTTTGCAACATGTTCATGAGGTAATAGAAGCATGAAACAACACAATGGTATCATGAAACAACTATGTTCAAATCACCATGGTCGAGTAGTAATGGCAAGTAAGCATAATAAAGAAATTCTACCTAAGTCAACAAAATAGTTTGGTTCAGCATGATGGAGAATTAAAGAGTCAAGCACAAGTGACAAAGCAAAAGGGTGTACACATCTGTTTAGGAATAAATTAAATGACTCAGGGCTTCTATTTAATCAATCATATTTGGCAAGCATTATTAATTTTCCCAGAAATGACTCAATTGAATTCAAGAGAGGCCACAAGTGTTTGTGTCCAGATTCAAACAGTTTAAATTCGAACAAGGCAACATCTTTAATTTTGTTTCCAGCTTTTTCAACAAATTCAAGTCCAATCGAAGGATCAAAAAGGGAAACACACAATCAACCAGAGCAAGTCAATATTGGTGAAATCAGAGAGCATTTTAAGGATTTCATAATCCTCTTTAAAACACCTTTACATCACAGGCAATCTGAGATTGAAAACACAACAATTCAAAAGCAAGTTCAAAGAAATAATTTTCAGAAAACTAACGGTTTTAGATCGAAGAACCAAAACCCCAAATCGGTGACGAGAGAGAAAGCCAAGCACCATTCATTCAAGTTTCAGAGATCTTTTTCAAAGCATCAAGAAGTCAATCGCAAAATTCGATTTTGAAGAGTTCAAAAAACCCTAGCCGCCATTTAAGTTTCTACGAGAGAGGGAGCATCGGGCAAAAGCAAATAGAAAAGGAGGCCGGCCTACTTGGTTGGCTAAGCCAAGCCAATTGCTTTTGAAAGAGAAGTTTTAAATTTAATTTTAAAAACTAGGGTTTCTTTTTGTTTATTTTTTGTATTGTTTCGTTTTTCAATTTCTTCTGTAAACGATCAAACAGTTTTCTAGAGTCTGTAAATTGTAGGGATTTAGTCAGGGTGTTGACTGACAGTTGGCAGAGTCTGTAAAATCTGGGTTACTGATTACGGGGTTGTAATCAGGGGAAACCTGATCGAGGGGATATTGGTCAGTCTATGGTTTTGAGTGTAGGGTTAGGACAGGAGCAGGCGCTGCGAGTGTACATGGTCTTGTATGCGGGATCTGTTTATAACACCTAGTAGAAACCTTAGGAATGCAGCAGTAGGCAGGATTTTGCCGAAGCTGGGTATCTCTGTGTGTTATTTCTTTCCTGCTTTTTTTATTTCTACTATAGTCTTTGATCTGTTAATTATTTTAATATCCTGTCAGTTTTTTAATTTAGTTAAAAACTGTGATAAACCCTATTCACCCCCCCTCTAGGGTTAATCTAGATCCAACAAAAACCCTATCCTCCGGCTTGCGTTGCATTGTGTGATGGGACCTGGGTCTCATAATAGCTTCATTGTTCTTTTTTAGCATTGCGCTGTTGTTTTATGCACTGACATTCTTGGGAGGAAACCCGTCCCGTGTTATACGGCATGGTCCCTTGATTTACCTAAATTTAAAATAAAGATTAATAATTGTTTTAGTTCTCACACCAGTCACATGACTGACCTGGAGTTTATTGTTTTAACCTAAACTCTGTTTGCCCTTATTTTGACACGGGCAACTAGTAGTTTTGGTTTTGCAGATTTATATTCATAGGAACCTGGTTTACAGCTGGAATGATATCCAGAAAGCTCTGTACCCGTATATCTCTTTTAGTTGTGTTTTGTATTATTTTTCCGCTGCATTGTAATTTGTAATTCTCTGATATGTATCAAATGTGTAATATTTATTCATACTCTGTGTAATCTTGTATTCTGATGAAATTTTTGTAATAAACAATGAAATGTTCTTCTGTTTGTGTTTTGATGCGGCTTGTTCTCAACTCAACCCGTGCTTTCCTACACAGGGAAGTTCAGCTCGCTTCAGCTGGTATCAGAGCTCTGGTTTACAGAGCTCGAGAGCAAGACACATTAGAACCATACGAAAGAATTCATCAGAGATTAGATTAGTAATATCCAATAAGAATGACTCGTTAGAGATGGGATCAGTATATCCTAGAACGAGTGTGAGGAGTAGTGTTTTTATAATTGAAATGAAAACAAATTCTTGTTTTGAAGATTTAAACCTTATTCAACGTATTTGAATATTTATTTATATTGAATTTGGACAATCCAATATATAAAGATTTTTCATATAGGCCTTGCAAACGTATATTCAAAGTTTTAATATGCTGGATAGAAATAGAATCACACTCTAGTCGCCCGAAGATGGTTCTGATGATCGCAATAGCGATCGCATCATCAGTATTCTCGTTTGAGTTTAGAAGGTGGGACGTATATATATTTCCTATTGACTGGTGTGAGAACCGAAACTAGGTAGGGCTTATTGTTGTGAATTGGCATCAAAAACATGGTTTTTGACTATGTATCAAAATTATGTGTATGAAAAGATAATCAACTAATTGATTGTTAGTTGTGTTGTTTGATTATTGTTTGATTAATTAAATGTTGAACCTTTTGCCAAATTGAACCAATAGTGGATTGTATTGAAAATTTATCGCATTTGCATGCTTGTACATGTACTTACATTGAACAGGTCAAAGCAAGGAGGCTAGCGAAGAGGAATAAAATTGTTTGCCCGACAAACAGGTACATGTTTATTGTATTTCTTGGGTTTTTGATGATTTTATTAGCCGATTGGTTGTTTCTTTTTCTTTTTGGATTGGTGAAGGCCATGGGAGGCTATTTGAAATATCCTGAAGCTCCTAGTGCAGGGGAGGTTATGGTGAAATTTTTCAAAAATTTAGGGTGTGTTAGCCAAATTTTTGAAAATTTTGAAAAGTTCTTAGAAACTGAAAAGTTGAAGAACTTAAGCCATAATGAAAATAATGAAAGTTGAGTTGATTTCCAAAACAACTTTCGACTTCGTTCCTTTTCGGGGACAAAAAGTTTTAAGTGGGGGAGATTGTAATAACCCGGAAATCCGAGCCAATTTAAAAATTTTATTTTGGCAATTTTAGCGAATTTTGAATATTCAAAATGAATTATTTTAAATAATGACGACGAGAAATTTATTTAGAATAGAATTCGAACATGTAGATTTATATAAATCGTCGTTAGAATATAAATATTTTATTTTTAATATAAAAGGAATTGAAAATGGCGCGGTAGTTCAAAAATTCGATTTCAAAGTTCAAATGAATGTACAGGATTCAAAATAAACCGGATTTTAGCGAAACCAAAAATATTAGAATCTATTTGAGAATATCTTTCCAGCGAATCCGAAAAATTGAAATTTCATAGCGGGGATAAAAAGTTATGCCCAGATGAAAATTTAGAATAGTCGTTATGGAAAATATAGCCCTTAAAAATGGAAATTTTGCAAATGACCTTCGTTTTCGACGAAACCACTTTTGTTGGATCTGGGATGTCAAATTATTGCTAGATTCCAATTTGCATAATTTTCTGAATCAATGTGTGAGCGTGGCAAAAGAAAACGTGTTTTGACAGTTTCAGTCAATTTAGATCGACTAGAAAATGGCCATATTTCAAACGGTCTCAGAATTTGACGAAATTAGTTTAGTTAGGACCCTATCGTCGATACGAAGCTAGAAATATTTTTTCCGGAATTTTCAGAGTCCGTATGTGGCCCCAGTAAATTGAAATGTGTGTTCAAATTCAATATATAGATTTATATTTTGAATTTGACGAAAACTGGTCGAAACAGCCGAACTGGCTTATGAAACATATCCCATTGTGTTCTAAATATGGGTAATTAGCTAGGGCCGATAGTCGTTGGGTCTTGTTTGGAGTTCAGATGAAAAACTTACTTTTTGATAAATAAAATAATAATAAAATAAAAATATATAAACTAACCCTCGTCCCTTTCCCTCTCAAAACCGGCCAACGCAAAGAAAAAAATAAAATAAAAATTGAAAACCGCACCCCATCGCTTCCCTCTTCCAGCCCATCGCCGCCTCCTCCAAGCCCACCACCGCCGCAGCACCTCCCTCGCCCATCACCGAACCTCCTCCTCTCTCTGCAGCCCAATTCGAGCACCCCCATTCCCCAACCCGTGAAGCCCTTGTCAAAAAAAATACACAGCTGCCCTTAGAACGATGCCACCGGACCCCCACCGCCAGTCAGTCCCGCTAGCACCTCTTCCTGCCACCTCAGCACAGTCATGGATCCCCTCCTCCTTAACAAATCAATGTGAGCTTTTTATTTGTAAAAATTAGATTTTTTTTATATAGTTAGTAAAAATTAGATCTTTATAGTTTATAAAGTTAGGATTTTTAACTATATGAAGTTATATTTTTTTAACAACATAAAGTTTAGATCTTGAAAAGCATAAAAATTCGATTTTTATATAGATTTCATAAGCATAAAAATTCGAATTTTATATGGTATTCGTAGGCATAAAAATTTGACTTTTGTATACGAAGTAACGATATAAAGATTGAATTTTTATATGTGTATTAGCGATAGAAAAATATAATTTTTATATACGTAAGATAATAAAAATATAATTTTTATATATGTAAGATAATAAAAATGTGATTTTTATATATGTAGCGAATTAAAAATGTGATTTTTATATAATAGAGAATATAAAAATGTGATTTTTATATATGTAGTGAATACGGACGATGAAAGTGACAAAAGGCGAGCACGGAGAAGATTTTCTACATATGAAGAGTTGATGCGTTTGGTTTAGCTTTTAGGTGAGAACTCCTCACTTTTATTTTAAATTTCTAGTTTGAAATATGTACTAGGATGCAGACGGTGCTTAGCAGCACCCGACACCCGTCGTCCACAGACCATGGACGACTTGTTTGTTTGATTTCGTTTGGATTGATTTGTTTGTGTGAAAATTGATTGTAAGGTGGAATGGAAAGTAAAATTCATGTGTTGAATAGAATAAAATTCATGTGTTGAATAAAATATATATTCATGTGTTGAATAGAATTAAATTCATGTGTTGAATAAAATAATATTCATGTGTTGAGTAGAATAAAATTCATGTGTTGAATAAAATATATATTCATGTGTTGAATAGAATAAAATTCATGTGTTGAAATAAAATATATATTCATGTGTTGAATAGAATAAAATACATGTGTTGAAATAAAATATATATTTATGTGTTGAATAGAATAAAATTCATGTGTTGAAATAAAATATATATTCATGTGTTGAAATAAAATAAATATTCATTTACAAATCGAACGATTTGTTTATGTACACCGATTTGACTGATATTGAATGGGACGATAAAATTTTATACATTGCCCAACTGCACAAATAAAATCTGTGTTTGGTTGTTTGAAACCCCACACGAGTGTTGGGATAAAATTGGACATACACTAATCCCAATAATTAGCTGTATGCCGATCGATTGATTAATAGGCTATTATAAGCGTTGAATATTTATATTTGATGCTTATACAGTGTAGAATACACTCTGGATGATGGTTGATTATTTATCGTTGCTATTATATACATGTGTTGTATGCGATCCATATAAGTAATATTATATGATAATTGAGTGGGTCTCATTCCAATTTAGAAAATAAATTATATTCATGTGCTGAATAAACAAAATAGTCATGTGTTGACAATACTCATGTGTTGAAACTTATCATGTGTTGAACAAAATATTTTAACAATAAAATTTACATCTTTACCATATATAAAATTAGAAACTAACTGGAAATCAGTTAAGATGAATGGTTTCCTGGGTATTGATCTGATGTTGGTTTCGGCCTTCAGGGTTAATACTTAGCGAATTGTTCTCTTGCTAATTTACGGTTAGAGTCTGATTAAGAATTGAATGATATAAAGCACAATTCTATAAAATATATTAAATAATAAAAATAGTCATGTGTTGACGATAATCATGTGTTGAGAATATTCATGTGTTGAAAGAAATATAGATTCATGTGTTGAATAGAATAAATATTCATTTGTTGAATAGAATAACAAAGTTATTGAAATATATAAAGCCATGTGGATTAGATTTGCGCCATTTTGACACGAACGATATTTGTATCGATTATATTCGTTTTTATAATGAATATAGAAAAGGAAGTGATTTCAAAATATAACGTTTTGAAAATATTATCATTTGTATATCGGTGATACGGAATATTCAATTTTGATTTGAAATTGAATAGGAAGTTGAAATCGTTTTGAAAACGAATTTAAAACGATTTGTAAAATATGTTTTAAATGGAAATCGACGAAATGTGTATAATATATATATATTATACATATAATGGTCTGAATAGAACGCGCCGCGCTGCGGCAGTTCGTGAATTTCGACCATTGACTTCGAATTGACGTTGCGGGAGATCCGACCGTCGGATTCTCCTAAAACTGGAACCGTTTGGTTCGTATCGAGAAGAGCTTTCTAACGAATATTAGAGATTTGAAATCTAACGGTTGGATTTGGAATTATGTCCAAATCAAATTTGAAAAAGGTCGCTGTAAGTGCAGTTCGATGGCCGTTGATAGAATTCAACTGTACGGGCCTTAATAAAATTATTAAAAATAGTAATAATTTGAGTAAAACCATAAGAAATGATTTGGAAAGAGTTGAGATGAAAAATCCTAAATTTGAAAAGATAAAAATAGATTTTTATCGAAATGAACTAGTTTTGAACTAGAATTATAATCCCATTTATTTTTAAAATAAATAAAATGGATTTGAAATGGTTTTGAAAATAACCAGAATTTCCAATATATAAAGTGGAAATGGATTCGAATAAAAATTGTCTTTGGATTATTTCGATGTTGGATTTCGTGATTATACAGATATTGTTATGGAAATTTGAAAGATATATTTATATCGTTATTTCCAATACGATATTTGTTGGTCGTAGAATTTGATATTGAATATAAGCCGATATATTTTCTATTCCGAGCCATGTATTTAATATCAAATGGGATTTGGGTTTGTTGTGAATGGCGTCTTCACTTACACTATTCTTAAACCCAGTTGAGAAAAAGATTAAATCTTTTTATTTAGATTTAATGAAGTATACCAATTAAATGGTATTTAATTGGAATTGATTTTGGGTTTATCGTGAACCGTGTTTTAAATGACATTGGTTCTTTAACCCGGTTAAAGACAGAATATGATTTCCCGAGTTAAATAATCATTGATAGTCATTATTGGGAAGATTAAAACCAAGTGGAGTTTTAATGAATCTTTAATTAGATTAAAATAATCGACAATGGAGTATCACCATTTTTTCTCCAGGCGATAGTTAAATCTTTAATTTGATTTAAACGTGAAATGGTAATTGAATTTACCGATAACACCGTGGTGTTAGATATGAAGTATGACCAGTTTTACTTCATGGGATGAATAGGTTGGGATTGGGAAATAAAATAAATGATTACTTCGGTGCGGTTCGCTAATCCCGCCTAATTTGAATTTAAAGAATAAATTTAAAGAATTTATCTTTGATAAAATTAATGGGAACCTTTCCCAAAGTATAAGAACATTAGAATAAAAGAATATTCTGAATTGGAATGAGGCGTATGTTGTGTTTGTGTAACACTTGTTTATTATATACGCGAGTTATTCAGAAAGATCGGGTTTATCCCATTCTGAATAACTGATTCGACGATGTGTCGAGGATGAAGACGGTGGTCGAAGACCGGAGGTCTTCACATTGTTTGGGTGATTACCGATGATCTTGATTGGGCTGTACACGCAAGAGGAGGGAATCAGTGGGTGATCATCCATACGTACTTGGAGATCGATGGATATGCAAGGTACAAGGTGCCTCCGGTTTCGTTCAGACCCAGAACGGACTTGTAAATGGACTGCGTGTCTGACATTGGATATCATTCTGTATGATTGATGGATATCATCATTCTGTGTGATTGATGGATATCGGTTGCATGGAGTGGTTTATCTGTGTGGCATGCTAAGAAGCAAATGATCAAGGCTTCTGTTGAAAAGCAGAGTCTTGTGGTTGATGATCAAAGCACGACCTGTGTGGCATAGCTTTGTGTAACGTTGATTCGCGAGCCTCACACCCAGCTTGTAAACCAGAAACAGGAGAGGACATCAGGGAGGACTTGCATTTCTGTAATAACCCGGAAAATCTGGGCCAGTTTAAAATTTTTATTTTGGCAATTTTAGCGAATTTTGAATATTTAAAATGAATTATTTTAAATAACATCGACGAGAAATTTATTTTGAATATAATTCGAACGTGTATATTTATACGCGTCGTCGTTAGAGTATAAATATTTATATACAATTATAAATAGAATTAAAAATGGCGCGGTAGTTCGATAATTCGATTTCAAACTTCAATTGACTGTACCGGGTGCAAAACAATCCGGATTTTAGTGAAACCAAAAACATTAGAATCTAATTGATGATATCTTTCCAACGAATCCGAAAAATCAAAATTTCATAGCGGGAATCAAAAGATATGTCCAGTTGAAAATTCTGAATAGTCGCTATGGAATTCAGGCCCTTAAAGATAGGAATTTTGCAAACGACCTCGGATTTCGACGAAACCACTTTTGTTGGGTCCGCAGTGTCAAATTATTGCTAGATTCCAAATTTCATAATTTTTCGAATCAATATGTGAGCGTGGCAAAGGAAAACGCGCTTGACCAGTTTCAGTTGATTTTAATCGACTGGAAATTGGCCATTTTTCCAACGGTCTCAGAATTCGACGAAACTAGTTTTGTTAGGACCGTATTGTCAATACGAAGCTAGAAAACATTTTTCTGGAATTTTTAGAGTTAGTATGTGACCCCAGTAATTTGAAATGTACGGTTACAATTCAATATAAGGATTTAAATGTTTTATACTTTAATTTGAAGAATAACTGACCGTAACAGTCGAATTTGGTTACGAAACATATCGCATTGTGTTCGGAATGGGGGTAATTACCTATGGACGACAGGCGGTGGGTTCGATTTCGAGTTGAAAATAAAAAGTTGCTTTTAAGGAATTAAAATAATTAAATAATCTATATATACTAAAATCCTCACCCCTCTTTCCCTCATTCAGTCAACACTAAATAAAATAAAATAAAAATGGGGGAAAAAGAAAAAAACCGCGTCGCTCCCCCAAGCGGGCCCGTCACCGTCGTCGCCCTCCACCTCAGGCGGTGCCACCACCCACCGCGACACCCCCTCGCGTGCGCCCTCCTCTGCAGATCCTTCTCCTCCGCCCCGTTCTTTCTCTTTCCCCTTCTTCTTGAACGAACGAAGGCGCCCAAACCCTAGCCCCTCGTTGACCGCCTCCTCCGCCGATGTCTGGCGATCCACCACCGAAGAACGCGCCACCTGGTCCTCCCTCCAACCGCCGACCACCAGACAGCGGCCTCCCTCCTCCATACGCGGATCCAAATCCCCCCCATTTCGCTGTAAGCTCCTTCTCTTCATTTTACTTTATTTTGTCTTGTTTTAGTTTGTTTTAAATATTCAGTTTAGGTTAATCAATTTAAAATCTGAGTTTTAAGAATTTTAAAATAAAAAGTTATAATTTTTATCGTAGAAAAGGTTGAATTTTAAAACGTAGAAAAGGTTGAATTTTAAAACAAGAAAAGATTTGGCTTTTAAAACAAGAAGGATTTTATTTTCAAATAGAAGAAAGGTTTAATCTTCATGTAGCATTTGTATGAAAAATATGGATTTTGTGAAATAAAAATACAATTTTTAAATGTAGGAAGCGATTATAAAAATATGATTTTTATATTTTTAAAGTATTAAAAATATGATTTTCATATTTTTAAAGTATTAAAAATATAGTCTTTACTATATAGAAGATGTAAAAATATGATTTTTGGTTAGGTAGAGAATTAAAAATATAATTTTTACATGATAGGAATATTAAAAATATCATCCTTATATGTGTAGAAAAATAAAAATGAGATTTTTATAAAGATGAAATCTTTAAATTTGAAAAGGCGAAGTCTATGTTTTTATAAAGGCGAAATCTTTATTTTAGAAAAGGCGAAATCTTTATATGGAAAATAGCGTGATAAAAATATAATTTTTATCTATATAACATAGAAGTAAAAATTCGATTTTTATATATTGAATAACAAAGTAAAAATTCGATTTTTTATATATTGAATAACAAAGAAAAAAATTCGATTTTAAAATATATGAAGTAATTATAAAAATATGATTTTTAAATTGAAAGTGAATAAATAAAAATGTGATTTTTATTTTAAAGACATCAGCAAATATAAAAATGTGTGATTTTTATATATGTAGTGGCTACGGGCAACGAAGATGACGAAGATGTGATAGCGATGAAGATTTCTATCAATGAAGTGCCGTGGAGCTAGGATAGCTATTTGTGAGAATTTCTCACCTTTCAATTTCATTTTCTAGTTATATATATATACTAGGATGCAGACGGTGCTTAGTAGCACCCGACACCATCGTCCACAGACCATGGACTTGTTTGTTTGGTTACATAGATTAGTTAGATGATTTGATTTGAATTTGAATTGTTTGGTGAAATGAATGGATTTGATTGATGTGTGAATGCTGTGGGCCTTCACTAGACTGGGGATAAAGCTAGGCCTTGTCCTGTTTCTAGTATCGTGCCGTTATGCCGCCGAAATATTCTAAAATAAGTTAGAAAAATAAAAATATCATTTTATTTAAAGAATGAACTGAATAGAAATTCATATGTTAAAATAAAATGTTTTATCGTTAAAAATATAATTTTTAACGTGAATATGAATATAGTGAATGTGAATTAATAAATATTCATTTACAAACCGGACGGTTTGTTTATGTACACCTATTTTGAATGACATTGATTGGGACGATAAATTTTACACATCGCCCAACTGCACAACTAAAATCTGCGTTTGATTACTTGAAACCCCACATGGGTGTTGGGATGAAATTTGAAGTTCACTCATCCTGATTGATTAAATATGTCGATCGATTGATTGACAGGCTGTTATAAGCGTTAGATATTTATATTTGATGCTTATACAGTGTAGTGCACCTTGGTTGATGGTTGATTATTTTCAATGCTATTATATACGTGTGATGTATGAAAATCCATATAATTAACATTATATGATGATTGATTGGGCCTCATTCCAATTTAGAAAATAAAGAATATTATAATATAAAGGTTCATGTGTTGACTGTACTCATCCGTTGAGATTAGTCATGTGTTGAACGAAATATTTTTATAATAAAAATTACATCTTTATCAATATAATATAAAGGTTCATGTGTTGACTGTACTCATCCGTTGAGATTAGTCATGTGTTGAACGAAATATTTTTATAATAAAAATTACATCTTTATCAATATAATATAAAGGTTCATGTGTTGAATGTACTCATCCGTTGAGATTAGTCATGTGTTGAACGAAATATTTTTAAAATAAAAATTACATCTTTATCAATATAATATAAAGGTTCATGTGTTGACTGTACTCATCCGTTGAGATTAGTCATGTGTTGAACGAAATATTTTTATAATAAAAATTACATCTTTATCAATATAATATAAAGGTTCATGTGTTGACTATACTCATCCGTTGAGATTAGTCATGTGTTGAACGAAATATTTTTAAAATAAAATCTACATCTTTATCATATATAAAATTAGAAACTGACTGGAAAATAGATAAGACGAGTGGTCTCCTGGATATTAATCTGATGTTGGTTTCGGCCTTCGGGGTTAATATTCAGGGAATCGTTCTCTTACTAATTTACGGTTGGAGTCTGATTTAATATCAAACGATAGATACCTTAATTTTCATAAAATATGTTAAATAACAAAATAGTCACACGTGGACGGTACTCATTCGTTGAGATTAGTCGTGTGTTGACAAAGAGATAGAGTCGTGTATTGAATAAAAATATTTTGAAATAGAATATTTGAAAATAGAAATATATGAAGCCGTGTTGATTAGATTGACGCCATTTTGACGTAAACGATATTTATATCGATTTTAATCATTTTAAAATGTTGTTGAAAAGTGATTTCGAAATGAATTGAATATATAACGATTTCTAAATGAATTGAATATATAACGTTTTCGAAATGAATTGAATATATAACGTTTTCGAAATGAATTGAATATATAACGTTTTCGAAATGAATTGAATATATAACGATTTCGAAATGAATTGAATATATAACGTTTTCGAAATGAATTGAATATATAACGATTTCGAAATGAATTGAATATATAACGATTTCGAAATGAATTGAATATATAACGATTTCGAAATGAATCGAATAGAAAACCAATTTGAATTGAATGGAATAGAAAACCACTTTGAATTGAATCGAATAGAAAACCACTTTGAATTGAATCGAATAGAAAACCAATTTGAATTGAATCGAATAGAAAACGACTTTGAAATTGGATTGAATTGAAAATGAATTCAAATTGAATCGGAAGCGAATTGAAATGAATTCAAATTGAATTGAAATTTGAATTGAATAGAAATGAATTTTAAAACGAATTTATAAAGAAGAATTCAATTTTGATTTAAATTGAAATGGAAGTTGAAATTTCTTTTGAAACGAATTTAAAACTATTTATATAATTCGTTTTAAATAGAAATCGACGAAATATATATTATATATATAATATAATGGCCTGAATAGAACGCGCCGCGCCGCGGCAGTTCGTGAATTTCGACCATTTATTTCAAACGGACATTACGGGAGATCCGACCGTCGGATTCTCCTAAAACTGGAACCGTTGGGTTCGTATCGAAAAGAGCTTTCTAACGAATATTAGAAATTTGAAATCTAACGGTTGGATTTGGAGATACGTCCAAATCAAATTCGAAAAAGGTCACTATAGGTGCAGTTCGATGGCCGTTGTTGGAAATCGACTGTACGGGCCTTGATAAAATTATAAAAAATAGTAATAATTTATGTAAAATCATAAGAAATGATTTGGGAAGAATTGGGATGAAAAACTCCATATTTGAAAAGATAAAAATAGATTTTTATCGAAATGAACTAGTTTGAACTCAATTTAAAACTCGGGTTTTTATTTTTTAAAATAAATAAATTAGATTTAAAAAGGGGTTTTAAATAATCCGAATTTCTAACATATAACGATTGGATTTGAAATGGGTTTATCGTGAACTGTGTTTTAAATAACACCTAGTTCTTTAACCCAGTAAAAGGAGTTTTAACGAATCTGCAATTAGATTGAAATATGAATTGATAATCTAAATTATCAAATTTAGAAAATGAGCGAGAATAGAGTATTACCAGTTTTGCTCCAAAGCGATAGATAAATCTTTAATTAGATTTGAACGTGATATGGTAATTAATTTTACCAATAACACCGTGGTGTTAGATATGGAGTATTACCAGTTTTGCTTCATGGGATGAATAGGTTGGGATTGGGAAATAAAATGAATAATTACTTCGGTGTGGTTCGCTAATCTCGACTAGTTCAGAAAACCATAATTTGGTTTGAAATGACATCCAAAGGAAGATTAAAAGATAAATTTTAAAGAATTTATCTTGGATAAAATTAATGGGAACCTTTCCCTATGAATATTCTGAATTGGAATGAGGCGTATGTTGAGTTTGTGTAACATTTGTTTTTAATATACGCGGGTTGTCCGGAAAGACCGGGTTTACACCCATTCTGAATAACCGATTTGACGATATGTCGAAGATGAAGACGATGATTGAAGACCGGAAGTCTTCACATCGTTTGGATAATTACTGATGATCCTGATTGGGCTGTACACCCAAGAGGATGGAAACAGTTGGTGGTCGTCCAGACGTACTTGGAGATGGATGGATATGCGAGGAAAGTGCCTCCGGTTTCGTTCAGACCCAGAACGGACTTGTAAATGGATTGTGTGTCTGACATTGGATTTTATTCTGTGTTGATTGATTTCTATTAAATATACATCTGTTTGACGGCGGAGAATTTATTCTCTTGCTTAACGCCCTTCTCTGAGACGTACGAGCTCAGAGGTTGTATATCGATGGACATCAGTCGCATGGCATGAATTGCCTGTGTGGCATGCTAAGATGCAATGATCAAGGCTTTTGTTGAAAAGCAGAGTCTTGTGGTTGATGATCAAAGCACGCCTACGTGGCAGCTTTGTGTATAACGTGAATTCGCGAGCCTCACACCTCGGTATGAGTTAAAAACGGGATACGTACTGCAGGGAGAGCACGACGTTTCTTTCTAGCTTTGGTGGTGTCAGTGACTTACCAGCCCTGACATATATATACTTTTCACCTATGTGGTTGTTGGAATGCGAGGCGCCTCGATTATAGGTCTGTAAGGACCGGGAAACGTGTGTTCAGGAATTGCCAATCCTCTAACGTAAGTGAGGACTGACCCTGAAGCATCCATGGGTTGCCCAGAGTGCGTGGCCCTGGGACATTTGCTAGAGTATCTCGAACGCGGAGAGGAGCTTGCCCCTTGCCTCGACTCATGACGGAAATCCAATTTCCAATACGTGTATTTCGGCTTTAATTGTAGAACTAGTATGGCGACATAGTGGTATGGGGCACTTATGCCGTCTATGATTTATATTTATGATTGAAATGTTTTGACACTATACACTTATTATAGTACCAAATGATTTGTTTTAAACGTATCAAGCATGTTTGGCTGTTATAAGGTAAAACCCTATCCTCCGGCTTGCGTTGCATTGTGTGATGGGACCTGGGTCTTATAATAGCTTCATTTTTCGAAAAAGCATTGCGTTGTTTATTCTATGCACTGGTATTCTTGGGAGGAAACCCGATCCATGTTATACGGCGTGGTCCCTTGAATCACTCTCTTTTAAAGTAAAGTTTTAAATAACTGTTTTAGTTCTCACACCAGTCACATGACTGACCTGGAGTTTATTGTTTAAACCTAAACTCTGGGTGCCCCTATTTTCCGCACGGGCAGCTAGTAGTTTTGGTTTTGCAGATTTATATTCACAGGATCCTGGTTTACAGCTGGAATGATATCCGGAAAGCTCTGTATCCGTATATCACCTTCAGTTGTGCTTTTTATTATTTTTCCGCTGCTATGTAATTTATTGTAATCTCTGATATTTATCGAATGTAATTTATTCAATTATACTCTGTATATTCTTGTATCTGATGGAATTGTTGTAATAGCAATGAAATGTTCTCACGTCTGCGTTCTGTTTTGTCTTGTTCTCAAACGATCAGGGGTTTCGAACGGTCTAGATTGGTTTAACGACTGATTCGGATCGAGCGAAATTCACGGCCGTCACAGTTGGTATCAGAGCTTTGGTTTACAGAGCTCGAGAACAAGACACATTAGAACCATACGAAAGAATTCATCAGATATTGGATTAGTAATATCCAATTAGAATGACTCGTTAGAGATAGGATCAGTAGTATCCTAGAACGAGTGTGAAGAGTATATTTTTCAAATGAAAACAATTTTGTTTTAAAAATTTAAATCGTTTTAAACGTATTTGAATATTTATTTATTTTGAATATGGACAATCCGATATATAATGGTTTTGCATATACGCATCATGAACGTATATTCGAAGTTTTAATATATTAGATAGATATAGAGTCACACTCTAGTCGCCCGGACATGATTCTGATGATGGCGCGCCATCACCAGTATTTATTTTCGTGTTTCGAAGGTGTGATTTTCTATATATTTCCATTAGACTGGTGTGAGAACCAAAACTAACATAGTTAAAACACATTGTAGTGAATTGGCATCAAAAACATGATTTCTGTATATGTATCAAAAGTTATGAATTTGAAACTCTAATTCACTAATTGATTGATGTTTGTGTTGTTTGTTCATTTGTTTGCTAATTTTGAACCATTATGCCTAATTGAATCAAATATTGAATTATATTGAAAATTGGTCGCATTTGCTTGCATATACATATACTTATATTGAACAGGTCAAAGCAAGGAGGCTAGAGCCAGAGAATAAAATTTGTTTGCCCGACAAATAGGTACATGTTTACTACATAATTTACTGTTTTGTTTGGGTGATGATGATTTTATGAGCCTATTGGCTAGCCGCTTGGCTTTTTCTTTTTCTTTTTGAGATTAGAAGGACCGGGGAAGCTATTTGAAATTCCCCGATGCTCCCAGTGCAGGGGAGGTTATGGCGAAATTTTTCGAAAATTTAGGGTGTTAGCCAAATTTTTGAAAATTTGAAAATTCTCAGAAACAGAAAAGTTGGAGAATGGAAGCCAGATCGAACATAGAGTGGATTAATCAAACCACTTTCGACTTTGTTCCTTTTCGGGGACGAAAAGTTTTAAGTGGGGGAGATTGTAATAACCCGGAAAATCTGGGCCAGTTTAAAAATTTTATTTTGGCAATTTTAGCGAATTTTGAATATTTAAAATGAATTATTTTAAATAATATCGACGAGAAATTTATTTTGAATATAATTCGAACGTGTATATTTATACGCGTCGTCGTTAGAATATAAATATTTATATATAATTATAAATAGAATTGAAAATGGCGCGGTAGTTCGATAATTCGATTTCAAACTTCAATTGAATGTACCGGGTGCAAAACAATCCAGATTTTAGTGAAACCAAAAACATTAGAATCTAATTGATGATATCTTTCCAACGAATCCGAAAAATCAAAATTTCATAGCGGGAATCAAAAGATATGTCCAGTTGAAAATTCTGAATAGTCGCTATGGAATTCAGGCCCTTAAAGATAGGAATTTTGCAAACGACCTCGGATTTCGACGAAACCACTTTTGTTGGGTCCGCAGTGTCAAATTATTTCTAGATTCCAAATTTCATAATTTTTCGAATCAATATGTGAGCGTGGCAAAGGAAAACGCGCTTGACCAGTTTCAGTTGATTTTAATCGACTGGAAATTGGCCATTTTTCCAACGGTCTCAGAATTTGACGAAACTAGTTTTGTTAGGACCGTATCGTCAATAAGAAGCTAGAAAATATTTTTCTGGAATTTTTAGAGTTAGTATGTGACCCCAGTAATTTGAAATGTACGGTTACAATTCAATATAAGGATTTAAATGTTTTATACTTTAATTTGAAGAATAACTGACCGTAACAGTCGAATTGGGTTACGAAACATATCCCATTGTGTTCGGAATGGGGGTAATTAGCTATGGACGACAGGCGGTGGGTTCGATTTCGAGTTGAAAATAAAAAGTTGCTTTTAAGGAATTAAAATAATTAAATAATCTATATATACTAAAATCCTCACCCCTCTTTCCCTCATTCAGTCAACACTAAATAAAATAAAATAAAAAGGGGGGAAAAGGAAAAAAACCGCGTCGCTCCCCCAAGCGGGCCCGTCACCGTCGTCGCCCTCCCCCTTAGGCGGCGCCACCACCCGCCGCGACACCCCCTCGCGTGCGCCCTCCTCTGCAGATCCTTCTCCTCCGCCCCGTTCTTTCTCTTTCCCCCTTCTTCTTGAACGAACGAAGGCGCCCAAACCCTAGCCCCTTGTTGACCGCCTCCTCCGCCGATGTCTGGCGATCCACCACCGAAGAACGCGCCACCTGGTCCTCCCTCCAACCGCCGACCACCAGACAGCGGCCTCCCTCCTCCATACGCGGATCCAAACCCCCTCCCATTTCGCTGTAAGCTCCTTCTCTTCATTTTACTTTATTTTGTCTTGTTTTAGTTTGTTTTAAATATTCAGTTTAGGTTAATCAATTTAAAATCTGAGTTTTAAGAATTTTAAAATAAAAAATTATAATTTTTATCGTAGAAAAGGTTGAATTTTAAAACGTAGAAAAGGTTGAATTTTAAAACAAGAAAAGATTTGGCTTTTAAAACAAGAAGGATTTGATTTTCAAATAGAAGAAAGGTTTAATCTTCATGTAGCGTTCGTATGAAAAATATGGATTTTGTGAAATAAAAATACGATTTTTAAATGTAGGAAGCGATTATAAAAATATGATTTTTATATTTTTAAAGTATTAAAAATATGATTTTTATATTTTTAAAGTATTAAAAATATAGTCTTTACTGTATAGAAGATGTAAAAATATGATTTTTGGTTAGGTAGAGAATTAAAAATATAATTTTTACATGATAGGAATATTAAAAATATCATCTTTATATGTGTAGAAAAATAAAAATGAGATTTTTATAAAGATGAAATCTTTAAATTTGAAAAGGCGAAGTCTATGTTTTTATAAAGGCGAAATCTTTATTTTAGAAAAGGCGAAATCTTTATATGGAAAATAGCGTGATAAAAATATAATTTTTATCTATATAACATAGAAGTAAAAATTCGATTTTTATATATTGAATAAAAAAGTAAAAATTCGATTTTTTTATATATTAATTAACAAAGAAAAAAATTCGATTTTAAAATACATGAAGTAATTATAAAAATATGATTTTTAAATTGAAAGTGAATAAATAAAAATGTGATTTTTATTTTAAAGACATTAGCAAATATAAAAATGTGTGATTTTATGTAGTGGCTACGGGCAACAAAGATGACGAAGATGCGATAGCGATGAAGATTTCTATCAATGAAGTGCCGTGGAGCTAGGATAGCTATTTGTGAGAATTTCTCACCTTTCAATTTCATTTTCTAGTTATATATATATACTAGGATGCAGACGGTGCTTAGTAGCACCCGACACAATCGTCCACAGACCATGGACTTGTTTGTTTGGTTGCATAGATTAGTTAGATGATTTGATTTGAATTTGAATTGTTTGGTGAAATGAATGGATTTGATTGATGTGTGAATGGCGTGGGCCTTCACTAGACCGGGGATAGGCTAGGCCTTGTCCTGTTTCTAGTATCGTGCCGTTATGCCGCCGAAATTTTCTAAAATAAGTTAGAAAAATAAAAATATCATTTTATTTAAAGAATGAACTGAATAGAAATTCATATGTTAAAATAATGTTTTATCGTTAAAAATATAATTTTTAACGTGAATATGAATATAGTGAATGTGAACAAATAAATATTCATTTACAAACGGGACGGTTTGTTTATGTACACCTATTTGAATGACATTGATTGGGACGATAAATTTTACACATCGCCCAACTGCACAACTAAAATCTGCGTTTGATTGCTTGAAACCCCACATGGGTGTTGGGATGAAATTTGAAGTTCACTCATCCTGATTGATTAAATATGTCGATCGATTGATTGACATGTTGTTATAAGCGTTAGATATTTATATTTGATGCTTATACTGTGTAGTGCACCTTGGTTGATGGTTGATTATTTTCAATGCTATTATATACGTGTGATGTATGAAAATCCATATAATTAACATTATATGATGATTCATTGGGCCTCATTCCAATTTAGAAAATAAAGAATATTATAATATAAAGGTTCATGTGTTGACTGTACTCATCCGTTGAGATTAGTCATGTGTTGAACGAAATATTTTTATAATAAAAATTACATCTTTATCAATATAATATAAAGGTTCATGTGTTGACTGTACTCATCCGTTGAGATTAGTCATGCGTTGAACGAAATATTTTTATAATAAAAATTACATCTTTATCAATATAATATAAAGGTTCATGTGTTGACTGTACTCATCCGTTGAGATTAGTCATGTGTTGAACGAAATATTTTTATAATAAAAATTACATCTTTATCAATATAATATAAAGGTTCATGTGTTGACTGTACTCATCCGTTGAGATTAGTCATGTGTTGAACGAAATATTTTTATAATAAAAATTACATCTTTATCAATATAATATAAAGGTTCATGTGTTGACTGTACTCATCCGTTGAGATTAGTCATGTGTTGAACGAAATATTTTTAAAATAAAATCTACATCTTTATCATATATAAAATTAGAAACTGACTGGAAAATAGATAAGATGAGTGGTCTCCTGGATATTAATCTGATGTTGGTTTCGGCCTTCGGGGTTAATATTCAGGGAATCGTTCTCTTACTAATTTACGGTTGGAGTCTGATTTAATATCAAACGATAGATACCTTAATTTTCATAAAATATGTTAAATAACACAATAGTCACACGTGGACGGTACTCATTCGTTGAGATTAGTCGTGTGTTGACAAAGAGATAGAGTCGTGTATTGAATAAAAATATTTTGAAATAGAATATTTGAAAATAGAAATATATGAAGCCGTGTTGATTAGATTGACGCCATTTTGACGTGAACGATATTTATATCGATTTTAATCATTTTAAAATGATGTTGAAAAGTGATTTCGAAATGAATTGAATATATAACGATTTCGAAATGAATTGAATATATAACGTTTTCGAAATGAATTGAATATATAACGTTTTCGAAATGAATTGAATATATAACGATTTCGAAATGAATTGAATATATAACGTTTTCGAAATGAATTGAATATATAACGATTTCGAAATGAATTGAATATATAACGATTTCGAAATGAATTGAACATATAACGATTTCGAAATGAATCGAATAGAAAACCAATTTGAATTGAATCGAATAGAAAACCACTTTGAATTGAATCGAATAGAAAACCACTTTGAATTGAATCGAATAGAAAACCAATTTGAATTGAATCGAATAGAAAACGACTTTGAAATTGGATTGAATTGAAAACGAATTCAAATTGAATCGAAAGCGAATTGAAATGAATTCAAATTGAATTGAAATTTGAATTGAATAGAAATGAATTTTAAAACGAATTTATAAAGAAGAATTCAATTTTGATTTAAATTGAAATGGAAGTTGAAATTTCTTTTGAAACGAATTTAAAACTATTTATATAATTCGTTTTAAATAGAAATCGACGAAATATATATTATATATATAATATAATGGCCTGAATAGAACGCGCCGCGCCGCGGCAGTTCGTGAATTTCGACCATTTATTTCAAACAGACATTATGGGAGATCCGACCGTCGGATTCTCCTAAAACCGGAACCGTTGGGTTCGTATCGAAAAGATCTTTCTAACGAATATTAGAAATTTGAAATCTAACGGTTGGATTTGGAGATATGTCCAAATCAAATTCGAAAAAGGTCGCTATAGGTGCAGTTTGATGGCCGTTGTTGGAAATCGACTGTACGGGCCTTGATAAAATTATTAATAATAGTAATAATTTATGTAAAATCATAAGAAATGATTTGGGAAGAATTGGGATGAAAAACTCCATATTTGAAAAGATAAAAATAGATTTTTATCGAAATGAACTAGTTTGAACTCAATTTAAAACTAGGGTTTTTATTTTTTAAAATAAATAAATTAGATTTAAAAAGGGGTTTTAAATAATCGGAATTTCTAACATATAACGATTGGATTTGAAATGGGTTTATCGTGAACTGTGTTTTAAATAACACCTAGTTCTTTAACCCAGTAAAAGGAGTTTTAACGAATCTGCAATTAGATTGAAATATGAATTGATAATCTAAATTATCAAATTTAGAAAATGAGCGAGAATAGAGTATTACCAGTTTTGCTCCAAAGCGATAGATAAATCTTTAATTAGATTTGAACGTGAAATGGTAATTAATTTTACCAATAACACCGTGGTGTTAGATATGGAGTATTACCAGTTTTGCTTCATGGGATGAATAGGTTGGGATTGGGAAATAAAATGAATAATTACTTCGGTGTGGTTCGCTAATCTCGACTAGTTCAGAAAACCATAATTTGGTTTGAAATGACATCCAAAGGAAGATTAAAAGATAAATTTTAAAGAATTTATCTTGGATAAAATTAATGGGAACCTTTCCCTATGAATATTCTGAATTGGAATGAGGCGTATGTTGAGTTTGTGTAACATTTGTTTTTAATATACGCGGGTTGTCCGGAAAGACCGGGTTTACACCCATTCTGAATAACCGATTCGACGATATGTCAAAGATGAAGACGGTGACTGAAGACCGGAAGTCTTCACATCGTTTGGATAATTACTGATGATCCTGATTGGGCTGTACACCCAAGAGGATGGAAACAGTTGGTGGTCGTCCAGACGTACTTGGAGATGGATGGATATGCGAGGAAAGTGCCTCCGGTTTCGTTCAGACCCAGAACGGACTTGTAAATGGATTGTGTGTCTGACATTGGATTTTATTCTGTGTTGATTGATTTCTATTAAATATACATCTGTTTGGCGGCGGAGAATTTATTCTCTTGCTTAACGCCCTTCTTTGAGACGTACGAGCTCAGAGGTTGTATATCGATGGACATCAGTCGCATGGCATGAATTGCCTGTGTGGCACGCTAAGATGCAATGATCAAGGCTTTTGTTGAAAAGCAGAGTCTTGTGGTTGATGATCAAAGCACGCCTACGTGGAAGCTTTGTGTATAACGTGAATTCGCGAGCCTCACACCTCGGTATGAGTTAAAAACGGGATACGGACTGCAGGGAGAGCACGACGTTTCTTTCTAGCTTTGGTGGTGTCAGTGACTTACCAGCCCTGACATATATATACTTTTCACCTATGTGGTTGTTGGAATGCGAGGCGCCTCGATTATAGGTCTGTAAGGACTGGGAAACGTGTGTTCAGGAATTGCCAATCCTCTAACGTAAGTGAGGACCGACCCTGAAGCATCCAAGGGTTGCCCAGAGTGCGTGGCCCTGGGACATTTGCTAGAGTGTCTCGAACGCGGAGAGGAGCTTGCCCCTTGCCTCGACTCATGACGGAAATCCAATTTCCAATACGTGTATTTCGGCTTTAATTGTAGAACTAGTATGGCGACATAGTGGTATGGGGCACTTATGCCGTCTATGATTTATATTTATGATTGAAATGTTTTGACACTATACACTTATTATAGTACCAAATGATTTGTTTTAAACGTATCAAGCATGTTTGGCTATTATAAGGTAAAACCCTATCCTCCGACTTGCGTTGCATTGTGTGATGGGACCTGGGTCTTATAACAGCTTCATTTTTCGAAAAAGCATTGCGTTGTTTATTCTATGCACTGGTATTCTTGGGAGGAAACCCGTTCCGTGTTATACGGTGTGGTCCCTTGAATCACTCTCTTTTAAAGTAAAGTTTCAAATAACTGTTTTAGTTCTCACACCAGTCACATGACTGATCTGGAGTTTATTGTTTTAACCTAAACTCTGGGTGCCCCTATTTTCCGCACGGGCAGCTAGTAGTTTTGGTTTTGCAGATTTATATTCAAAGGATCTTGGTTTACAGCTAGAATGATATCCGGAAAGCTCTGTATCCGTATATCACCTTCAGTTGTGCTTTTTATTATTTTTTCGCTGCTATGTAATTTATTGTAATCTCTGATATTTATCGAATGTAATTTATTCAATTATACTCTGTATATTCTTGTATCTGATGGAATTGTTGTAATAGCAATGAAATGTTCTCACGTCTGCGTTCTGTTTTGTCTTGTTCTCAAACGATCAGGGGTTTCGAACGGTCTAGATTGGTTTAACGACTGATTCGGATCGAGCGAAATTCACGGCCGTCACAATTTCCTTCTAGCTAGAAGTGCCGTCAGTGGTTTGACACGTCCTGACGAGTTTGATTTATGTGGTTGTTGGGTTGCGAGGCGCCTCGGATATATTAGTGACTATGTGGAGCCGATGGAGTCATAGGACTCATTTACGCCCTAATGGGCGAGGAAACGCAGTGTTCAGGCATAATAATCCACATCGGTGGACCGGCCCTGACGATCCAGGGCTTGCCTGCGCGCTTGCCTGAGGGGAGGGCTAGAGGCTCTCGAATTCGGTAGAGGACGATCCCTTGCCTCGGTTCACAGATGGAAATCCAACTTCCAATATGTGACTTTGCGGTTTTGATTGTATACCTACATATGGTGACATGGTGGTATGGGGCACTTAGGCCGCCTATGATTGATACTTATGATTGAAATTGATTTCTTCACTTATAGTAATAATAAAAGATGAAATTTAGCGTATCAAGCATTCTTTAGCTATTATAAGGTAAAAACCCTATCCTCCGACTTGCGTTGCATTGTGTGATGGGACCTGGGTCTTATAATAGCTTCATTGTTCTTTATTTAGCATTGCGCTGTTGTTTTATGCACTGGTATTCTTGGGAGGAAACCCGTTCCGTGTTATACAGTGTGGTCCCTTGATTTACCTAACTTTAAAATAAAGATTAATAACTGTTTTAGTTCTCACACCAGTCACATGACTGACCTAGAGTTTATTGTTTTAACATAAACTCTGGGTGCCCTTATTTTGACACGGGCAGCTAGTAGTTTTGGTTTTGCATATTTATATTCACAGGAACCTGGTTTACAGCTGGAATGATATCAGGAAAGCTCTGTACCCGTATATCTCTTTCAGTTTTGTTTTGTATTATTTTTCTGCTGCATTGTAATTTGTAAATCTCTGATATTTATCGAATGTGTAATATTTATTCATACTATGTATAATCTTGTATTATGATGAAATTGCTATAATAAGCAATGAAATGTTCTTCTGTTTGTGTTTTGTTGTGGCTTGTTCTCAACTCAAACCGTGCTTTCCTTCAGGGGGAAGTTCGGGTCGCTTCAAAAGTGTTTGTAAATGAATTTTGGATTAAATATATGAAAATTTTAAGATCTTGGGGGATTTGGAAAAATTTTCCAAGCATTGTGTAGTATATTTTGGAGTAACTTCCAAATGGAAGTGTTTAAAATGAGTTCTGAAAGTGACATAGTATTGAACCCACTTCGGTCACTGTAAAATAGTACCGATGATGGATCGCCACATCAACAGTTTTCATTTTCGAGTTTCTAAGTGACACAGTAATACAAAAGATATTATTTTTGAATTGTTTTGAGAAAACAAGTTGTTTTGAATCCTGAAATGGAAAATTTTCTTTTAAAAAGGCTAAGTTGTTTAATAACTCACAAGAATAAATTGCTAAATTAAAAACAAGATATTTTAAGTGAACTAAAATCTGGATCTTTATCGATAAATGCAAGCTTAAGTTATTAGCTAAATATGAACTCATGTGAGTTAAAATTGATTGAGTTTTGAAATAAAAATCAGATATTGAATTTTAGATTACTGATTAGAGAAATTAATTTGTAAATAGAATTTGTGATAGAACTTAACTTGGTTAAGTGAGTTGGATTGGTGAACTGAGATTGGAACTTAGTTTGAAATGGAATTTGGCTTAGGTGTAAGTGGATGATTGTGTTGAGGTTGAATTGATTGGATATCAATTGGGAATTCATTTGCATATGCTGAATTGGTAGCAAATGGAAGAGATAGAGTTGAATGTTCGACATAAAGAACATATATAATTCAGTATGAGATTTATGAGCCTATTTGGAAAGCCACTTGGCTTTTTCATTTTCTTTTGGATTAGAGATGCCCAAACAGGTGAGTTGTAGTTGTATCGATTGAACCATACAAAGGATATGTTGGCAAAATTTTCTGAAAATTTAAAGAGTTAGAAAAATTTTAAGAAAATTTTAACTAGAAATCAACATGTCGGTTGTAATTGAAATGAGATACCTAGAATTGGTTAAAAAGATTTAAAGTGTAATAATGAAGTTGATAAATTGATTTAAAATCAATTTGAGTAGATGTGGTAATATGTAGGAGGGGTATGAATTGTAGATAAGAATGTGATGATGGATTGCCCAAAAATGATGGACCGGTCAATTGAGATGAATCATGAAAATTTAAGTATGGACATGAGAACTAAAGAGTTATATGGGGTTAATGCTGTTAAAAGATAAGGGAAAGATCTCAACCAAGTGAGTTGAGAGCAGTTGCAAGAAATATAGCATCGTTACTTCTTAATAATTTCGAGGACAAATTTTTTTTAAGGGGAAGGAATGTAACGACCCAAATTTTTAAACGTTAAATTTCGAACATTTAAATTAGTTTTATATATTGAATTGGTAATATAAATAGATTTTTATATAGAATTTATTTATAAATGAAGTTTGAACCTATTAAATATAATAAATTATAATCGAGCTCGTAGCGGTGCAGAAGTTCGTAGTTTTACAATTCGAACCTTAATTTAATATACATGATTCGTTATAAGTCGGAATTCTTTGGAACAAGAAATGTTCGAGTCTATTTGACTATAGTTTTCTGATGAAAGTGAAAATTTGAGATTTCATCTTGTAGATTATAAGTTATGTCCAAATCAAATTTTCGGAAAGTCGCTATGGAATCGTTTATAAACCATGACGATTTATTTAATAAATAAAAAGGGTTTTAATATAAACTGAATGTCGTTTTAACTTGGAATTGAAACGTCAAGTATAAATCTGTATTATGTTTATTTCTAAAGCTATACAAATTATTATTAAATTGAATTATTTCAAAGTTGATTTACAATATATTGATTTACTATGGAATTTAAGAATAGTCAATTTTCAAATGACCTCCCTTTCGATGAAACTAATTTTATTAGACCCGTAACATCTTATTATTGCCATATTTCAATTTTCGCATCAATTGGAGTTATATTGTAACAGTGCATAATTTAAATGTGTATTATTTAACCATTCAAGATTAAAAATAAAGTTTTGCAAATGGACTCGGAATTCGATGAAACTAGTTCCTTCGTGTCTGGAATTGTAATGGCCCAAATTTCCATACACTTTGAGTTGACTACTTACACCACACATCCAACCCGAATTACACAGAAACACGAGTCATTAATAGAAAGAATTTAGAAGATGAGAAATAGAAAGAAAGAGAAATTAGAATAGAAGAAAACGTAGAACATAAATCTCACGGCGGAATAAAAAATATATATTATATAACATAACTTTTGAAATACAAATCAACAACTGTTTATACATACCATCATCAGAGCACAACGGTTATTCCTGGAACAGTTATAAACACCTGTTTCCAGATACAACAAAGTACACAACAGAAAATAATAGTCTATAGCTAGCCGATGAAGCCTCCTACTTCAAGCTCCTCCAAATGAATCTGTAAACTCCGTCTACTTGACTGCCCGTAAAAATTTGGGCACCCAAGAGTTTAGGGAAAAACAAAACAAAATAAACTCTGGGTCAGTCATTGGACTGGTGTGAGTAAACTCCACCATATTGTTTAACTTTGAAAAAAACCTTTTGAAAGAAAGGATAATAGTAAGACCAGCCCACACATAAACATGGACGGTTTTTACCTTACTATAACCCAAAACACTTTGATATGTAAACCCAGTGATATTATAACAATGTCTAATCAAATAAATAACCAAATAGCAGAACGCTTGCATCTCACGCTCCACATACATAGTATAAGATCAAAACCGTAGGGCCCTTATTGGAGATTGGATTCCAACTATGACAAGGTATGGAACCACCTTCCGATCAGTGTACTCTAGAGTGGATACACTAGGGTTCAACAACAACGTCTTGCAACCTGACCACACATGGCTAACCACTCATTTAACTTAAGTGTATCGAGCATATTATAACCAATGGTTGTGAACAGCAACCGTTACCGAAAACATACAACAGCGAATAGAATAAGAAGCAACTAGAATTTCTCTAGATCAGGTGATAATACCCCTAATGGGAATGACCCACTTGGCCATGCTGCCTGCCCGATTTGTCATTTCCTGGGTGATGAGGCTTGAGGTCATGACTATCTTTCAGAACATCTTGTCATCTCTTACTTTTAATGTTGCATCGCAAAACATCCGTCCATATACATTGTCTTAGGACTGGACAAACCGAAGGCACTAATCTATTAATCCATCTTGGGCAATTTCTACCTAGGATTAACAGAACAACCCTTGCATTTTACGCCGTCTTCAATTATCTTTAGCATAAGTTGATTCGTAACGCTTATACCAATACAGAGTGGTTTTCAGATATTAAATCTGATCCCGGTCTCTCCATATTGACAACGGAGGTATAAAATAAATCAAAACTTTGATAGTCAGTGATTTAACTATCAAAGGAACATCCATACAATCAACGGTCCTATTTCCAATTGGAAATTCTACCGATCAAGCATCAAACAACACTGGCCCCTTTTTAAATCAATTCCTTATTATATCATCATTTCCAATTCCTTGTTCCCATCTTTTGTATCCTTTCAAAACTCGATTTTCTCTCTCGATTCTTGGAAAAATAATTCCAATATTATAATTTCTTTATTCGAGAAAATATCTCTTATTCTAGTTAGAAAACACTTGTATATATTCACGAATCCTTATCTTCTATATTCAGAAATTATACCTTATTAATATCGGAAAATATTTCCATGTTCCATTTCTTAATTCCTCACTGACCAATTCATTTTATTTCCTATGCATAGAAAATATCTCTCATTTTATTTGGGGAAACATTTCAAAATCCTTTAAATTAACCCGATGTTATAAAAACATCGTTATTATAACTCAAACCATTTAACATTTATTAACTAACCATATTGTTAACCAATCTTCACTATCGAACCTTAACCATTCCTCCATCAATCATGAAGTCAATTAAGTTGGGGTATAATTACCTCTCAGACCTTAAGTGAACAACATTCTCAACTTTGAAATAGTCAAAGCTCACAACTTCAAACAAAACATCACTTATGCAACTCTAGGATTCAATCTAAGAATCCACTTCTTTTACGGAAAACCATTGAATATAATGGTAGCGTTATAATCGTTGTTTCAGATATTTGATTTATAAAACATTAATTATAATGGCAGCGTTAAAATCGCTGTTTAGATTTATAAAACATTTATTATAACGGTAGCGTTATAAATTCCTGTTTCTAAAATATAAGTTTTAAAATATCACTTTTATTCATTAAATTAAAAATATATATAACTAAACATTTAATTAATTAATTAAATCTTTATTAATATGGAAAGTGAAAAATATTTTCCTGGAATCGATATAATCGAATTTTTAATAAATAACCCTCTTTCGAATAATATACATTCGATTAATATTCTGAACTTTAGAATAATCTACCATTTCAGTTTAACTCAAATTGGCCTTATAATTATTCCCGTATGCAAAATAATTTCTTTCCAATCGTTATTCACTTCATATATGAGTATCACTCCTAAATAGGAATCAAGATTCATTTAACAATCCACTTGAATTTTATTTGTAAATACTATTTTAGATTGAAATTAAGTCGCTTATAAATCCATATTATATATATATCTCTCATTTTATAAAACTACTATTAACACCATTTTATTTACGTAACAATTCAAATTTCCTTTCAAGTATATTTACACGCTATACATTCCATAACTTCCAAAATCGACTTCATTTGATTTCTACAAATACTACTCGTTTAACCATAATAATAGTATATAATTTCAAAGCATAGAACTCCATTTAAATTATGTTTTCATATTGAGTAGAATTTTAATTATCTTTCTCTAAAAATAAATCGTTACAATAAAATTTGACATAATCGAATTCGAACTATAAATTCCTTAGATTTGTCGCAATTTATTTATGTTCTATCCTTTGGAATAAAACTCATTAGTTTCTTTTGAAAATGATTCTCCATTTCCCTTTCTCATTTAAGTTCAAATTTAGACTCATATTTCAAATCTAAATTCTCTTTATTGATATTTCATTTGTAAAATATTTTCTTTAAACTATTATTCACTTTAATCTTGAATATATTTCTTTTATATAATCAAATCAGTTTGATTCTGTATTTAAATAATATTTTAAACCCAAATTTTATTTATACTTCTATTCAGAATTTTCATACAACTCTCATTCTTTATTTCAATCATTTCAAATCTCGCTTATAATTTCATTTAAAAGTTCACTAGGTTCAAATCTCTTTTCAAATATTGGTTTCAAAACCAATTTCCACTTTTTTCATATAAATTCAAATTTGAATTTATATTTCAATTTATTCAATGATAAATAATTCACTTAATTTATACTTTTGTTTATAAACAACTTCGTGATTTATCCATTTGAACAGGTTTCTATTTTCAACTCTATTTGAAATTAAATTTCTATTTTTGGAAATAAATATTCCTTTTTAAATCCCAACTTCCTTTTCTACATTCAAAAATATTTTTCGGTATTTAATACCAAAATTCTAGGGCGAGGGTGATTCAAACACAACCTAATCAATCATCAATTATATATCGCATCAAATAACACAATCAATGAAATAGTAATATAAATGTTGAGGAATCCAGTTGGATCCCTCCAACCTGTTTCCCTACATCCACAGATGTTAATCAACATAAATAATATTAATTTCACATCAATATGAAATATCATAGTAAACAGAATTAACAGTTGATCAATGATATAACTATATCAACCATTCATCCAAACAACCATCACACGGTATAAAAAATTACTGTAAATAAATTTAAAACTCGTTTATATAAAAATATAAACGAGTTAGAGTTAGTGAGTTTACTCACCTTGGTTCGCAGTTGACGATTTTGCTTTATTTTATTTATAATCAAACAAGTGTTTGATTTATTATGAAATTCAAGGAGCTCTGTTCTTTGTGCAAATAGTTCTACAATGTCGATTTCGTCGTTGTGGTTCCAAAGGATCTGGTTTCATCCATTTCTGTTCACGTACGAATGATATGCAAATTTTACAAGATTTAACTTGAATTATTGAAAACTATTTAATAATAATTAGCATTAGTTATTCCTTAGACTTGTGATTTTCAGCTAATCACATTTAAATCAATGGAATGTTGTTTCTTCCTTGTTCATGGTGAAAGCATTGACGACCCTCCATAAAGCTCCACCGTTAAGCCAATTATGATTAAGCAACATAATTGAGTTCGCTAGATCCCCTTTTCAGTTTAATGTGTCCTTCACAAATGCACACAGAAACTAAGCCGTGACTCCCTGCTTCCCAAACAAATCATTGCCAACTTCATTCTTCCTTGTACCAAAAACACCCCATCCGCAAGCCTTCTGCATTCACCAATTTCACTACAGTTCCACCTTATTGTTTCATACTCCACATGCTACCCATCCAATGCTCATACCACAATCTTCTTGCTGATATAAACCGTCATGTAATATGTTTAAATTAATAGTTATAAATATAATTCAAATCGTGTTGAATTTTATCGCGATTCCATTCTCTATACCTCAAGTTAACTGACAACCGCGATACCATTTCCATCGTTTGGAACCTCCAGTACATGTGTTCACTCACGAACTCCCATCCCTTCCTCACTCCATAATACTGCTATGTTAAATTCAAAGTCTCCCCTTCTAAATAAATACTCACGTAGCTCCCCATCCGATGAATTTCAAACCACCGCAAACTCCCTGGCACCACCGCCATTCGTCGCCTTCCCTTCACCAGAAACTGTGGTCGTCAGCGACTGTCCAGGTCACGAGGAAACTTCATACGACCCAAAACCTTCAAACCGCCAGAACTCCTCCTTCGACTAGCGTAGAGGGCCGCTCCACCGCCAATAGAAGCGCCTCGATCACCTGAGTAACTCGTCACTAACGGATCTTCCCCTTCGATGCCTCAAACTCTGAAAATGGGAAACCCTCATCGTCGGTTGAAAAAAATTTGCAAACAAAAAACTCATAGAACCCAGATTAAAATGTACTTCAGTAAAGCCGTGGCTTGGATAAATCCAATGAATTTCATTGCGCGATTTATCATTGAGTTTTTGATTTTGTTTTGTACTAAATTTGTTTGGATTTTTTGGAAAAATGGAGAAGTGGCTTTCCTCTCTGTAAGTCACCATTTTTGAAAAATAAATAAAAACAAAGGTGTTTGGTCTTTATAATGAACGGAGAAGTTGGGTGATAATGTGAACACAGAGAAGAAGAGTCAAGCCAAATTCTATTTGAACACAGAAAAATGCTGAGTAGCCCCCATTTTTATAAAAAATATTAATGACAAAACTGTCCCTCTTCAATTATTATTCTTTTCTTCTAATTTTCGGTCTACCTCGTAGGGACTCTACGTGGAATTGTATGAAATCACGCAGGGTCACTACTAGGATACTAACCATACCCCATAGAGCCTCTACGGGGCATGGTTAGTATCCTAGTGGTGGCCCTGCGTGGTTTCATACAATTCCACGTAGATCCACTACGAGGAAGGGTATTATTGGTTTTTTTTAAATTAAATGGGGGGGTACTCAGCAAAATGATGGGTTTACTTGTTTTTACAGAATTTTAGGGGGCTACTCAGGATTAGGTGGGTTCAAATAGAATTTTCCATCTATTAAATAATAGTAAATCAGAAGAATTTCAAGCTATCTCCTTAATTCTCTCAATTCTCCTTAATTTTCTCTATTCTATTAATTCCCCTTACTTCTCTCAATTCTCCTTGAATCTCCGAAGATACTTTTATTTAATTAAAATAATACAATAAAAATTATATAGATATTACGATGAGCATTACAGCATATGGCATGAATTACAAATTCAAATTACAACATACAGCAAATCCAAATTGGGATAATATCGCACATTTATAGCACTTATACAAATCTGTATTACAAAATATAACAAAACGGTTGATATTACAGCATATTTACAAATCTAAATTACAAAATGTCTGCATATAATCTGTTCAGTCTGCATATAAGTCGTACTATATGGCATGAAAGTTGCCTTAAAGTTGTACTATATGGCACATTTACAAAACATATCAATTTTTCCCTTAAAAGTTTCCTGAAGCTAGAAGAATATAACCCAGTCTGCATATAATCCTTACGGCATGAAAGCTGCTTGAAGCACGAAAAATATACCCGAGTCTTCATATAACAAGTTTGCATATATTATGTCTGCATATTATCCATTTACCTGCAAAATATAACTGATTAGTTTAGTAATAAAGAAAAAGCGTGAAAGTAGAATGCAGTATAATTAGTTTGCAGAAAGCTTCATACATGTAGTGTAATACTTTTTAAACTTTTCTTCAAAGAATAGTAACTACAAATGTAAAGTTTACAAACATCTCAGCAGTTTACAAACTTTTATGTATTAGATGGATGAGCATGCCTGAAGTGAATTATCCACCACAAACTCTACTTTTTCACTGATCGGTGCTTTGTTACAGCTTATATAGGTTGTTAGTGTCCTATCTACAATGAAGAGGTTGATATTTTTTGAAAGTTATGACATACATCAGGTTTTATCGCTTACCAAACAAATTTACAAATGTAGATTCTTTACGAAAATTATTTACTACCATACGCAACCGTACATGATATATATATATATATATATATATATATATATATATATATATATATATATAAGTACGTCAGCTACAGTTTGTTATCAATCTTCAGTCTTCCACTTTTTGCTGAATTTAAAATTATTCAATTTGAATTTCTTCTACTTTATTCAAATTCCTAAAAATCCTATTATATAGCCCAGTCATCCTATTATATAACCCAATCTTCCACATTTTTCTAGGTCAATACAATTATCCCAAATTAAAAATCTTTTAACCTTATCACCTTTTCTCTATAAGTATAGAAACTCACTCCTTACATTCAAAACAATTACTCAACAATTGTTCCAGTAAGTTTCCTCTTTTTTAATTTACTGTTACAATTAATCCGCAATTTATTTACTGTTTCTTTTACTTCTCTAAGCTAAAATTTGTCAAATTTTCTGTTCATAGGTAACACGAAAGATGAACTCCAACTTCAGCAGTTTACAATCCCTAGTCTTAGACACAAGGGAATGCAAGATAAAGGTGAGAGTTTCTAGAGTCTGGAGATCAATTAACTTGATGAACAATGAAAGTTTCACAATTAATGTGAAAATCTAATAAGTAGGCAGAAGATATTACCTCCAATGGACAGATTTTATGCTTTTAAAGCTGATTTGTAAATCTGAATTTTTTTTGTAGATGTACCTCGGAAAAAAAATAGTTAATAGCTGCTAACGGTAAATCAAATGCATTTAAGTATAAACTAAGTGCAATATTTGCCTACATCGACGATTACCCTCCAAACCGAATTTGGCCTGGAAATTAAAATAAGATCACTTAGTTCACTAAATATAAAAAAACACTAATTGGCTGCAAACTGGGTTTCAGTTGCCATGTCAAATACATTCAGACCTGTTTTTCCAATGTTTTCCTAAAAAAAAACATCTTTTCACCCAATTGTTGCGAACATCGTGTGTTTTTGACCAATATTGCAATCCAAAGAAATTTGATATTGTTGAAATTACAAATTTATCATAATAATAATAATAATAATACATAGCCTAAAATAGATAACTGAAATCATATACTTCGAAATTTTGTATACTCACAAAATCATTTTGGCTGGACCCATATCGTGGTTGGATAGCTTTTGCAGAAGTGCTGATGTGGACCGCATGCAATTCTAGGCTGTGCCACTTCATTAATTTCAAAGCCCACTTATCTAACGCCTCGAATCACAATAAAGCAACTACCAGTTGCCGACACAATGAAGTTAAATCATATGTACTTCACATATAAGATTGAAATCGAAGGCAATAAAATCAGGGAATAATTGGTGACAGATTATCATTATCTAGGTTATCTCAAACTGATGAAATTTAAAATTTATTACTGAAACAAGAATCAAAAATAAAAATTTCTACATTATTCAAAATAAAACAAACATAATCCAGTATTGACTACATCATAGGGTATTACTTTTTATTTAACAGTGAAGTTGCATGTGAAATATCTTTGCTTTGCCTTATAAAATAGCTAAACTAACCATATAGAATTACGCTGATTCGCAATCAATAACGACACGTAATCAATTAATGCAAACCAATGCAAATATATTATTCTTTGGTACATTAATATTGTAAAACTAAGAAAACTTTCTCATTTATCAAGAAGTCTTGTGGAAAGACAAAAAAAGTTTGAATCACTGAATGGGGATATTCATGACTTAATTAGACAATGTAGCAATAAAGAGAAACAAAGTTCTAAGTACACTAATAGAAATTTTACCTAATACCTACTGAATTGATGTGCCAAATTTTATATAAAAATCAACTAATTATTACATGGTTGCGGCCCTATTTATAGTGTCCAGGAACACACACGATACCGAACAAAAATGACCATTAATTTATAGATAAGAATCACTAAGTATCAAAACGGAAAAATATTATACCTGCTCATTGCACTCTTTAGTAACCTTCATAATAATCTCCAAAAAAAAAATCATTACCGTGCGGATAGTCCCATCTAAAATATAATAAAAAATTATACATGGTATAATGATGCAATATGCTGGTTTAATCAGAAGTTGGATGTGCGAAATATACTAAAGAAGCCTCAATAGAATCTCAATTTGACTGTCATTCTCACTTAGCTTTAAATTTTAAGTCTTCAACTAATGGAGATATTATAAACATTTTAGATAAAATAAAAATAAATCAAGTTTAACCAAAATTTCAAATTCTATGGTGGTCAATAGACAATAACATACATATGAACAAATTCAACAAAAATAGAACAAAAAATTTGTTGCCTATTGAATTGTTAATTGTTAACAGAAATGACAGAGACGAATATCATAAGCAAGAAGGAAATTGTTGGAAATGCGCAAATTTTTATCTCTAAGAATGTCTACCACAAACTATGATAACAAAGTACAAATTTATAGTAATACTTAAGTAATTACTTATATAACGAAAATTAATTCAAGATTGAAGTAGACATTTATTTGGAAATCTAATAAGAAGACATATGATATTATCTTCAATCGACGGATTTTATGTTTTTTGAGCTGATTTGCTAATTTGATTATTTTTGTAGACATACCTCGGGAAAAAAACATAACAATAGTTATTAGTTGCTAACAGTACATCATATACATTTAATAATAAACAAAGTGCAATATTTACTTACATCATCAATAGTCCTCCAAAATGACACTAGCCTGTAAATTAAAATAAGACCATTTAGTTCACTAAATAAGAAAGAATATTATTTAGCTGCAAACTGGGTTATGGTTGCCATGTCAAATACATTCAAACCTGTTTCGGTGTCACTATACCAATGAAATATATCACTAAATATGATAATTTCCATTCAGATCTGTTTCAGTGTCAAATACAAGTCTGAATAGTTATTATTCTTAATATAACAATAGTCAAATTAATTTACAATGATTTCCATACTGAAATAGGTCTAAATCACAATACCGATCCCATAGATCCCATACCCAGTGTTTTAAAAGCATAGTAGCAATGAAAAATATCCTTTTTGATTGCTTTTTATACTCTCCAAACAACCATGTTTAGCGGCTGTTGGAGAAAGACATCATTATCAATGCCATGTCAAATGCGATATGCTGGTTTTATCACAAGAGAATGTGGAAATATACAAAATAACCCTCAATAAAGTGCCAAATTGACTTTCATACTCTAAAATTCAATCATAGTATCAAAGTTAAATTGCCAAACTATTTTCGCTTTTTAATCATACCTTATCCGTCTACTGATTTTGATTAGCTACTACGATTAGTCATTGTCACTGAACTATTTCAATTTCATTACCAAAACACAAAGCATTCATGTAGTCATCACAACACACTTTTCACAACTAAACCAATCCATGCCACATGAAGTGTCAGTGGCACTTCTGTTATTTTGGTGAAAAGGAAAATCCTTTCAGGAGAACTCCTCATGTCAATTGACATGTTTGATCAGCAGTTACTCCCGAATTATGCTTAAAACTCTATCCATCCATTCAAGTTAAATTCAACTGGCTTGCAATTCTAGAAACTTTCTAAGTGCCTTTCAATTTGATAACATGCATGTGAATTAAATTCAACAAACACACTTAAATGAATGCAAGTACCACTTTTCCTTTTTGAAAAACGTTATTCATTCCCAATAAACTTATAGTTGGCATTTACTAAGAGATTGTTCTATTCAATTATTTCATCCATGCATCGCGGTATGTTAATAACTAGCGCCTTGGCATGTTCATATCTTTACATGCTAATCATAATTATAAAGGCAAAACAAATGTAATGTGCAGCTAATAATCTGAACAAACTACCTGTTTGTTCACTATCTTCTTTTGCCCACAAAACTTTAAATTTCCCCTAAATACAGAAATTTAACAAAACTCAGAATACAAACAGGATGTCAAAAATCAATTCGATACAGAAAATAAAAGTTGTAATCTTCTTTGCCTTTCAGATTCAACCAAAACAGGAGTTTTATTACAGCAAAAAAATGTGAATTTAACTTGATTATCAAGTAAATAAAGAAAACGAAATATGACAAATAAATAATTGATTAATCTCAAATTAACACAGAGTTTGAAATTTGTTTTCACCTTCAAAAGCTTACACTCATGTCTTCAAGCAGCTCGCGGTTCTCCGCGTTCTTTCACCTATTTCAGGCAGGAATAATGAAAGGAGACAATGAAATGAGAAAAGTTTTTGCGTTTTCAATTACTTTCACTGATTCGGCGTCACTGAACTATTTTGACTGCAATCACTGATACCAAATTCTAGCTTTAGATAGTTCAATATATATGCATAATACATAAATTTATAATAGATTGAAAAGTTGGTTTTACAGTGAGAATCTAAGATAAAATCAGCAGATAAAACCATTACCATTTTGAAATTGAGTTGATTTGCGCAGCGACTGCCGTTTATGATGAACGTTCACCATTAATTTCGGCTGACTTTAGGGATTTGGGGCAGCAGACATTATTTTCGGCTGATGTTAGCCTGAGAATGGAAAGGCGGTGAATTGTCTAGGTTTGCCTTTGTTCCTACTCAATTGTCGAATTTCCAATTTTACCCCTCGCGGTTTTTTAATGCTAACGTTTTATACGTTCGACTAGAAAATTTGAATGTCATCTCCTTTTTGTACGAATTTTGCATGTTACATGTTATTCTGATAACCGGATATTATTTATCTGTTATGGGCTAGGCTTTCCAGATTTAACTGTTGATGTTAAGCTAAGTTGTTCTGGGCTTTATTAATGTGAATCTAAGCTTGGTTTCTTCTTTAGGGTTGTTTGTTATTTTATGTTAAATGAAAATGTTTTTAAGTTTTTTTTTTTTTTTTTTTTTTTTTTTTTTTTTTTTTGAGATGGTTTTAAGGTTATTGTAAAGTATCAGTTTTATAGTTGTTGTAACTTATACCAACTTAAAACTTTTGTCTTTCTCCTTTTGTAATATAAGTACCCGTTTGTTTAAAAAAATGATTTATAACAAATTTTCTCATTCCAAATCCTTACAACTTAGGAAGATATATATATATATATATTAATTAATTAATCTTCTTTCCATGCTTTCTGTAACCTACTAACATAAATTAATAATACGATTAGCTATGAAGTCAAATTGTTAAACTTAAGTATGAACTTGAATTATTTTTTGGATGATTTTTATGAGTTTCATTTTAATGTACTACTATGCAATTAAGGTAATATAGTAATACAAATAAAGTTATCAATTAGTTAAATAATATTAATGTTGTATTTAAAATTATACAAATCTGTTTAGCTTATAAAGATACCTTTCTATTTATAAAATATTTTAAACTTACTATTTGATTATTATTATTATTATTTTAGAAATGGAAAATCATTATGAAAAAAAAAATCTAATAAAAATTCGAAACATCTATTATGATATTTTTTGTAAACATAAAATGTCAATATTAATAAAATATATATACATATTTTTTTTTTAATTAAGGACTGCCTTTTAAATCCCAGATTCCAACTCAAATTAAGAATATTCTCGATAACTCACTTCTGAGTTTTACCATTTTACATACATATAGTTTATTTAACTAGAAGTAATACAGTGTTAAATATTCAAAATAATTATGTTGTCAATACTAATTTATTTGCTATATTATTTTAAAATATTGACAAATCCAGTTTGCAACAAAAAGGATAAATTAAATTTTAAATGAAATATAAAACTTACTAAATACATAACAAATAGTTCTAAATTAATCAATTTTCTACTAATTCGATCTTTGCTTTATCTCACCATCTGCATTTGAATCCATTACGTAAACCTATAATAGAACTAAAAATGTAATATATTTTCAAAAAAATCACTTGATCAATAAGTGAAAAAACAAAAACAAAAATTGCTTACTCTCAAACATAAACTGTAGGATGTATAATATAAAATTATACACCTTATTTTTTAAAAATTTATATCCAAAATCATTTACTTATTTTTTAGATAATTTTTTCAGTAAAATTGACATGTAATGTATGTTCGGTTGAATTATCAAATAATGCATAATAAGCTATTTTTTAACCACTAATAGTTAAAAAAAAATTAAATTATGTGTGCAACGCACGGGTTACACACTCGTATAAAAGAAAGGCTGGCAAATATAAAAGAAAGGGTGTGCGTGGAATTTTTTAGGAACACGTGTAATGATTCACAGATAAGAAGGGAAAGGTGTAGAAATTTATAGAATACTCTAGATATTGTTAGATTTAAATGTTTGGTCTGAACAAGAGAGATAGAATGAACGAATGATTCTAATGAATGGTACACAAATGAAACGAACAACGCTGTTTACTATTTTAAACGCGTTATAAATTCAATAATTGCTAACCATAAACAATATTTAATGTTAACACAATAATATGCGGTATCTACTCCAAAACTAATTCTTTGTTTTTATTGCATCAACGTATATTCAACTACTGCTGTGTACATACGCTTAAAAAAACATCATTAATTATTTAAAATAAAACTTCACATTCGAAGCCATACCTTAAAATAAAATTTTGATTTTTATGTTCTTTATATTACACAACTAAGTTTTCATACATAACGGTTTGCCTTCCGACTAACATTTAAAATAAATAAACCCTATTAAATTTGTAAATACGTTCCAATTCATATTTTAACATATTCTTCGACTAATTACACCGTTTTTATTTCAAGTTGAATAAATTGATTCCCTTTCCTCAAACTAAATTACATGATTTATTCCACCGTTAAATTTTTAAAGATTCAAAGTATGTTAAATTCCAAGTTTTAGTTTGACTTATATACATATAAATGTCTATTTTAACATGAATTCTAATTTTAATTTATATTTTAAATGACAAAATTTCCTGATTTGGTTTATATTATCCTGAATTGAAGGTATCATATGTACGCATGCATGTGAGAATGGAAAGGCTTTGATTTACTTTTGTGTCCAACTCATTTGTAGGAGGAACCAATTGAAGTAGAAAAATGAGTGGTGCCCCTCTCGAACCAATAAAACCCACTGCCATTTGCATGCTATATTTTGTGTCCTTTGAGCCTACCCAATCACCTGACTTGTATGCTTCATACTATTGATTTGTCTTTGTTTGATGCATATGTGCACTCAATCCACCTTGGTATATATTTTGACAGTTTCATGGGTTAGTTTGCTTCATGTATATGTCCATTTGAAACTGGGTAATATTACAGATGTTGTTTCCCTTTTTTTAAATCCATCACCTTTTTGATAAACCATTTGGAAACCAAGAGTGCAAGTATAGATTTAAGTGCAAGTGTCTCCTGTGAAGGGTCATGCGCACTGTACTGTCGTTTAAATGAGTTGATGGTTGTGTTGCAGTTCCATATATTATATATGACATGTTATTACTACCTCTTCGCAAGTGTATAAGTCTGCATTTCCGTGATTTTGTTATGTTTTGTAATTCTAGCCCATGGAATTCATTTAATACCGGGTTAATAAAGGTTTGTGTACCATAGAAGTTGAATGCTTAAAAAAACATACCTGTCTGCATGGAAAGAACACAAGGGGCATTCGTTGGTTAATGGTTGGTCAAGCGATAGGTGCAAGTTACTGGGTATTGTATTTCGAAACTTCTTGAATAAGGAAGGTTTTCTTACTTTACATATTGTTGCTCTGACATTTGTTTTTTCAACATACCGATGTCCTGTTCATCCATATATTGTGGATCTTGTTGCCTTAGCGTATGCATTGATTCAACTCATTAATTTACATGTATTAAGTTAAGCCAGCTATTTTCATACATTAGTTCGGGTTAATTCGTCTATCTGCATGCGTTTGTCCAATTCATTTTATTGGAAAATTTTGTAATCTTGATTACCTTAATTTATTATGAATAAATTAGTCAAATACTTGATTCATTACAAGCTACTTTTACTTATCATATTTGCATCACTCTGTTGTTTGGATTTGGGCATGGTCGTGTGGATTCATTTGCCCAGGATCTTCATGTTGTGTAATGTTATTTGTTTTAGCTTATACATTTGTACAGGACAATTACATAACATTCATTTTGTACACCTGTGCTTCGCACACGGATGCATGCACGCGCAGCGCGATTTATGTATATATATTAGTGTTGCGGCGGTGTCATTGAAATTGGACAGGCCCAAGTGGATAATTGAAAAGGTTTTAGCTCTTATAAATGAGAGACGCAAGAAGATGCATGCACGTGTGATGCTCGTCATGAGCTGTAATTTTATCAAAAGATATTTATGTATAAAATTTATTTATTTTATTTATCTTTCCATTGCAAAATATTGTAAACTTTGATAATTGAATAAAATTTTATTTTGCTATTGTTGTTGTAGCGCTGCGATTCTGTGTCAAATTCCACTTTAAACCCTGTAAACGAATAACAATCTGTCATTTGAACACTTCAAGTTGGTTTAATTACCGACTTGGGATAGTCTGAAGCTGCATAGTCCAAAACCCCAAAACGTGGAAAAAGATAAGAATGCTGCTACAGTCCATGCAACCTAACCTGCATATAATCCTCAACCTGGCCCGAGGATTGTAAAAACAAATCACATGGGTCAGACTATTTCTATTGTGAGTGAAGTATCTATGGACATCGAAATTTGATAACAAAAGATAAATGATGCCATAAGTATAAGTCAACACGAGGCGTATGAATGTTACAATATATGAACAATTTAGCATAATCATCGCATTAAATACGCCATAATTCCAGGCATCTGTATTGTATGTAACTCAATACAATACCAAAACAATTATCATATGTAAAGCAATATGATAATATAAAAAGTAAGATTAAAGGCATCGGTATTGTATGTAACTCAATACAATACCAAAACAATTATCTTATGTAAAACAATATGATAATCCAATAAGTAGTATAAAAAGGGCATTGGTATTGTATATAATACAATACAATACCAAAAAATTATCATATATAAAACAATATGATAATATAATAATTAAGTGTTGGTTAAAATACTAGGTTTTCAAATTGACTTGGGTAATATCCCATCATTATTCAAACAGATAAGAAGGTAATAAAGAATTATGGGAACTACGGGATAAATATAATATGACTCATAACAGATACCAAATAAACAAACGCTAGTATTGTAAAATCACAGTGGTAGAGCTCTAGCGTGCGCGGAGACATCAGCACCGTAACCTACTCATAACGCCATAATGACACCTGACGATCAACCCAGGATAATCAAGATGGTCTAAGGCGAAAGTCGTATGCTACTCGTCTACGGCGCTACACGTGGGACCCCACGCCTCCATTTGATGTAGTCCGTAACCCGCTGATCGGGAATCCCGATCAAAACAACAAAATTGCCCAATGTAGCAGACCGTTTGACCGTTGGTGGTAGATGGGCGAAAAATTAAAACCACCAAGAAAAATATATCAAGATAGCTTCTGAACACTCTATTCATTAGGTCTACAAAGTACGCAGAAGCATTCGTAAGCCCAAACGGCATCACCAACCATCCATAAGAGCCATATCAAGTGTGAAAGGCAGTGAGAGGAATGTTGTCTTCCGCTACTCGCAATTGATGGAATCCAGTGGCTAAGTCGAGCTGGGAAAAGACTTTTGCTCCATTTAACTGATCAAAAAGATCATCAATATGGGGTAGAGGGTACTTATTATTTACAATCAGCTCATTAAGCTTTCTATAATCAATGCACAAGCGGAGAGAGCCATCAGCCTTCTTTACAAAGATTGCAGCAGCTCCCCAAGGAGAGCTACTTGATCGGATGAACTGCTTCCCCTCTAATTCAGTCAACTACTTCCGAAGCTCCTCCAGAATTCACTAGTAAATAGTGGATCCCTATGACAAACTATATCACTTGGTACACCATGCAGAAGAACAACTTCATTCACATATAGCCTAGCCAAATAAGGAGCAATCCTTTTCGACTTGACCGGGATAAAATGGGCAGATTCAGTCAAACGATCCACCACTATCTTGCTATCATGCCCTTTCTTTGACCTTGGCAATCCATAAATAAAGTCCATGGACACCTAAGAAAAGCATTAATATTAATAGCATTATACCGAAGAATCTAAGTATAAATGAACAATTTAGAATCTTAAATTCACTTGTACCTGATCCCATTTCCGTAGCAGAATCTCCAATGGCTGAAGAAGACCGCTAGGCTTTTGGTGCTCGCAATTCACCAATTGGCAGGTAATACAATTCTTCACATACTCGCCTATATCGCGCTTTATACCTTCCCAGTAATATAGATGTTTCATGTCCATATACATCTTACTGCCACCTGGGTGAATGGTACATCGCGAACAATGGCAATCACTCATCACCTCGTGCCCAAGACCTGCAACATTAGGTACAAAGATCCTGCCCTTCTTCCTTAAACATCCCTGAGCTTCCAACTCAAATCCTTTCAAATCATCAGCATCATCTCCATTCTTCAGTCGCTGAATACGCTCTAAAGCAATAGGATCTTCTATCTGAGCATGAGAAATCCTATCCATTAGGCTAGGTCTCATAACCAAATTGCCTAACATCCTTCTAGAGCTATTAGTGGGCATATTACAATAGATTCCACTGGAAGCCAACACCTTCAAGTTTCGCCATTCAACTATCATCATTGATACAACTATTTGATGTTTACGGCTAAGAGCATCTGTCACACGATTACCTTTCCCAGGTGTATGCTGAATATCAAAATCATATGCTGCCAAAAACTCCAATCACCTTTGCTGGCGCATATTCAGCTTCTTTTGAGAAAAGAGTTATTTCAAAGACTTATGATCAGTATAAAGGACAAACCGCTCACCCACAAGATAATGAATTTATATATGGTATCATATATAAAGCAAGCTAGGTTTGATGAAGTACAAAATGTATTTAGTACATGGATTAGCACAAGACAGTAGAAACATCATACATGTATGTATATTTTGAAGTATCGCTCCCATCATATAATAATAGTTATACATACCTGAAACCCCAATCTTAAAACATTCTAGTGTGAGAATTGTTTTTAGTTAGATCTATTATTAGGTTACAGATATATCCCTTATGTAGAAATTGCGAGGACGCAATTTTTGTAAGGGGGAAGTCTATAACAACAAGATTTGTAGGGATGCTAATTTTGGGAATCAATCAACTAATTATTGTCATTATTGCAAAATTATTTGGGCATTTAAGTGAAATTTTTAGAACATGAATATTTTGTTTACATTGGGGAAGAAGAAGGGGAATTTTTTTTACTGTTGATGATGGAGGAACAATATCGTTAAGTTGTTCATTGATACATAAATAAATAAGAAATAAAGCGGAAGATTTGGTTTTTAAAACATTTGTAATTATTTTCAATGAAAACAATGAGTAACTAGTTTGGTAAATTTAATTAACAAATTTGTACATTTTCTAAAAAAGTCAAAAACATACTAATGTTGTGAGATTTGTGGAAACTAAGAAAGAAGGAGAGTGAATATTGTCATACGTGTTGAAACGTTAACAATTTTGGAAAAAGATGAATAAGAGAAAAAAATATATTCAAACATGAATCGTTTTATTTTGAAAAAAAAAAGTGTTTTTACAATTTATATGTATGTACATACATAAAATATATAGTAAATAGGTGCATTTTCAAAGAAGAATCTAGAATATGTGCACATATGAATAAACATAAGAGAGAAAATACAAATTAGGATGAGTTTATATTAATAAACAAAAAGAAAATAATAAAGAATAAGGGATATTTTAGGAGAAATTTCTAGACTAGGGACTTTTACATAAAAATACATTTCATCGTTCTCTCTTGAGAGGAGGTATGTACAATCTTTCTCAGCAACCAGAAAGGAAAAAAAGGGGGGACTCTATTTCTTCTAAGCTTCAAAAACAAAAGCAAAAATTATCCTCCTACAAATCAAATTATTAATTTGATTCCCAAGTTAGCATAGAGGAGTTGCAATCAAGGGATAAAGCTGAAATCTTTGCTTTGCAAACAACGAGAAGAGAAGGTGAGTAAAGATATAATATTTCTTTTTTTATTCATATCTTATGCTTGTATGAAGACTCAAAGATGATTCCTTTACATAAAATTGTTTGTTAGCTTAGTGGCCTATTTATATGTTGTTGTTTGAATCATGAATCATTTAAAAATTTGAGACATTTAATCTAAATGGGACTGATGTAGTGTTAAAAAAGAAGAAGATGCAAGATGATTAGTTTGGTACATGCATACAATTCAAACATATGTTGAATTGTCTCAAAGTGAACATACACAAACTGAGATTTATAAACATGAGTTGATAGTGGTTCCTGAAGAATCACAAATTTGTACCAATTGCTAAAGAATTTGTCTTTGAAAATTTTAATGAAGAATTTACACTGGTGTAGAAAGCTACAGTAGAAATTTTGAGTGAAAATGTTAAATTTTCGATTTTATGTGATTTTTCTAATTGAGCATATGAAAACTGAGATGAGTTGAAAGTGGTTCTTGATGAATCACAAATCTGTACCAATTGGTAACGAATTTATCTTTGAAATTTTTATTGAAAAATCTATACTGGTGTAGTAAGCTACTGTAGAAATTTTGAATGAAAATTTTAAATTTTCGAATTTACGTGATTTTTCTAATTGAACATATGAAAACTGAGGTGTTTAAACCTGAGCTGAAAATGGATTGTGATGAATATGAAATTTGAACCAACTGGTAAGGTCTTTGGCTTTGAAATTTTTTATACATAAACTACACCCATATTCAAAGCTACTGCCTAACTTTTGAGTCAAAATTATTAAATTTCGATTTTACATGATTTTTTGAATTGGGCATATGAAAACTGAGATGTTTAAACCTGAGCAGAAAATTGATTGTGATGAATATGAAATCTGAACCAATTGGTAAGGTATTTGACTTTGAAATTTGGTATACATAAATTACACCTATATTCAAAGCCACAACAAAAATTTTGAGTTAAAATTATTAAATTTCGATTTTACATGATTTTTTGAAGTGGGTATGTGAAAACTGAAATGTTTAAACCTGAGCTGAAAATGGATTGAGATGAATATGAAATCTGAACGAATTGGTAAGGTATTTGGCTTTGAAATTTAGTACACATAAAATACACCTATATTCAAAGCTACTACGAAAATTTTGAATCAAAAACATTGTTTTTGAATTGATGTGATTTTTTCAAAACTGAGTATATAAAACTGAGTTTTATTAACTGAGCCGAAAATGGTTGCTAATGAATATCAAATCTGTACCGATTGGTAAATCTTTGATAATGAAATTTGGTATCAGAATCTCAACTAGTAAAACAAACTACTGCAAAAAGTTTGGATTAAAAACATAAATTTTTGAATACATCAGAACAGAACACAAGAGGACATTTCGTTGTTATTACAACAATTTTATATCATAGTACAAGAATATATCAGAGTACTAATAATCGAAACACAGTGGAAAAAATATTCAGAGAACAATAAATTTCAACACATCGGAAATATAAATATATACAGTGGAAGACTTCCAAATAATCCAGATTATCGCTCCAATCATAATCCAGGATCAAGTTATAAAAATATCTGCAGAACCAAAACTACTAGCTGCTCATAGGGAAAATTATGGGCACCCAGGGTTTAGGTGGGAAACAATAAACTCCAAATCAGTCATAATACTGGTATGAGAACCAAAACAGTTATTATACTTTATTTTATGGTTGGGTAAATCACAAGACCACGCCGTGTAACACTAAACGGGTTTACTCCACATCAATGCTAGTGCATAAGACAATGTAATGCTTTTTGAAAAATAAAGCCTTTATAAGACTCAAATCCCATCTCACAATGCAACGCAAATCAGAGGATAGAGTTTTACTTTATAATGGCCAAACATGTTTGGTACGAGAAAATCTACATCACTTGGTATTATTATTAGTTTTTAAGTGTCGAAAACAATTTTGAAAATAAATGTATCAATCTTAGATGGCATAATACCACATCCTATTAAGTCGACATATAGGTTTACAACTGAAAACGCAGGTTCGTATTGTAAGTTAAATTTCCATTAATGAGCAAAGCAAAGGATCTTCCTTAACCGATTCGGGCCATCTCTAGCGGGATGCCAGGACTCGGATGTTGGCGAGCCCTTGGAACGATAGAGCAGGTCGGCCAATTCCCGGTGAGTTCGGATTACTCCTGAACAAAACGTTCCCTAGCACTATCAGACCTACAATCTGGTCGGTTATTTGACCATCATCTAAGGCGCCTCAATTCCAACATCCACATAAGTAAATTTCCTTAGCTCCATACCATGGCATCACTTTCAGCTAGAAGGAAACGTATCCCCTTAATCTTCTGTCCTTTATCCCATTTTCGTCCATTCCCGGACTGGGAGGCTTGTCGAAGTAACGTCTCGACACAAAGCTACGCTATATCAGCCATGCTTTGGTCATCATCCACAAAGCTAAGCTTTTCAACAATAAGCTTTTGTCTATCAACATCTTAGCATGCCACATTGTTAATTCATACCATATAACTGATGTTTATTAATATATAACCTCTAAGCTCATGTGTTTCAAAGAAGGGTGTTAAGCTAAGATAATAAATTCTATGCCATAAAAAAGATATATATTTAGTAGAGATCAGTTAATACTACATAAAATTCAATGTCAGACGTACATCCCTACAAGTCTGTTTTGGGTCTGAACGAAACCGAAGGCACTTTATTCCTCACCACCAATGGTAGACAGGCCCTTGCATATCCGATCGATCTCCAAGTACATCTGGACGACCACCACTTCAACCTTATAACGGGAGCTACCCAAGACATCAGCTATAATCCAAACGATGTGAAGATCTCTAGTCGTCAACCACCATCTTCAATATTTTCGACAATCGTCGTATTAATTATTCAGAATGGGTTCAAACCCGGTCTTTCCATAACTATAGCATCATTACAATCAAGTGATACAAAAAACATATCATAAGTTTCATTCCAATTCAAAATATTCTTTTAATAAAATATTCTTTATATTGGGTATTACTCCCTTAAATCTTGTCAAATATTTTCATCATTTTAAATTATTGTTTAAATCTTTCCTTGGAAATCATTTCAAAATATTTTAAAATCTCTTTTCACAAACTTAACTCAATTTAAGGTTTACATGCCTTAATGGGATTATCGATCCTTACAAAAACGTAATCTCTTGTATCATTATCTCATTCCCATCATATTCATCCCATGGAGGAAAATTGGTAGTACTCCATATCTAAACACCCCTCGTGTTCAGTAAGTTTTAATTACCTTCTTCCATTACAAATCTAATTAAAGACTGATTAAAACTCTAACTTTGCTTTAATCTTCATTTCACTCAATCAGATCTTTATTGAAAGATTTATTAAAACTCTAACTTGGTTTCAATATCCATCTCATTCGTTCAATCTTTATTGAAAGATTTATTATAACTCAAATTTGAGAAATCATCTTTCCTTTAACTGGGTTAAAGAACAAATGTTATTTGAAACATCGTTCACGATAAACCCAAAAAATCAAGCTTCCATTAGAAATGGAAATTCTCGGTGTCATATCAGTTCATAATCGATATAAATTTCTATAAAAGATTAATACTATAAGCAGAATAACGACAAAGCCCTTTTAAATTCCTAAAATAGTAAAGGTCTTCCTCCACGGAGGTTCATCTCGATTATCATTAAATCAGTTCCCATTCAATTCCAATTAAATTTATTAATTGGAAAAAATCTCTTTGGATAATTCCATTAAATTTTAATTAAAAGATTTGTTCCATAAATTTCATTTACAACTGGGTTTAAGAACAATGTGATTGAAGACACCATTCGTAACAAATCCAAACTCAATATGATATCAAAGATAAGGCTTTAAATAGAAATCATATCGACTTATATTCAACATCAAATTCTGAGACCAGCGGATACCATATCGGAAATATCAATATCGATATCTTCCAAATTCCGCAAAATAGTATCTGTATAATTACGGAATCCAATATTGAAATATCCGAAGATAATTTCAATTCAAATCCAATGCCCATTCAATGGAAAAACTTAACTTGGTTAAGTATTTATTAACTTCAAGCCACTCGGTCGCTTTTTTCAAAATAACTAATTTTCAAAAAATGGCTTCTTACCATCTAGAACTAAATATATTCAACCCAAATCATTTTTAAATCATTTCTTATGATTTATCATAATTTTTTTCTATTTTTGATAAATTAAAAATAGTTCAATTCATTAAAAATCGAGTTCTCGTCATTAATAGCAATAGCGCTGCATTTATTCAAATTCGATTTGAATTTATCTCAAAATTTAACTGTTGGATTATAAAACTTTTCATTTTATTTAAAAGAACTTTTCATTTCAGACCCAACGTTTTTTTGTTTCGGTAAAATCTGACGGTCGGATCTTCCTGTACGTCAATTTGAAGTTAATGGTCGAAATTCGCGAACGGTGGCTACACGGCTTGTTCTATTTGAAACATTTTATTTTTTGTAATAAAATTCGTCAATTCATTTAAATGTGTTTTACAAACTCATTTAAAATCGATTTCATCCTCAAATTCAATTTTAAATCAAAATTGAGTAACCCATATTATTATAGTAAAAAAATGATAATATTTTCAAAATAAAATGTTTTTAAATCCAATTTTTCTCAACATCCATTATAAAAATAAATAAAATTAACAGAGAAATTTGTTTGAGTTAAAAATGTCATTTATATACTTAACTCGAATTCACATTTTGAAATTACTATTCATTTCAAAATAAATCTGAAAAACATGCCTTTATAAATTGAAAATTAATTCAAATGAAGTTCTTATTTTTACGAACTTTATTCTTAATCGCTTAAATTGTCTTTCCAAACAAAATTGAAATTAAAATTCAAACTATCATTTTTCATCGAATATTTTATTAATTAAAAGATTCACATTAATCCCAAATTGGAATGAGATCTAACCAATTACCATAAAATTAATTTATATGGATTTCACACATCGTTAACATCCATATCAACTACCATCCATCAAAAAATATTTATAATATAAGCTTTTTCATTATTTATGCTTATATTCATAGTTTAACAATAATAACAGTAAAAACTGTAAATATCATTCGTCAACCACAAAACAAACATTGCAATCACAGGCAGTCAATATACATTCAGTTATGATTATAATAACATAACAAAACAGTTAAGTGAGGAATTTCTCACACTGGTCGTTTATCGTTAAATAACGGTAAATGTTGATTGATTTGAATCACGCATTTTATCTTGCCACTATTTGTAGTGAGCTCAAATCGCTCCGAACTAGATTTATTTTGAAGCCTGCGTCCATACGGTTCCAACGGATTTTGTTTCGCTTGATTATGTTCACGTATGAGAGAGTTATTTAAATTACAAGTTTAATGTACATCACGATCATTAACTATTAATTATATTCTACTAATTACCCAATATTAATATTAATCCTATTTGAAACGCTAATCCTTCCTCTTCTTCATAGGCAAAATTCATGCGTCCTCTCCCATGGCCATTACTGAAGCATTCGCTGATCACTTGTCCTCCATTTTCACCGTACTCTTCAAAACCAACCTTGCCACACACCTTCTCTTCTCACGTGCTCCAGTCGCATCACCAAGTTATCGAACTCGCGGCCTCCATCACGCTTGCGGCTACTGGCCAACATCAGGCAATGAACAGTAACCATCAAAGCTTTTAATGATCGAATACCACAAGAATTCGCACCAAGGTACGAAATCACTACATGGGTTCAACTACTATCTCTAAGT